>CM034148.1:386485684-386785147 GCA_019776745.2 Taxus chinensis
TCATTCTTAAGCATTTGATACACTCCTTTTATTTTCTTCTCCTTACTACACCTTCAATGACATTGCATCAACAAAAAACTCCTCCACTAAAATCAGCTATTAAACACTTCTAAAAAATACCTCTTAAAAGTCCCTTGCGCTTCACCACTTACAAGTAACTCTTGAACTTATTACTTCAACTTGAATTGTAAGAGGAAACATGACATCACACAAGCTGAATTCTAGCAATAATTACACCTAGTTATCTATAAGTTACATGTTTATAACTTATAAAACCTGATATGTATTTGGTTACCTTCATTTTGATCACAAAATAACTCCTTAAATCACTGCAAAACTGATGATAATCTTCTTACATTCAGATGTGACATCTGACATATGTTTTTGTAGCTGCCATGGATTTTTTTTCGTCTTATTCTTTTGGCGCGTTGTTTTCTTCTAGTTCTCTTACAAAAAGGGATGAGTGTCTAAAGCATGCGAAAGATGTTACAAGAACCTTCATGTGCTGTATAATACCTTCATATCCTTCCTAACTCGCCACTTTCTCTTTCACACTTCATCGGAAGTTCAAACTACCATTCATGGAGGTCAAAAATTACAGTCAAGGTGTATGCTTCTATATAATCATTTATGCAGGTTTTAGGTCCACAAAATTATTTGGGAGAGTTTAATGTAATCTCTATTCCACCTTCAAGAGAAAATAGGAGCTTCACCACACTCATTCAATCAAGAAGATTATTGTTTAAGAAAGTAACACTCAGATTTTGACACCCAAAAATATAGTCTTGAAAAATATTGTGATTTGGAGCACTTAAAATTGTCATCCAACCACCTATCATATACCAAAAGGAATCTCTTTAAGTTTTATTTCTGGAAATATTCATTTATTTTACTACATAAAGTGAGAACTCAGTCAACCAACTTCATTTATTAAAATCGTTTGACTGTGTTTTGTAAGCTCAAAAAACTAGTCGTCGCTCCTCATGTTCAAAAAACCTTCAAAGTTTTCTCCAAGATAAAATATCAATTTTATCAGTTCAAGAACATCACAAAAACATTATTTATGCACTTCATAGGCATACCTTGTTTGAATAAAACTTCTTCTACTCACCTGTAGCAATAAGCTTCTTCACAAGCTCAAAAAGTTAGTTTTAGATCAACAAAAATTATACATGTAAGAACCTTATCAAACCAAACCAAAACATACTCAGATGTCATATGGAGTGTATTTATGTTTTTCAGGTTCAAAAACAATCACTTTGTGAGGCAATTCATCATGCATACTCTTCATACCTTCAAGGCTAGTCTTTTCATTCTAGCATTCTCAAACGGTAGGAGAAAAAAAAATACTTGTAAAATAAAATTTACCTAAAGGAGTGACCTATATGACTTCATGAACACCAAGTACAGATGGCCAACATCCTTCACACAAAAATTTAGCATGAGTTACTTTGCAAATTTTGTTCTATACATTAAATTTATCAAAAAAGCCAATTTTTTTGTGAGGTATACCATTATTCATGAGCTCAAACCACCATGGAAAGATGATATGATGAATTATGTATATGAAAAAAATTCATAAACAAGATTTTTTTTTTCATTTGAACACCTAACAATAAAATTTTCTCTATACCGATTTCAACTATGCTTAGGAAGGTTTCTGACAGCTTCAAAAAAATGTATAGAAATTTTTTATTTCTCCTTCATTTGACCTAATACTTTTTAAAGAATATTTTTTTATCCCTATGCTCTTAAAATTTATCTCTTATAAGTTATTATTTATTAGAAGGAGGCTCCACAATTTTTCTTGAATGCTAAGAAGTCAAAGTACTAGTTTACCAAACCTTGCTTAACCCACTTTTGGTAAAAATGCAATATCTTGCACAAACTCCTCCTCAGGTCCTTAAATTTTGTCCACACCTTAATTACTACATCCTATATGATATAAAATTTCCACTTTGTCTTGTTTTCACTATGAAAATTCCAATCCCATCTCATTTGGGAATAATAAACCTACTTGTTCTAAAGGGAAATTATACCAATGACCCTGAAAGTGCCTCTAACTATTGAATTATGACATGTAGCTTCATATTTGGAATATTAAAAATGTCCTTACACACTTATCATGCATTAATTATCTTGCAACAACTTTTTTTGCTTCATACCTTCATGTTAGGTCTTTGAATTAGGCCAAATTGAGCTAGTTTACACTGCAACTCACTATGACTTTCATATTCTTCACTTTTTAGCCCCTTGAACATGTCCTATCATGTGTTTTATGCATTTACCATGATTCACCATCAGCCTAAATCCTTCACTCCACATTTTCCAAGTCACTTTTCTAGCTAGGCTTAGGGGTTAAACATCCTGAACTGAACTAGTCTCACAAAATCAAACTCATGTACCCATGTATCCATCCTTTTGACCCATTTTCCACATCATATACATGATGTAATGTGTATGAATCTATCCTGGGTATTCTCTCACATCATCACCCTTCTTGTACTTGTCACTAGCTTTTGAAGAAGTTAGTGCTTACTCAGGTGTTCTCAATCTTTTGACTTGTTCTACCTGTTTTGACTCATTACAATATCTTTCTTGCTCATTATTTAACATTAATGTGCCTTTTTCATCAATGAAAACTCAAAACCACATGCCAATAAGATTTAGGTGGTGGATTCATGCCAGGAAACTATTTTCAAGATCTTAAACATGCACATTAATAGAAGCTTGAAAAACATGTTTTGTGTGGATGGGCATAAAAGGAAGAGAGTAGGTACTTTATGATTTACAGAGATGACATGTTAGAGTTATTTGTGCAGATCACGTAAAATTCAAAAGGAAAGGACACTCACTTCTCATACCTAAATATATGTATTCACACCATCTCCATGACATCATATTTCTCTTCCAAATGAACATACAAAAATAATTATTCCAAAACAATATGGAAGCTCACGTAATTCCATTTTGTGCATTTAAAATAACTATTTGGAATAAATAATTTAAATGACCCAATATTTGGAATGAATAATGAAATAGAACAAAGGAATTTGCATTGTTTAGTTCCATACTTTGTATATGTTGTCTTAAAAAATATTTACTTATAACATTTTCAAAAATGTCTTAATAGGAAAACATATTAGTATGTATGTGTTAGGGAAGAAATTTTCAACATTTGACAAATTCATGACAACATGTCAAACTTTTACAAAACCGTTTATTTAACAACATTCACATGCTAAGTTATAAAAATTCACACCATATTAAGTAGTACTAAGTATTGATTACTAATTGTCATCTACTTCTAGAGACTATTGTTTTACAGTACAAACTTTAAAGAGAACAATATGATATAAATATTGTAGGATTAAGAACTTAAACAACTTTTGAATAATATAATGGAATACCCTTATCACTAAGATAATATTCAATATCTGAATTGTTTTAGTGTATATATTCTCCTCCAAGGGTATACTAATAAACATGGAGTTTTTAATAAAAATTAAACACCTTATGCTATTATAGTTAGATTGTTCTTTTTATCTCTCTCTTCCTCACCCTCTTCTTAAAAATAAAATGACGTGTTAGATACATGACAAGTAAGTTATTTTAATGTTTACATTACATTTTAGGCTTTATTTATAGCTCTCTTTTTACCAATCTACTATTCTAATTATCCACATTGATAAACAACCTGATTTTGATTAACATAACAATGGTAAATACATACTATTTACCACAATTTATCATGTTTCCTATCATCACACAATACCAATGATATATTCATAGAGGATTCAACATGGAGTTATCCATAAATAATAATAGACATTTGATTATCCATGAACACTCATAAAATATAAAAAATTTATGGTATTGCAATTATCTTTCTCTATCTTCCTCACCCCATCCCTAAAACTTAAATAAACTATTGGATATAAGGAAACTAGTGTATGTTAGCATATGCATTATTTTTTTATGGTTTATTGGTATCTTTTTTTTTCTTTTATGATATTATAATAGTTTAAATTGAAAAGTAACCCATTTGTGATTAACACATCAATGGTAAACACATTATGTTTACCACGATTTCTCATGTTTTTTTTTTTTTATCATGGCACATAGTGATGACATATTCATGGAGGATTTGATATGGATTTATTCATAAAAAATTAAAAACTTCTTGTTGTCCATGAAAGATCATAAAAAATTAAAAAATATGGTATTTTGGTTATCTCGATCTCTCTTCCTCACCCTCTCCTTGAAACTAATATGAGGTACTAGATACATGGTATCTAATGGATGTTAACATTTACATTATGTTTCATGGTTTATTAGTAGCCTTTTTTCCTTCTATGATAGTTTGATGGTCCACATCAACAAGAAACCATGTTTTTATTAACACATTAGTGGTAAACACATAGTGTTTACCACAATTTATAACAATAATACACCTTTCATTGTCCATGAAAACTCTTAAAAATTTAAAAACTTAAGGAATTACAATAATTTTTCTCTCTTCCTCACCCTCTCTCTAAAATTTTGAAGAAGTATTGGATACAGGGAACTAATGGATGTTAGAATTTATATTATGTTTCAAAGTTTATTGGTATCCTTTTTTGTCCTCTATGCTACTCTGATGTTCCACATTGACAAGTAAACATGTTGTGATCAACACATAAGTGGTAAAAATCACACTGTTCACCATAATTTTACATAATAACATTCCTTTTATTGTCCATGAAAAATCCTTAATTTTTTTTTAAAAATGGTATTGTAGTTATCTTACTCTCATTCTCTCTCTCTCTCTCTAAAAATTTGATGAAGTAATGAATATGTGGAAACTAATGGATGTTATCATTTACATTGTTTTTTATCGGTAAAATTTGGAGAAGGCTCCAAGAACTGTACAAACTAAAATATATTCAAGAAAGGAAGTACCCAAACATAAATAGCAAGTCACAGAGGGTCAAACATGATTGACCTGTGAATTACAACCAAGTATCAACAATAAGATACTAAGCTAATATTTAAAAAAGCCCAAGATTACATCTAAAAAATACCTGAAACATAACAATCACCTAACAGAGAAACCAAGAAGGAAATAAAAAAACCAAACCCAAAAGATCCACTAGCAAATCCAACCCTGGGTAAAAAAAAGTCACCCTTGAAGACCTAAAATTTTTAGCTAGGCTTCTAGTTTGAGATATTCAACCATTATAGATCCTCTTCGTATTTCCCTAAATTTCCTCATCCTTACAACTCACCTCCAATTCATCATTACAGCTACTAAGAACCAAATTCATGGTTATGCTCTCTTTGACCCCACCAACTAACCACTTCTACAAAATAGAAATGTTATGACCTTGCATCACCACATCGTGTTTGAACCTCTTAAAATTAGTAGACAAGGAAGAGCACCCCCTAACCTTTTGATTGATCTACAAAAGAGAGTCAACCACATTTTCCAGTAGCTTAATTCTCTTATTCACATGATCATTGGAGGAGAGATAATCTGAGACTGAAAATCCTTCAGATCAATTTGTCTTACCTTTGGAGGGATCACCATATGTGGCTAGATTTTACAAATTCTCATCCACATCATGATAATCCTTCCTGTCTAAACCCTGACCATGAATATGGGCTTTACATTTCTCCTTAAGTTAGGCTAAAGGAACATTTTCATCAAAAGCCCCACCAAGGCCCTCAACTTCCACCTGTTTATTGATAACAAGTTCACTCACCTTGAAAAAAAAATCAAACCATGATGTAGGGGAGAAATAAATTTTCATGTTAAAATCCCTGCACAAAAGCACACAAATATCAGAAGAGAAAATAGGGAATACTAATCCACTTTTGATGTCTAAAATGGTTAAAAAGGGTGAGGTGGTGGGTGTGAATCTTTCTAAATTTTCCATCCAGAGTAACATACTTTATCAAATGCAATCATCCTTCCAGCCACCTACCAAGTAGAGGCAAATGGGTAAAGCCATCATCTATAGTGAGGATACATTGTGTTCTATGATTTTTGGCAACTTTTTTTCCTTTGTGCTAGTTTTATGGTCCACATTGATAAGAAGCCAGATTGTGATTAACATAGTAGTGGTAAAAATATTTTTCTTTCCACATGTGCTCACAATAACATACCTTTTATTTTCCATGAAAAATCATCAAAATTCTAAAAACTTATGGTATTACAGTTATATTTTTCTCTTTCTCTTCCCTACCTCCCTAAAACTAAAATCAATTATTAGATATGGGGAAAATAATGGATGCTAGTGTTTACATTATGTTTCACACTTTATTAGTAGAATTTTTTATCCTTTATGCTAGGCTAATGGTCCACATCGACAAGAAACCATGTTGTGACTTTATAAAAAATTAATGTTAAACACATAATGTTTAATATAGCTGCTTACAATAACATACCTTTTATTGTCCATAAAACTCATAAAATTTGAACTCTATCGCTCGCACTCTCTCTCCTCCTCCCTCCCTAAAATGTTGATTAAATATTGGATATGGAGAAAGTAATGGATATTATAAATTACATTATTTTTCATGGTTTATTGGTATCATTTTTTCCTTTATACTATTATGATGTTCCACATCAACAAGTAACCATATTTTGATCAGTATAGTAGTTTAACCTAGTTGTGATTAACAAGTTACTTATATATTTTAAAGTGTTTCACTTCTACTTGAATAAATTTCAATTGTTCCCATATACACATGTAAATTAAAGAAAACAAACAATAGCTATAAACACACTCATACTAAACATTGTGTGTTTACTACATTTATTATCATTTGTTGCTAATACATGAAACATTATTTATTATTGTGCCATCAGTTTGCTGCATGAATTTATCGAGTAATACAAAATTTTATTTGAAATTTAATTTCAATAGGATGGGAAGAAAGATTAAGTGGGAGATTATGATTTCATTTTATGTTCAAGATGTGGGAAATGAGAAGTAATATTTCTCACAAGAAGATCTTGAATGGACCCTGATAGGTGAAGATGATGTTTATGCTGATATTTGTGTAAAAATCCCTCTCTCGAATGTTAATAAACTTATTAAAGGGAAGTTTTTTCTTGATAACACATAGACTAAATTTGTCTAAAATAAGAAAAGGTTTTCTAATGATATCGTAGCATACAGACCCCACATTTACCATATTCTACTACATGTTTTGTTAACAACACCATGACAATAGTGTTGAGAATTGATGGTGTTACATTATTTGTTTCTCTAATATCATTTCTATTTTTAAAACTATTGGTGTGCTCATGGTATTGATCACAATAGGAACAAAACAGTAATAGGTCAAAGAGTAAGGAGTTTTACAAAAACCATGGTTTTTAGTGTAATTTGAATGTAATGGTTATGCTTGGTCAGCCATAAGTGGCGGTTATTATATATAATGATTTGTATCATTTTTACCTAAGTGGTGAGTTATTTCATGGTGTAAATGACACAACCAATAGTCTACAAACTGTTGTTGCTCCAAAATTTTCAGTGGAATATAATTTTTTTTATTAAATCTATTTTTCCTGTTAGTGTCCCTCTTGACACAATAATGGAAAGACATTATTCAAATCCCAAGTTGGTGAAGTTAATTAGAAAAATATATGAATGCACAACAAGGATATATGAATGCATGGAAGAGAGTAAAGTGGATTCAATCCCAAAAACACCAGCATGACATCACTAACATTAACATGTAGCATGTTCTTAAGAGGAAAACATTTATTTATTATCAACGGTCATGTGGGAGTGATGTGTCATTCATCGTGGGTATTCATACACCATCGATGCTTAAATGATAGCTCATCAATACCACATTTTCATTACTGAAATGGATTCCACGTTTTCAACAAACAAATATGGGGTAAATTGATTTTTTTGTCTCTCTAATTGTACTACATATTTTTCAATCAATTCTTTCTATTGTTTACATGCTAACCATTTTTTTCATGCCTCCCTTAGTATAAATTATACATGTTTCTATCTTTATATGAGCAAGAGAATATATTTCCCATTTCCTCTATGATTTCATCCCACAATAAGGTTGAAAACATTTAGATTTGGTTGGATGAAGTGCAATTTTGAGGTAAATAGATAAAAAAATGATTGGCATGTCAATGAAATCATTGCAAATGATGAATCTATTAAAATATAAGAAATTAGGTAGGAATTTGTGTGTAATTTATTACATAACGTTTATCCTCTCAATTCCAAATAAATACTTATGTATTTCGTATCATTCTTTATTTGTTTTTTAGGGTTATATTCAGTTTTCACATGTAGTTATGCATATGACATGTTCGTAGAGTGTGGCTTAAGAATATTTACATGTTTGTTTTTTATTTCATATTTTAGACAATTAGATATGTTTGTAGGGAATTTTTACACTTATCATATTGGGTTTTTAAAGTATTAGGTATGCACACAAGGAGATGGGGATGTAAATTTTTGAGAAACTAGGAGTCACCATTTGTGTGATCACCAAGAGTGAGGAAATGAAAACATTCCTCATTAACGAATTTATGGAGGATTTCCAAGAATAGGCATATTTTATGAAATACTTTAAGAACGCATTGTTGCAAGATGGGGGCCACATTGGTTATTTTGAAATGTTGTTTTTATGATTATGTTTTTTGACATTACATATCTTATTAATAATAATAATGGTAAACATTGTGTGTTTATCACATCATGTTTTTTTGTTATTTATTTTTTTAATTCAATTGGTCAAAACAAATTTAAAACTCCACACATGTGAACCAAGTATTTATTATCTTAAGAATGTAAAGATAAATAAGGCACTCTTGTCTAAAGTGTGGTCAAACATATATGAAGGCACAACAGAAGGTCTTTCCCATTGGTCATGTGTAGTGGTTCATTTAATGGATCATAACGCAATCAAGGTAAGATTTTCATGGGGAGGGATTTAGGAAGCATTATATTTTTGATATATTTAGAACTAAAGTTTCTACCATACATGTCATTTATTCATAATGGGAAATAAACTAATCATGACCATTAATTTTTGGGAGTGTAACTAACCATAACAATTCGATAACTAACTACACTTTTTTCTTATGACAAATATCAACCATAATTTAGTCAATTTCTTCCAAAAAGTACAAGCACACGAATATCCATTTTATAAAAGTAACTAATTCATTTATTTTATAGGAGTAGTATTACATACATTAAAATCTAGTTTTTTCAGCCTTAATTGATTTACATGTAATTTCATATCGTTTAAACATGTGAGATATTTTAGAAACCAGGACTAACATTTTCCTTCTTCATTCCTTAAATCAAAACAATATATCATAACACAACTACACATTCTTTTCAGACAATGATATGAAAATTCTCTTTCCAAATATAGATATACATATAATGTTAGGAGTTGCATAAATAAAGTAATTGTCATGAACATAGAACAATGTCCATCCGTCATGTCCTGTGACCTACATCCACATGGTGTCAACACTAAGTTGGCATGGAATCACCCACCATCTAGCTAGTTATGAAATCATACATTTGAAAATTATTATCCCCCAAAAATACTTAGTCATTTTTATCCATTCAAATTAAGAGGTTTTAGAGAGAGAAAATATGAGGAGAGAGAAAACATCAATTCATACAATGTTACATAACCATTATTTCTCATAGTTTAGGGGAGAGAGAGAGAGTGATAGTGATAGTAGAGAGAGAGAGAGAGAGAGAGAGAGAGAGAGAGTCCATATCTTTACATGTCATACCTCATTTCATTTACAATTTAGTCTTAGAGAGAGAAAGAGATACAATAATATTATTATTATTTATTTTATTTTTCACGTCCACCTATTTATTAATACTTTTAACATGCAGAGATCAATTATATGAAGAAAAGAGTATTTATAAAACAAAACAACCTTCTATTTTGAATGGAGTGAATGGATGGTAAAAAGGGTGACCGAAGATCAAAATTACAACAAAACTCAATTAGCCAAAACAAGCTACGAAATGACCTTTGAAAAGGGGTGAATGATATGTGAAAGAGAAGAAGGTATCTCTTGAACTCTAGTGATATAAACTAAGAATACTCAGGAATTAAGGATGACAAGAATAAATGTACAATGCACAATTTGGAGGTGTAACTCTAGGGAAAAATGTCATTGTTTAAAAGTTGTGATATAATGCAAAGTAGTTCAATTAGCCACAAAATGGTCTTGTAAAAGGTACATACAAGTGACCAAAAAAATTCTAGATACTTCCAACCTGTTACCATATATACTAAGATCTCAAGGGACTTGATGAAATTAAGATCTAACTCACATAACTCATTTTGGGAGCGTCATTTAAGAGGGAAAAATTATGTTTTAGCAGTTTATGCCTACATCTAGTAGGCTAAGTAGGCCCCTAAAAGGACATACATAGCATGCTATCCAACCTTCATAGTGAATACCAACTACATCTCAACATTATCTATATAACAAGTAAGAGCTAGAGGTGATAAATAATGTTTTTCATAATCTGTAGTTTAGTTTTACAGGGTAATTCCAAATTGAGTTCACAAGCATAAGAGTAGATGTCACCTTTATCTGAATCTTTCTTAATGTGAGATAATGCATAATGAAATGACTTTAGACCAAGGAGTGGATAATTTTTTATGTTTAATCAATTGTCTCCACAACTCGGGTAATGTTATCGAGTTGGAAAAGGATACACTCAAGGGGTAAAGGTTTATGCATACCAACATAAAAATATCAATGTTTTATTCCTTTAATAAAACACTTGTAATTTATAATGACAACATTACATTAAAAAAAACTAGAGAGGGGGATGAATAATTTCATGTTTGTTTCTAACGAGGTAGTGAAGGAGAGGTGATTATATAGCTCGTTGGATAACAAGGCATTTTGTCAAACTATTTGGATGTGTTGTAAATCCTTCACATTTGACATTGATAGTTATCGAGTCTGAATTTACACCCTCTGATAGTTTTTCTTAAAAACTCCAAAGCCTTTTCAGCAGAACTATTTTGTGCATAACATGCATACATTGTTGTCCACACAATTTTTTTTTGTGGTATTTTAACAAATGGTTCACATGTCTTGTCTATGCATCCACATTTTTCATGCATATCAAAAAGGAATTTTCTTGTAAGTTTCCAACATATTTTCAATGAACCCATTTTGTGCTCCTTCAAAAATCATTGTTGTCCAAAAGAACATTCATTCAAGGATTTTTGACAAAAAAATACTTATATGCATCCATCAACCATAACATTACATGTGACCAAATTTATTTCAAAATTTTTGTCAAACATATCATATGACTACCTTGAGCCCACGTCCATGGGGAAAATGAAACTAGAATATGAAACAAAATATCTTATTGTGATGTAGACTAATAGGATATATGTACAAGTTGAACACCACTGTTGGAATGGGATTTAGTGAGATGGCATAGCTAACACATTAAGAATATGGCTAAGCCACATTAGCTGTAAATTTTGTATTTTTTAACTTACAAAACCAATGATAAGCTACATCATCATAAAGATAAAATACAACATAGTATGCTAAGCGTACAGGGTTTTCATGTCATAAACTGAAACATGCCAATCATAGTATGCTTGAAGGCTAACATCACATAATATCATTAATGGGGAACATAAAGAGATTTTGTATCCCCCATCATGTAACCATTACATAAAAATATGGGCTCACACAAATAACTCATAAAACAAAATTGATAAACAATTCAAAATGCCATCATCATAGGTTGTCAAAAACATCTAATGTCAATATTTGCAAGTGTGTCTTGACGATAATCATGCTACAAAAACAAGCCATCATGGGAATCAGTCAAAAATGTGTGTGTTCATCTCGAGGAATCATACAAAAACAATGGCATGTACAGGTCATATCAAAATTAGTGTTTCCTTCGTCACAAGGATGTGCATACCAAGGGTGTAATATAAGTACAGCAAGTCTGCATCAAACAGCTAGTGGTCACCCCTGACTCTCACCTATACATAGGGATACCTAACCTATGACTAGAGACAAGGGCATCCCCTATACTATTATGCTCATGGATCTATGTACATACCCAGTTTTTAGAGTTGACCAATGGCACATTTTGATGCTTGAAGTTAGCTTGTAAGGGATAACCCTTTGATACTTCTGGTACCACAGCCATATATGTGACTACCTTGTAATATCATGCCTCATAAGAAGCAGACACGCAATCATAAACATAATATGTCCCAGATGTGTCGTGACATCACTCATCTCTTGACGACATGATGAGCATATCAAGATCCCCTATGCTTTGCGAACCATCTCTACATAGATAACTAGAAACCTCTGAGAGACTCCAGTTGGGTTGTCTTCCACAACAAAGATGGTCACTTGCATCCTATGATATCCTGTTGTAGTTGTTTTCTAGAGGGAGACACATTTACTTTGTGGATCCATGCTACTACTAGCCTCTGTCATAAGGTCTGGACTATGATACAATGTCATATCTTCTCAAAGGATAATACACCATGTCTCCCTCTGGAGAAACTATAAAGTAGCCACTAATGGCCCACCTGTTACTGGTATAAACCCTAAATTTAGGCACAGGTGTCTGTGGTGGCCCCTATCCATACCCATCACCCCCATGATTTGCTATATCTCCTAGGATACCTACTTTAAGTGGTGATGGTGGACCCTATAAAGGAATATGTTGTACCATTGGTACCTATTGTGTGGACACATATGGGCCATATACTAGTATATACTAAATGATTGGTACCTTATGTACCTCTAAGACCTACTGTACATGTAACTACTGAATAATGGGATAATGTGTCACCTATTCTATCATTGACACTTGTATATATGGACCTATTGGCGAGAAATTTTTTTAGGTTGAAAAACTTGTGGATTTCTTGCCAAATCTCTAGGAATCTAAGTCCATCTATTTAACCGGTGTAGCTATCGTATGTGCATGCACAAAAAAATGCAGATTTTTATGGTGGCCTTTCAACCAGGGATCCAACAGGGGCACTCCATTGACCCTGCCGAAAAGCTTGTAGATACTTGCAAGAGAGAAATGTTTTTGGAAAGTGGGAAAGGGAGTGAAAAAAGAGGTAAGATAACTAATGTTGCAAGTAGGAAATCATATTCCTGCACACGCTAGTTAGAAAATTCATCACATGCATTCATGAGAAGAAACAACTCGGTAAATGACAACAAGACCAAGATAGAATTTATTGCGAACTCATAAAGTGTCTAAGAATACTCCTTCATCAAAGAAAGGCTAGAAACTCCTTTTTCTTGTATTGATTGCTTAAACCAGAAATTGTACATAGTGTGGGAATGGAAGAATTTTGAGAGTGGAGGAAAGTAAAAGAAAATGGCTATCTTTTTTTCCTTCTCTAAGTACAATGAACTCTTGAGTTTACAAGATCAATTTCGGTAACCCTTTGAAATGGGAATGGACATTACAATTTATAGAATGAGAGGTCAAATTTTCACCTCCCTCACATGACTCTGTGGTTTCCATATTCTACTTGTGACCTTTCATTTTTCATGAATTAAGTATTTCTCTTATAATTTTGAGAAAATGGCTATTTTACAAATTTGAAATAGTTCACTTAAGTACAATAGGACTCTTGAGTTTACAATGATGACACATAACGAAGTAACCCTTTCAGAATGGAGAGATGAAAGAATAGAGGGAAAGAGAGGAAGAAGAGATGTCACTCGATGAAGTCCGTTGATCCTCTTTGATGGAAAGCTCCGATATGCCTAGTGGAACTCTGAATCTTTAGACTATTACTTATTACTACTGGATGATGTGTGAAGTCACCATGTGTAAATATCATTGTCGCATGACTCATTTGGTGACCATGGGGATCACTCATCAAGATCCACTTCTGAAGTGACTTAAAGGCATCATCCCAACTCCCCTGAATGTTGTCACAATGCTTGGTTGATTCTGATAATATCCTTGAATTGTCTTGTGAACAATCCCCAGTGGATTTGATTTTGAATTCCACCTCCATCATACCAGGATTGAAGCATGAAATTCCTGTCAAAAGACACTATTGACAGGTCCTCACTCGATGGACATACTGCTACATAGTATGATAATAGAGATGACACTTTTTCTTTGAACTCAGAAGTGAAGAGTTGTACCAAATTCTGCCCTTTCCATTTATGATTCATGATTTCTTTTCAAGTTGAAACAACTTACTATGGATTTTTAATGCCCTGTGAAAAATCAACTCCCCAATGATCCTCAACAATGATGTTGCGACTTGAATGATTTTCACTCTATGTCTCCATGTGTTCCAAAACAGATCCTTCTGGAGTGTAACTTTCTATTTTTTAGCAAGTTCTTGAGTGAGCCCACTTACTAGTTTTTAGTAAGTGATAAAAAATGTTTGTTCTGGTGAATTCTCAATTGTAGTGCACCACCAATGTTTTCGTCTCCTTCGTAGGTTCTTCTATTGCAATGAATTTCCCAAAATAGTAGTTCCTATGTAGTAAGACCTACTATTTTTACAAATTTGGCCTTCTGTGAGGTCAGATTTATGTGGAACATGAAGTTTTTTGATATGGGTTTTTACCTTATAGCACCCCTTTGAAATTTTGGGCCCTCCTGCTTAATATTCCAGGAGATTTTAAAGTTTTAATTTTTGGACCTGGAAGTGCTTCTGAATACGGCAACCATTAATGGACCTCAAAATTGAAGGTCTGGTTTTTTCCTCCATTTGCGATGAAATAAGTTTCATTGCAATAGGTTTTTTATTCTCATGCTTCACGTGAAATTCTACTTCGTTTCACCTAAGGGCTTGACGGGAAATTGGATTTTTTCTTCATTGGGCCAGAAGTGGGATTTCTTCATTATGGATGATGTGTTGCACAAGAGGAGAGTTTGAAGGTGTCTTATTAATGGCCTTGGGTAGAGGAATTAATAGAAAAATATAACTTGTTTTTTATTAATGGTAAATAGTTTTGAAGGGACTATACCCTATATATAAAAAGGGCCTAAAAGCTAGATATAACAGAAAAAACATCCATAAAAGCATCCATAAAATATAACTTGTTCAAACATCCATTTGGGAGATTTCTTCAACTTCTCATTTTATGGCCATGGAGTTTTCTTTGTTTTCTCCTTCTTCTTTCTATGCTTCTCCTTCTGTGTTTGCTCCAATTTTCCTTCTAGGGCCTATGTGATTTCATGGAGTGAAAAGAAGTACCCCTATGGAAGGTCTAGTTTGAGGTTTAACAATGGAGGAATGATGGCGAGGAGTTACAGAGGAGGAGATGGAGATGTGTTTGTACATAGATGTTAGAAGTAACAAGAAGCAGTGAGAAACAACCAACAATTAGAAAAAAAAAAATATTTGAGTTGGAGTTGGGATAATTTTTTTTCCTTGATGCCCCTAACCTTAAGGATGTGAGGGACATAAATTTACACAATGATCAAGATGGCGACACGTGGCAGCGATCCAATGACACGGAATGAGTGCTCTAAAATCAGCTTTAAAGCACCGAGGGGCTGAAAACTGGTCATATGGGTGACCAAAACACTCTCCTAGAGGGATGAGAATATTTTTCCATGTTTGGTGTCCCTTAACTCAGGGACATGAGGGACATAAGTTTCCATGGTGGTCCTGGAGCTGACACGTGGCACTTGATCTGATGATAGGGAATGGATGCTCCACAAATGCACCTGGGCTAAAAGTCAGTCACGTGGGTGACATAAGACTCCCCATAGAGACTAGGAAAATTTTTCCATGCTTGATTTCCCTAACCTCAAGGACATCAGTTTCCATGGTGGTCATGGAGCTGACATGTGGTGCTTGATTTGACGGTAGGGAATGGATGCTCCAAAAATGCACCTTAGGGCTGAACTGTCAGGTCTGGAGGTCACATGAGGGTCCCAGAGGTCACATGGGGGCTGGGAGATATTTTCAAGGGTTGATGTACCTGACCTCAAGGCTGTTAGGGACATGAAATACCACCAGGATCCTGGTAATGACACATGTCCTCCCGAAAAATGACTAAGTCCTGAATTGTCTTTGAGAGGGTAACTTGGAACAATGATAACTTGAGCTCCCAGAGGAATTTATTGGTGAAATTCTATATGAACCTGACCGGAAATTTAATTTTTAATCCAATTTTGGGGGTATCATATCTTGATTCATCCATATGATCCCTGAAAAATTGGATTTGTGATTTGAGACTTCACTTGTGCCTGATAAAAACTACCTACAAATCTTATGCGCCAAGGTGTTGTGAAAAGTATGATTTCACCATCATGTAGGTATTGGAATACTATTTCTAGATATGTTTTTTTTTTACTTCTAAATCCATCTGAAACTCCCAGAATCTTCTTCTAAAGCCCAACAATTGTTTTAGGCCTGTGTACTGCCTAGGCTTGTGAACCCTGTTTTTACTCAGACTGCTCCAAGTCCTTCAAAAATTCACCAAACCTTCCAAAATAATTTTCATGATGTTATAAGGTCTTCAATTCACCTCCATGTTTAATTTTTCCCTTCCATTCATCGCCAAGGGGGTTGATATAGTCCTGCGAAAGCCAGGGATAGCCCTTTCCAATATTCCCAGAAGATAACATATTTTTCAGAACATCCTAAAATTACCTAGGGGGAATGAATAAAATTTCCTACATCACGTAGGGGTATGAGATAACATTAATTATGAGGTCACTTGGACTGACTAGATATACTCGGGGTGTCTTGGAATGATAGGACTTGAAAAATTTAACATAGGGGTATCGTTGTCGTGCTTGGAAATTGTCAATTTCCATGTTGCACATTTACACGAAAACAAATGTATTAGCAATTATTATTTTATAATATCTCATATGAATATTAAACCGTGGTTCTAATGTCCTTATGGTTAGAGACCAAAAAAAACATGATGAAACCCAGGGGAGCAACTAGAATGTAGTGAGGTGATTACACATCATTAATTACTCAAAAAACACGTTAAGGGACCAACTCGAGTTCAAACAAGAGAATTCAATGACATGGAAATGAGAGGGGAATTACATATCCCTCCCCTTATAAGAGCATCATCCTTGATGTGACATAACATCAGGGTAGTAAGAGGGATGAGAAGGGTCACATTGCTAGATACTGTCATCATGAGCCACCCAGTCAGAATTGGAGAGATGAAGGTAAGAATCCTATTTTTTGCTTTAATTGTAATTGTGTTGGGCATATTGCTAGATAATTGTAAATGGAAGAAGAATAACTATGAGAGGAAGGCATATGTAATTTCTAACCATGTTAAGAATAGCAAAGGAAGTACCTGTAAAGCAGCTTTCTCTAGTCATGATGAGCATACTGGTCAAAAAAGAGTGTTTTTTGTTGAGGAATCTCAAGAAATCTTGTTCTATCAGCACAATAAGACTACCAGGTGGATGATAGAGAGATAAAGATGCAACAACCAAAGAGATGGATTCTAAAGTGTGGTGACATGTCATATGAGGAGATTGAGTGTTTGAGCATTTCTAAATGTATCTAGTTGAAAGGAGTGCATCCATTATGCTTCATGGAGACATTTTCCTGTCAGTTAAAGCATGATGATTTATTGACATATATATGATTGATAGATGTCATGAAATTTGTGTTCTAGTAGTCCTTGAGAACTAAGAGTGGTCATATGAGTATAAAAGAACTATAAGTGCAAGCTAGATGAAACAAACCTATTCTTATAGGTCTTCATGAGAAGTATGCACAATGCAAGGGGGAGTTAGTTGATTCCTAGAGATTGAATAAGCTTTGAAGAAATATTCAAAATAGGGGACTATGTTTTCATGAAGGTCTACAACAAGAATCAATAACAAAATTGGTATGTATTTGTTGTTGAGGGGAAGCAATGAGAAGGGTTTAATATCAAAATGATTCAAAGGATGATTATACATTCAAGTTGGTGATGGATCAATGGTTGAGTAACTAGATGATTAGGGGGAGTCTGAGATATAGCAAGTATTTTTCAAGGTATTGTTTAAGGGCATGAGTACAAGATTTTTATGACAGGAATACATGTGTCTAGCCAAATCTAGTTGAGTATAGTATCTTGAAAAATAATGTAAATGGTGTGTATGCTTGTGGTTAGAGGAATGTCTCAAAAGTGTCAAGAGATACTCTGAAATATGGTATTGTTCTCCAAGATCAACTCATGAAAAATAGGTATGACAATATGTTTGAGATTTAGTGTTGAGTGTCAATGTGTACCAGTCATTGAAACATATTGAAAAGGTTTTGAGTACTGATTACTGAAGCACCAAGATAAGATTTTGAGAATATATGTTATAAGATCATAGTCCAAGTATATTGAGATTGTCACCATGAGATCCCATAATAAAGATTGATAATAGTTCTAAAGGGTAAAATAAATAGTGTAAGGCATTGGAAATCAAGATGCTTAAGGTGGGATTAATACTTCAAACATTACAATTATGAAGGTGAGTAAGGCTATATTCTATGGACATATGTAGGAAATAATACAAGGATCATAGTTATAATAAATCAATTTTTGATGGTGATCATATGACATTAGGTAAGGATTGAAATCGAGGTCTTAGTGAAGAAGCTCCAAATTTCAATGTTGTGATCATCTTCCTGGCAATGGTCTTTTATATTTACAAGGGATTCATGAAGTCAATCAAATCTGAGCATAGTGATCTAGTGAGTTCAAATATGTCATAATGAATAATTTTGAAGGAGTTGGTATTCTAACCAATATGACCTTATGTTATATGGCCTATCACATGCAATGAGCATTAAGAAGGTATTCCTAATTTTGAACATGGTAAAAACATAAGAGATTAGTATGAAATGTATTGAACATGCTCTATAATTATCTTCGTAGAGATGTATAACCTCTTCCAAATTCATGAAAAGGTTCTCTTAAGGTCTATCATCATGTAGTTAATGATAGTTTAGATTGCAAACAATTAACATTGCATCTAGTGATATCATAACATGGATAAGCTGAAGATTTTTGTCAGATCCTGTAGGGGGGAACATGACAAAGCATGATCTTGCTGTTATTGCTTGTTATAACATAAGTTTGCACCTTATGATGAGGTTTAATGACGTAATGATATAGTGATAAAGTATTCTTAGCTTTATATTGAGAAGCTAGTGTTAGGCCTTAAAAAGAGAAACAAAATACTTGCAAAAGATTGATAATTAATCTTGATCAATGAATTATGCAGGAATTGCATGGACAAGATGATTACTCCATTATCTTGCCTCAAGGTCATGATTAGAGTTGCTCCATTTATGGAGTTTCAAAAGGCATTTTAGTGGTTCCTAATACACCAAGGGCTTATGTTTGAAGTCATGGTGCATAAGTGTATCATGTCCTATCTTCGATATCAAGGGAGCCATCCTCAAAAAAGATGAATCATGTGATGACAAGGTCTGCCTGTTTGAAGGGCAGTATGATTGAACTGATCTTAATTACTCTATGAGTAGCTTTGATGTATGATTCAGCAATGTTGCATATAGCCCTTAAGAAGGTAGTGAAATCTCATCCATTATGCATTACGGTTGCTGCCCCCTTCATTTCCACCTCGTGCCAAGCCTATAAAAGGCCTTAGTAAGGAGAAACACGTATACCCTTGTTAAGTGTGGATATGATACTATTTGATGTCATGAAGGTATTGATCAAAGGCGTATTTTTATGAACATGATTCCTGACATGTATCAGTTGCCTAGGTCCATGTTTGATGTGCATTTATGGTTTTAGAGCTCTACAAAAGTAGGTTTGAATATCATGGTAGAAGCTGTTGATATGAAGTTGATCTAAGGAAGCAGTGTTAATAAGATGTCATGAACAGAAAGGTAAGACTTAAGGTGGAGTATGTCTGATGGCTAATTTAAGTTGCTGCACGAGTAGAATGAATTTACAAGCAAGCTGAAGTTCCTTGGACTCCCATTTAGGATTGAAGGCCAAGTGAAGGTCATTGATATGACCTATGCCATTTTCAGTATGCGATTGAAGTTTATTGAGCAGTATGTCTTAGTGTCTCCAATCTCATGAAGAAATATTTGGCAGACATCTAGGGCTACTGATAAGTCAGAAGTTGTAAATTAGGTATCCATTGTATCAGCTGTTGTAGAAAGACTGACACTCATCAAGTCAAAAAGGGATTGGCAGATGTTCAAGATGATAGAACATTGATAAGACAGCATGAGTCAAGGTAATGCCAAGAAATTAAGTTGTAGTAGCTCTAGAATCTTTTACGTTTCTATTGTTGTTTTTTGCAGTCTTTTTGCTATATGGTTGTAGAGTTTTTGAATTGTGTTTGTTATGATGAGGACTAAGCCTAGTTTAATTCGCTAAGAAACAAGTTGATTGTCACATTGGATACTGAAACTTTGAGATTCCGGTTTTAGTTCCTATTGATGGCTTTTAGCCCTCTTTTGATAATACAAGGGTATAGTCCCTTTCAAAAAGTATATGTGTCCAATAATATTTAAGATAATAATGTTAGTGTTCTAAAGGAGTGTATGGGACCTAAGTGGAAGTCATAATTATTAGTCATCAAACTCAAGAAGGATTAGATTGTAGAAACAAGTTATTTTAATCTCATAGGATAATCAGAGTTTCTTATGTGCCAAGAAGACTATCCTTGACCAACTTGTGTACAGACTCACAAGTGAGTCAAACGTTGAGTTTCATGAAACCTCTTACAGATAATTCTTGTTTCATTCATTCTCCAACAAGTATAGCCCTTCAGTAGTTGTGTAAAGAAGTTTCAATGGCCTTTTAAGATGCAATGTTGAAAGGGGGATCAATGAGTTAGAGGGTGATTCTATCTCTTAACATGAATAATTTATGTTTTGCATTCAATTGGTTTACCATCAATGAAAAAGGGGATATTATTGATCATGATTTGTCTATTTTGGTATCAGGAAAATTTTTCCATGTTCTAAATCTAGATTAAATTCAGAGTAATTCTTAGGGAGACCCTATCTCCCACTCTTGAGGAGATTTTAGCTAAAGAGTGTCAAATTCAGAGTTGTAGATGAAGAGTCTATCTTGTCTTGTTTGGTTGCAATGTTTCAACAACACATTAGTGTTGAGCCCTAGTTGTGTTGTCAATGAAGAATACCATGATGTTACAGGTATGTAAACACAAATTGATTTTTCATTAATGTTCAAAAGGGGGAGAATGAGTCCATACGAGCATGATGTATTCCCAAAGATCCTTAGGGGGAGATTGAATCTTATGTTTTTGCATCAATGGGTTTACCATACAATGGAGAAAGGGGAATATAGATTGGCATGATGTTATTATTGATGTCAAAGGATGATGTTTGTTACATGGTTATCATTGAGTTTCATTGATGTCAAAAGGTTTATAGAGCAATGAAGGTTGATTGGATAGTCATTTGAGTTCAGTGATATTGTTTGGTTTATCAGATGGTTCATGATGTCTTGTCAGTTTGGTGGCAATTTAAAGGTGATGGAGTGCTTTGTGATTTTGATGTCATAGAGTGTGAATAAGGTTCATGTAAGGTTGAAAGGTTCAGAAGTTGACCAAGTGTGAGTTGAGGTCATATTTGGGTGAAACAAGCATGTTTTAGGTGCTTGTTTGTGAGGCCTAGATAAGAAAGTATGGTATGAGGCATGACATGGTATGAAATGAAACATGTAGTAGCTATGTTGTGATCATGGTGAGAGCATGGGAGGCATGATTATGATGTGTAGGGACACTCAAAAGTGTATTAGAGTGTAAGTACAAGGTTTAGATATAGTTTCTAGGTCCATCCTACACCCAATCCTTGAGAAAGCATGCCCTAGTGAAGTGAGTTGGATTTTTTCCAACATGGTGGTGTAAAAGTAAGAATCATTGGATAAGTGTTTAGGTATTTTGATATGATGTGTGTGGTCCAAATTTTTTCAAGACCTGGAATGTTTAATATTTCTGTGAAGTTATGTACATTTTTTCCCATACTAAGTTTATAAAGATAAATTTTTGAGCTAAAAGTTGAGTTTTTGATGCTCATTGGAGAGTGTGTGATTTGTATGGGAACCAAATATATTGGGTATAGTTGAATAGGTATATTATGAATATTTTCCAAGTGGAATGAGGTTTTTTGATTGTTAGGTTTTTATGAAAAATCATTAAGAAGGTAAACTAGTTTTAAACCCTCTCAAAACCCTAGCTTGGTAGCGACTTGGAAGAACTTGAGTATAGTGACCTAGAATTGATTATTTTTGTAAATTTTGTGATTAGATGTTGTAGATAATTCTTCAAGATTTCTGTTGATGTAACTTAGAGGTTGTGATAGTATGTGGTCCCCACTAAAAAATGATAGTTTCTAGAAAAGTTTAGTTTGTGCCAAAGTTCTCCATTTGAACTAATGACTAATTTAGAATTTATTAAAGAATGGGAGTTATAATTCATTTCCATCATGGTTTCAGATCATGTTTGAACCTTTAGGTGGTTAAGTGTGCCCTATTTTTCAGGACTAGTTTTTGGGCAGTTTTGGGCAGTTTGGAGCACTATGGGTGTAGAGCTGTTCTGGAGGTGCTATAGTTAGTTTTATGGCATGGTTTGAGTTTGGTGATGACCCTAAGGTCATCATATTTCCATTTATATATAAAACTTGAGTTTTTATTGACATTTGAGAAAGGTACGACTTTCTTTTTTAGGACTATTTTTTAGTGTGCTTGGTTGTGCATGCTCTTGAGTGGCTTCATGAGGTGTGATGATTGTTCCAGTGTATTTCATGGTTAATGGAGGTTTTTGAAGGCTAAAAAAACATATCTAAGTATATTCCATGATTTTGTGAATTTGGTTTTGGTCTAAATCATTCCTCTTATGGAGAGTTTCTTAATTTGGTGTTGTAGGGATTTTTGAGTCCTAATGTTGGCCTAGAAGGCTCTAGGTGATGTTGGTGAATTATATGGTCATATGATTGATGTTTATATGATGTTGTTGATATCCCAAATTTTCTCCCCTATAAATTAAGATAAATTATTTAATATTTGAAGTACAGGCTTGTAACGTGCGGATGACTGTCAAATTCAACATGGTCAGAAGAGAAAGACAATGCATGATTTGGCTCAGTCACCACAACAAATGTATGAGTTGGTGATCAAGCCCATCATAGGATTGAATGAGTTACAGATAGATTTCATGAGGGTTGTATGGGCACATGGTCAAATGGCCATCCAACCCTAGAGGTTAGACGAATCAAGATAAATGTCTGTATAACCCAACGGGATGGGCGACCTGCAGTTGGAAAGTCAATGAGTTGAAAATAAACATATAGGGGCGAGCACATGGCTAGGTTAGATGACTGTCTAACCCCCTTGGTTGAAAAACTGGGTTAATGACAAAGGACAACAAATGGAGCAGCGATGTGGCTTGGTGGGTTCGGGTGTTCGAGGCAGCGCATGACGAGGATGACAAGGTTAGACAAAAGAGAGATATCATCCAAACCCGGTGGTTAGAAAACCAATGGGTTAGACAACCATCCAACCTCCTTGGTCAGAAGGCTCAAGATGGTTGGCCCATTGATCGATGTACAACATGGAAAAATAGATGGCCATCTAACCTGGTTGGATGGGTCATACTAACATGGGTTAGACGGGTCACAGGATGTACGGTAATGATTGGAGGAACTTCCAACCTCGGTTGGATGACACATACAGGACATGATGAAAGACTCACCGATTAATTGAGTTGTACAGAGTAGTGATAGAAACCCATCTAACCTTGATTGGATGGTGCATAATGCATAAGGCATACAATGAGTTTGGATGGGTCACATGGTCAAATGAATCATCTAGTGATGTAAGCATACATATATAAGATAGATGACCATCCAACCCACTTGGTTAGATGTGTTGCAGATCAGACAGCCACCGGTGGACCAATTCTCAGGTTATATGGCTAGTGCAAATAGAAGAATGTCCAAACCCACTAGATTGGATGGATCATGGATAACATGTAATGACTTGTGTGAAAATATACTTTAGATACTTGTTAGGTTATTTAATGTGACTTGTCAGATAGTTAATGCTACCTATCAGGAAGTTAAGCATGAAAAGACAACTCAACAACCAAAGCTGCGAGTAGAGCATTAATGATGGTGGTTATGGTAGTTCAACTACCTCTTAGGAATTTAATGCATGAAATTAGGGGAAAATGGCTATAAATTGTACTCGACCCGCTCATTTTTCAAGTGGAGTTTCTGATAATTTGTAGAGGAACTCTTCTGAAATTGTTCCAGAAGCTTATCTGTGAGCTTTAGGCCTCAAATTTGGGCATTTTGTGAAGGATTATTTCCTTCTTCTAGCATTGTAATGAATTATACACCATTTTGAGAAATAAAATTGATATTTTGTGGCTTTTTCACCCTTACTCGAGCTACATTACACTTATTTTTTTTCCATTACACTTGCAAGTATCTTGTGCACGTCTTATTCTTTGTAGGGCCCAAATCTATTGTGTTCTATGAAAATGGAGACCTAAGTGCGGTTTTAGACTACGGAACCTCTGATTTCCCTCTCTTACCCCATTTTAACCATGTTTTCACTCACTAGGAATCTCTCCATCCCTTTTCTTGGTGTTATTGCCATAACTAGCTTAGGATTTCTATTGCATAAATTTATCTCTCTTCCCTGGTCACTTGGAGGTCTAGGTTAGCTTTAGAGTAGTCACATTTCCATTTCTGGGAGTACTGTTAGCATTAGGGATAGGTAGAGGAATCAACCTTCTCTAGAGGCTTGTCTCATTCATGTGGGTCCCATACCTTTAAACATGCCCATGCTAGTCAAAATTGGGGTTTTTTATTACATGAATCCTAGGGTGCTACTTTTTTGCACTAATGATTTTGGCACGCTTGATGGGACATAGGTAAATTTTTAGGTGTTTTCATAGCATTTGATATTCATTTTTTATTGCATAAATAATAGTGTGCTCTTGTTTCATTTTTTAGCCTTTGGAGGTTTTGTGAAGCACACCTGACAACTCCCAAGAAGAAATCAGTGGTGTAGCAGTCTAAGTTACTCAATCATATGAGAACAATCCAAAATCAGCCTAGAGCAAGAGAGGAAGGAATATTTGAGTATTTACAGCTATCTCTAGGAATATAAAGGAGGGGAAGGTAAGTTTAGAGGTCTCCATCTCCACCAAATAGGACCTTGTCTACACCTCAACCTGGTATGCCATTTCGCTAATCAATTAGGGTCCACAGGCCAATCAGGATGACACATCAACAACCACCGCAAGGACCACCAAATCCATTTTTTCATTTCACGAGCAGTAGTCCACTCATCCTTAATGCATAAAATCCCATTCTAGTGGCAGCACCAAAGAGCATTCCCTACGTCACTGGGGAGAATCATACAACCCATATTGATCATATTCAAGACATTGCGAATGTCTATGCCATTCATGAGATCAATGAGATGGATGTTGCAGTAAGGCTCCTTGCTTCTTCTCTCAAGGGTAAGGCGCTGCAATAGTTTAGGAGATTAACAACATGGTCGATTATAGACTAAGATGCATTGTGTTTAGCCCTCTGTAATTAGTTTGGGGAAAGGACATACAAATTGTCACTTTTGGAGCAGATAAACACAATCAAGAGGGATCCCAATGAACAAAAGGATGACTTTAACTTCAGATTTTAAAGGACATGGGACATGATTCCAATGGTTGTGAGACTGACAGCAATAGGCGCATTTGTCTATTACTTTAAAGTTTTAAATTCAAACATATTCGTGATGCTTCAATTAATGGGGGGAGTGACCATAGTTGGAGAATATGTCATCACAATGAGAGTAGAGAAATGCTCGATCTAAGACATAAAGATTGCACCAAGACCACCTATGCCCCTCTACTCAAATATGGGGAATTCTATTACTAGTCAGGCACCTGAGTTGAATCCAATTCCAGCTCCTAGAAATTAGAGCAATGGTGATGCCTCCACTTCTCCTAGTGCTTCCAAGGATCTCTAAATAGTTAGGAAGCAACTCCATAATTTGGGGAATGAATTGGTGACTGTCAAGAGGCAAAAATCTTAGAATTATAGACCATACCAGCCTCAAGCTCAGTTAAATAGGCCTCCATATCATCTAAACAGGCCTCTAGCTCAAACTGTAGTTCAAAATCAAAATCCAAGACAACACCAAGCTACCAATCCATTTCAATCATACAATCCAAACACAACTTCAACATCTAGGGATTTAGTTATAGTACAGATCAACATGAGACAGGAGTACCATTGGTGTTGTCCTTGTAATTAGCCTCACAACCAAACAACATGCTTTAATGATGCTCTAAATTAAGACTTGATGGTGCAGACAATAGGAGTGTCTCAAGAAACAAGTGAAGAGGGAAATCAATAGCAAACAAGTCCATAAGAGGCTCCCTAAACCAACACCATGCTAGTAAATTGGAAAGCAAAATACTTTTACAGGGTTAACCAACCTCCTCTTCAAGGTGTTGTGGCCAATACAAGATTAAAGAAGAGGAACATCAATTAGGGGTAGTCATCACATGCATGTACTTCTTAGCCTATCCTCACACAACAGAGAGTCAACAATGTAAGAGAAACCTTGAATGTGTAAAGTTATCCCAAGGTACTTGTCATAGCAACTCATGTACTAACTCAAGTTCCTGAGAAAACTACACCAAAAAAGGGTCAGAAGAAGGAGATTCCACCTCCATTCAACATCCTTACTCAAATGAATAAGATGAACATGAGAATTTCGATGTGGGAGTCATTGGTTATTCTAGGAAAACGAGACCTATTGTAGGCAACAAGGGTGAATTGGTCCACCTTGAGCGAGCCATCTAAAAATTAGGAGAAGTTTCTCACAAATACAATGCAACAAGAGGGAGGTCGGCCACGTAAAAATTTGAAGCCTCCACCATTTTATGCGTCTCTGATTTTTGGGGATAGCTTGGTGCACAATTATATAATCGATTCAGGAGTAAGTAGTTTAGTGATGCTGAAGCAAATAACAGATCAATTGAGTTTAAAATATGAACCAGTATTGAGAGGAGTGGTACAATTGGATGGAATAGTAGTAGGAAAAATGGGAATCATAAGGGATTTGAGTCTAACGCTACATGAGTGTCCCAATGTCATGGTGTTACATGATGTTTCTATTATAATTTGCCATAACTTTTAACCCTCTTCCTATCAAGGGACTTCACAGCTAAAATAAGAGGCTAATTTTCAGTAGATTGGTCTCACATGCTATTCAAAACTAGATATGGAGCCAAAGCTACAATCATATCAAAACCAATAGCCTAATTCCACATTAATCTTGATGTGCTGAGTCTGGTCAACATCAAATGCTCAATTTTTGACTAAGAGGATTTTCTGAGCACCCCAGAATTAGGTACTAAAGTTAGGGGCATTCCAAATTTGACATTAAATGAATGGGAAAACAATAAACATGCTTTTAATCCATACAAAGAGAACTAGGTGTATATTTCTTACATGAAGAAAATCCACCTCTTCCTAGCATCACCAAGCTAGAGATAAGGATGATAATGAAGTATAAAAACTTTTTTTTGATGGTTCAAGGAATAGGAAAGGCGTAGGAAGAGGGGAAATGTTGGTATCACCATAGGGAAGCAAGTACTACTTGGCCTTCTATTTTCATTTTTCTTTCTCAAACAACACACCCAAGTATGAAGCATTAATTCATGAACTACATTGGGCGTGAAGAAGATGTATCAAAAACTTGTAGGTGTTTGGAGATAAAAATTTGATTGTGAACTAGGTTAGAGGATCCCATGAAACCAAAAATAATTTGATCAAGAGTTATAAGAACAAGGTATGGAATCTAATTGAAGATTTCAAAGCATTTAATATTATTTCTATACCTAGGAAGAAGAATGAGGCTGCAGACAAACTTGCAACAACCAGAATGACATTTGATGTTGTTGATAGTATTAAGAGAGAAAAAACATAGCCCCATATCAAGGTGGTTATGAGGCCTGTAGTCCCAAAAAAAAAACACAAATCAACATCTATTCAAAAATGACCAGCAAATCATTAATTTCCTATAGGAAGAAGCTTAATTCTTCACTAAAAATTAGGAGAGGTTAGAGCAGCAATACGGAGATCAAGTAGTGCAGTTGTAGAAGAACAAGTTTCTTAAGGGGTTAGTGACTCTATAATAAATTTTCAACCCAAATGACCAGTTAAGTGTTATGTTTATGGAGCCTATTTTCATGTTAGAGTGTGGTACACCTTCTATGTGTTACACTCAGGTATTTTTACAGCAGTCCCGCTCGCCGCTGAGTGGGTCTGGGGGGTTCGGGGGCAAAGCCCCCGAAGCAAATATTCATGGGTGGTTTATTAACCCATGGGTAATGGGTAACCGTTATGGGCTGTTTTTGGGCCCATGGTTTTTTCGGTCTTTTTCCCATTGTTTTGATACCAACGGTTTTTTGCCCTTGGTTTTGATACCCATGGTTTTGTATCAAACTGCTTAAGCAGTTGTCTATTTATATGGTCTTATGCATATGATAGATGTACAAGCAAATGTATTACAGATGTGTTTTGAATTCGGGTGTGAATTCTGTAGAGTTTGTTGAGCATAGCTCCAAACGGATCTGGGTATTGTATTGAGAGAGTGGAGGCTTGTAATAAAATCTGAGCAAGTGATTCTTGGTGGACGTAGCCCAAATTGGGTGAACCACATTAAATACTGTCTCTTTGTGTTGTGTTATTTTATTCTACAATTTTATTTGAGATCTGTAATAATTTCTGCATATTAGTTTCTACTGTTGCGATTCTGTGAGGGATTATTCCGCATATTTTATCCCTTATTTCCTAACAATTGGTATCAGAGCCTGGTTTGGTTTGCTGAAGTGTTGAATCACAGGGAAAGTTTTTTAGCTTGAGTGGGAGCTATGGCAGATGAAGGAAGATCTAGGGTTGATAAATTCAACAGGAAGAATTTCAGTCTTTGGAAGATGCAGATGGAAGATTACCTTTATCAGAAGGATCTTTATACTCCGCTGTCTGAGAAGGTGAACAAACCCTCAAGTATGACAGATGCGGAATGGGATTTGTTGGATCAGAAGGCACTTGGAATGATCTCGGCTGTGTCTTGCATCTTCGGTATTATTTAATGTTTCAAAGGAAAAGACTACAAAAGATCTAATGGATGCATTAGGGAAGTTGTATGAAAAACCCTCTGCCTCTAATAAGATATTTTTAATGAAAAAGTTGTTTAATATGAAGATGTCTGAGAATAGTTCAGTAGCAGATCATTTAAATGATTTCAATATGGTTGTGAATATGCTAGCTTCGGTTACAATAGAATTTGATGAAGAAGTTAGGGCTTTATTAATTCTGTGCTCTTTACCTGAGAGTTGGAATAGCCTGGTAATGGCGGTAAGTAACTCGGTTCCAGCTAACTCGAAGTTGAAGTTTGAGGATGTTGTAGGGGTGATTCTAAGCGAGGAAATGTGAAGAAAAATCTCTGGGGAATCTTCTACTTCAGGGAATGCTTTGACAGTGGAAACTAGAGGGAGACAGAAGAATAGAGGAAACCGTGGAAAATCAAAAGATCGGGCAAGGTCAAAATCCAAGAACAAGATTGTATGCTGGAATTGTGGAAAGCCTGGGCATGCAAAGAAGGACTGTTGGGAGCTTCGGGATAAGAAGAAACAACAGGAAGAAAACAAGGAGGCAAATGTGGCAATGGGTAATGTATGTCAGGATGCTTTGATTCTTTCTTTGCACAATATTACTGAATCTTGGGTTTTAGATTCAGGGGCTTCTTTTCATGCTACTCCACATAGGCATTATTTTGTTGATTATGTTCAAGGGGATTTTGGGCATGTTTTTCTTGGTGATGATGAGCCTTGCAACATAGTTGGAAAAGGTTCTGTTCAGGTTAAGATGCAGAATGGGAATACATGGCTATTGAAGGATGTCAGACATGTGCCTACATTAAGGAGAAATTTGATATCGGCAGGGCAGTTGGGAAGTGATGGTTGTACTGTGATATTTACAGTAGACTCTTGGAAGGTTACCAAGGGTGCTCTTGTGGTGGCAAGAGGTAAGAAGGTTGGAACCTTGTATTTAACCACTGATAATACTAATGATTGTAATCTTGTGGCTTCAGATGCAGATACAACATTATGGCACTATAGGCTTGGTCATATGAGCCATAAGGGCATGAACATCATAAAGAAGAATTTTCCTGGATATACAGAAACAGGTTTGGATTTCTGTGAAAACTGCATATATGGGAAACAGAAGCGAGTAAGGTTTCTCAAGGTTGGACCTACGAAGAAAGAGAGTAAGTTAGAGCTGGTACATTCTGATGTGTGGGGGCCGGCTCAGGTATCATCTCTTGGGGGTTCAAGTTATTATGTTACTTTTATTGATGATGCAACAAGGAAAGTTTGGGTTTATTGTATTAGACACAAATCTGATGTATTTGACACTTTTGTTAAATGGAAAGCCTTGGTAGAGAATGAAATAGGTCTTAAGCTAAAATGTCTCAGGTCAGATAATGGAGGGGAGTATTGCAGCAATGAATTTAATGATTACTGTTCTAAGAATGGAATCCGCAGGAAAAAGACAGTTCCAGGAACTCCGCAGCAGAATGGGGTATCAGAAAGGATGAACAAAACAATAATGGAACATGCTAGGAGCATGAGATTACATGCAGGACTGCCTCTTTCTTTTTGGGTAGAAGCGGTGAGCACAGCTGTGTACTTGATAAATAGAGGACCCTCAAGTGCCTTGGATGGAGGCATACCTGAGGAGGCATGGTATGGTAAGAAAGTTGATTATTCATTTCTTAGAGTCTTTGGATGTGAGGTGTTTGTTCATATAGACAAGGATGATAGGACCAAGCTAGAGGCTAAATCAGAAAAATGTACTTTCATTGGTTATGGTGGTGATGACTTTGGATTTAAATGTTGGAGTATTAAGGACAAGAAAATCATTCGGTCTAGGGATGTGGTCTTTAATGAGAAAGTCATGTATAAGCAACAGTTGCAGGAAAACAGGGAAGAATCCAAGAAAGAATATGCAGTGGTAGAGGATCTTCCGGATGGGAAAGTGACCCATGAATCAGTTCAGGAACCTACTCAACAGGAACCCCAAACTCCTACAGTGAGGAGGTCTTCTAGGGTAAGAAAAGAACCTGAACGTTTTTCTCCTTCTCTTTATTATTTATTACTCACTGATAGTGGAGAGCCAGAGAGCTTTGATGAAGCAATGCAGGTAGATGCCAGTAAGAAGTGGGAGCAAGCCATGGATGAGGAGCATAAGTCTCTCATGGAGAACCAGACTTGGGATTTGGTGAAGCTACCGGAAGGAAAAAGAGCATTGCATAACAAGTGGGTGTACAGAGTTAAAGATGAAGAAGGAGGAAAGAAAAGATATAAGGCCCGGTTGGTGGTCAAGGGGTTTGCACAGAAACAAGGTATAGATTTTGATGAGATTTTTTCTCCTGTAGTAAAAATGACTTCTATTAGAACTGTTCTTGGAATAGTGGCAGCAGAAGACTTGCACTTAGAACAGTTAGATGTAAAGACTACATTTCTCCATGGTGATTTGGAGGAGGAGCTATATATGCAGCAACCAGAGGGCTATGAGGTCAAAGGTAAAGAGGAGATGGTGTGTAAACTGAAGAAGAGCTTGTATGGCTTGAAACAAGCTCCACGTCAATGGTATAAGAAGTTTGATAGCTTCATGATGGAGCAAGGTTATATTAGATGTCATTCTGACCATTGCGTGTATACAAAGAAATTTGAGGATGGAAGTTATATTATCCTGTGTTTGTATGTTGATGACATGTTGGTTGCAGGTAAAAACATGCAGGAAATAAAAGTACTCAAGAAACAGCTAAGTGAATCCTTTGATATGAAGGATTTGGGGGCAGCCAGAAAAATCCTTGGTATGAGGATAACTCGGGATAGGAAGGAATGGAAGTTGAATTTATCTCAGGAAGAGTACATTAAGAAGGTATTGGACAGGTTTAACATGCAGGATGCTAAACCGGTTGGGACTCCTTTGGCAGGCCATTTCAAGTTATCAAAGGAGCAGTGTCCCAAGATAGAGAAGGAAAGAAACCAGATGTCCAAGGTACCTTACTCATCAGCAGTTGGCAGTTTGATGTATGCTATGGTGTGCACTAGGCCTGATATTGCCCATGCAGTGGGAGCTGTGAGTAGATTTATGAGTGATCCAGGTAAAGAGCATTGGCAAGCAGTAAAGTGGATCCTTCGGTATTTGAGAGGGACCATGGGGACAGTTTTGTGCTACAGTGGATCAGACACCACTTTACGTGGTTATGTAGATTCAGACATGGCTGGAGATGTAGACAGCAGGAGGAGCACGACAGGTTATATTTACACTGTAGGTGGGACAGCAGTGAGCTGGATTTCATGACTACAGAAGCTGGTGGCTTTGTCAACCACGGAGGCTGAGTATGTTGCTGCCACAGAGGCAAGCAAAGAGATGATTTGGTTACAACAATTGCTTGAGGAGTTGGGGCATAAGCAGGAGGAATGTAAGCTGCATAGTGATAGTCAGAGTGCTATACACCTAGCTAAGAACTCTGCTTTCCACTCCAGGATGAAGCATATACAGTTGAGATATCACTTCATCAGGACAGCTTTGGAGGAAGATAAGTTGAAGTTGGAGAAGATTCATACCAGTCAGAATCCTGCAGACATGATGACCAAGGTGGTCACAAGGGATAAACTAAAGCTATGTTCAGCTTTGGTTGGCCTTCGCGGATGACAGTGAAGGGTTGAGAAGCTTGCTCAGAATGGAAACTAGTCTCCAAGTGGGAGATTGTTATGTTTGTGGAGCCTATTTTCATGTTAGAGTGTGGTACACCTTCTATGTGTTACACTCGGGTATTTTTACGGTGGTCCCGCTCGGGGTTTGGGGTTGAGCTAGGTCAGTGGGGGTTCGGGGGGGTGAAGCCCCCCCATGGTAGGGGGTTTGGGGGCGAAGCCCCCGAAGCAAATTTTCATGGGTGGTTTATTAACCCATGGGTAATGGGTAACCGTTATGGGCTGTTTTTGGGCCCATATGGGCGAGTTTTTTGACCCATTGTTTTGATACCCACGGTTTTTTGCCCTTGGTTTTGATACCCACGGTTTTGTATCAAACTGCTTAAGCAGTTGTCTATTTATATGGTCTTATGCATATGATAGATGTACAAGAAAATGTATTGCAGATGTGTTTTGAATTCGGCTGTGAATTCTGTAGAGTTTGTTGAGCATAGCTCCAAACGGATCTGGGTATTGTATTGAGAGAGTGGTGGCTTGTAATAAAATCTGAGCAAGTGATTCTTGGTGGACGTAGCCCAAATTGGGTGAACCACGTTAAATACTGTCTCTTTGTGTTGTGTTATTTTATTCTACAATTTTATTTGAGATCTGTAATAATTTTTGCATATTAGTTTCTACTGTTGCGATTCTGTGAGGGATTATTCCGCATATTTTATCCCTTATTTCCTAACATTAATAGAAGGGCAAACATTTAGATGGCATGGTTGAGTAAATATCTTCAGCCATGACCAATTTTGGTAAGCCCAACTGAATTTAGTCCCAAGATAAGGATGCAAAGTATAGGGACCAGTACTGAGTCTCATATAAAAACTGAGTAGCCTTCGGAAATTTATTTTTCAGGACTTTCCCTAAAATTCTTCAAATAGTAAATATTAAGCTATAAGAAGGTATATCATCTGGAAAACTGAACTCAAATCATACACCGAGTCTGATGTTTTATAGTGCTAACCGAGTTAGGAAAAGGAAATGATCTCAAAAGGAATTAGCGGGTCCAATGTTTTAAAGGAGTCTGAAGCTATTTCATGTTTGGAAAGTCCCGATCTAGAGCTATGAAGCCAGCTCAGTAGTCTTAGCTATTTCATATATGAATGCATGAGTTTCATCATAGGCTACATCAAGGTGTCTGAACCGAAATTATGAAGTTATCTTCAAAGGACAAGTTGTGCATTATCTTGCCGAAAAAAAATTAAGGACCTTGAAAAATGCTCTGAAGATCTTAAAAAATGAAAAATCAGGCCATATAAAAAATGTCAGAAATAGACTTTCAGGACTTTCCCTTAAAATTGCACCACCAAATAAATTTTAGGCTAATACGAAGATGTCGATCTTTGGAGGATCTAGTTGGATCCTTAATTGTCTAAAGTGATATGCTACATCAATGATAGCCAATGGTTGGAAGAATTTCACATAACAAAATGGGTTATGAATCTTTAGAGCTAACCCTGCTTAGTTGTAAATGATTGGAAAAGAAGCAATGACTGACTTATCCCATGTCAGGTGATGTTTTCATTGTCAAGAAGATCATACTAGAGGTTCCGGTCTAATAATATCCTGCCCAAAGCTCATTTTAAGCTCCAGCAAGTTCTTCTCTTAGGATGAAATCAAGCATTGATAGGGATAGAATTCTTGCAAAATTATTAAATAAATTGGAACAAGCCAATAGACTTTCAGGACTTGATCCATGAAGGACTACCAAAGGTTCATTGAGGAAATTCTAATACTTGTCCAAAAATAAATCTTTTGAAGCCATCGATCTCTACCGATTTGTCCTTCATCAAGAAGAAAATGGAAATGCTATAAGTAGCTTTGGCGAGCTACTTGGTTGGAATAGCCGAACTCAAACATTGCAAGCCTATCAAGAATGATATATCTCAAGCTCTGACTCTCATAAACGTGGACTACTCAAGGCATTTCATGCCATCTACACCTTTGGAGTGGGTTCGGACAGACTATTGGATGCAATTCTGGTGCAAAAAAATAAAGCCCAAAAATGATCCAAAGCATACGGTTTCCTTCTTCAGTAAAATAAATTGGACAAACTATAAGAAAAAAAACTCCTTCATTGAAAACATTTCCTGATAGTTACCAGGAAATAGAAATTTTTAATCTGGTCTCAAATAACATAATATCAGCTTAGTATCCCATGTTCTAGGATCAATTCATTTCCTCTTAAGAAGCAAATTTGAATACTAATATGGTAGCTTTCATAAAAGTACAAAATTCTGGAGTAATGAATCTGAAAAGTTGTAATTCCTCACAAGTTTGGTTCATGTCCAAAGGATTTGCTGAAGCCCAACGGGATTATAGACTGACATGTTTTTCAAGTGATCAAAACAACATGAATAAATTTTAGTATTGCGGAAGTTCCAAGATAAACAAAAATAGTACGCAAAATATTCTTTGGAATCTAATGATATGATGCATATTCCTATTCAAACAAGTCTATGCTCCCTATGGGAAATGATGAGAATCCAAACAGAAGGTATTTTAGACTCCAGGCCATGCCCCATAGATGTGAATTCATTGATGATGTTTTGTTCAAAAATGGTCATCTCAATAACGAGTGAGCTTCGTATTAAGGTGCATTGCTAAGCAAATCAAGTTGAAAGAGTGATGCAAGAATTTCATGATAGAAGATTGAGGCCATTTAAATCCCAAGTGACAACCCTCAATATCAAAATAGAGTGATGGTTATTATTGGCCAACACTCTTTATTGACTACTTTTCTTTGGTCAGGAAGTGTAAAAGACATGTGCATTCAGTATTCACAGAGTAAAGGAAAGCAAATAGCAATGCTGAAATCAACTTCGATCTCATTTCAGTTGGAACCGCCAAACTTTCATACAATGGGGAGCTGGACTTCATCAGGGTCATTAGAGCTCAAATTCTAGCTAGGGCCACAAATGGATCCTAACTGTGACAAATTATTTCACCAAGTGGACTAAGGCAGTAGCACTCAAGGAAGCCAATGATTCTAGTATACTGGACTTTTATGAAGGGATAGTGATAAGGTTCGGAGTACCAATCACCATTATATCACATAAGCTTTGGCATTCCTTGGTACAAGATCACATAATGGGATGTTAGGAATGGACTATATTTGAGCATCTCTTAAAATTATTATCCTCAGGGTAATGGGCTAGCATATTCTATGAATAATAATTTTCTAAGAATCATTAGAAGGACTCTGGATGAAAATCAAAGGACTTGGTATACCAAGTTAAAATCAGCCTTGTGGGCTGATAGAAGATAAACCAAAAACGGTCACGGGTCAACTGAAGACCTTACAAGTTGATGTCTATGTGATGGAAATAAGCGATAAGTTCATACGATCACTGGAGTTTCCCACATTGGAGCTCAGGAACAAAGAAGATTTAAAATTTGAGCCTATGGAAGCCAGGACAAAGTGGAACTCATGGAGTTGGAGGAGACAATGAGTCTGAATCAGTGGTAAGTGGCACCAGGCATTGGAAACTAAAGGATCAAGCATTGATCAAGATGTACTTTGAAAAGAAGACCAAAAATAGAAATTTTGAGGAGGGGGACCTAGTCCTGAAATGGGATGTATATCATGCTAAAATGGGCAGGCATTCCAAGTTTGATGCCACATGGATTGGTCCCTATATGGTCAAAAAATGTAAAAACAAGAATGCTTTCCACCTATCCAAGTTAGATAGAGAAGAACTTCTGATTCCAGGTTCACCATGGAATATACCTCAAGCACTTCTATTGAAGGGAAACTTCTCACCCTTGTACATATTAGTTTAGAATTTATAATTCCTCCAAGTGCTTATAACACATTGCTTTGTTGTAGTTTAGGTTTGCTTTGTGATAAGTGTTTGTGTACACTCTGCATGTTTCCACTTGGAAAGTGTATGATTTTGTATCTTTATACATAGCTTTTGTCGGAATCGTTGTTTCTCTTTCACAACGCATTTAAATGTGCCAGTGTTGATGATAAAATCAGGAAATTTTGGGGCAGCTTTTGAATGGATACATCTCCCAGTACCAACTGAACCATGAGTAGGCTAGAAGACAGTTTAGTGGTAGATTCTAAGTTGAAAGTCTAGGGGGAAGTTTTCAGAACTATTATTCCTCCAACTAGCATTGACTCTATGTCCAATGGATGCTTCACAGGCTAGCTGATATCTAATCCATCTAGTAGGAAAGATGTTCCCCTGAGATCATCCAAACTGTTATCTCTAACCTAATTTCAGATTTTACCAGTACATGGGTTAACGTTAAATATTCATAATCTATCAAAATTGTAAGACATTAGCGTAACTCAGGTTTGGTCAACTGTGAGGTCGTGAGATTGGTGGTCGAGCCCTAATTAGTGGGATAGGCCAAGTTTGATAACATGATTCATGAGGGTTAAACGATGCCACCATGCTAAGGATGACCATTGGAATTGTAATGGTCAGGATCATCTCTCTCAAATGACAGATTCTAAAACTCTTAGGATGGATTTCTAGACGTCTGTCCAATCAGATAGGTTGGATGGATAGGCTGGATGCTAGGTGGAACTTTGTGTGCTAGGTTCCTCAAGAATACAACGCTGAAGTTAGATACTATGTTAATGGGAGCTGCAAAAATAGTTTTCTTGATTAAATTATTGATAGGTTGGGTGTTCATAGTTGCTTGATGCTCAAGGATCAAACTTAGTTGAATATTAAAGTATGTGGACTTTGTGCCATGACACAATATGGTTGGAAGGAGATGAAGGTTAGACGTCTGTCTCAACCCCACTCAGTTGCATCTTTTCCATTTGATAGACAAGTCCAGCCCCTTTTGATGAAAACCTTCCAACCCCATGAGATAGATGACTATCTAACATAAGTTGGATGGGTCATACAGATACATGTTTGAAAGATTGGATGGGTGAGCAAGATACAAGTTGATTGGCCCTTTTGTGCTGTACGAAAATGGTTAAAGGGAACCTGTCCCCAAGGTTTGATAGGCCAATTGTAAGAAGACTCACGAGGGATAGATGACCATCACAACCCAGAGGAAATTTCAGATGTCCATAGGTGAATTTCCCTAACTGTTGTTGACGGGTCACTTGGACTTGGGAAATCACTGATGGCAAACCGTAAGGGTAGAGGATAGATGACCATCCAACCCCATATGGTTGGATGGATTGAAATCAAACAGCCACTGGTGGATCAATTCTTAGGTTGTATGGCCAGTGTAGATAGATGGAATCTATCCTCCAAACTTGGATGGACTGATCACGGATCATAAAAAAAGGAGGTGTGAAAAAATTTCAGCTACCTGCTAGGTTATTTAATGTGATTTTGTTAGATATTTAAAATTACCTGTTAGAATTTAAAATGAAAAGATTAATACACAACCAAATTTGTGATCCTCCCATTAATGAAAGTGGATTTGCAGGTCCGTCCAACTAACTTGTCAAAAATTTAATCCAGGAAATTAGGGAAAAATACCGGGCTATAAATTTTACATGACACCCTCATTTTTTGGTAGAATTTTCTGAGAATTTGTAAAGGAAAACTACCAAAATTGTTCAGAAGCTAATCCTATGAGCTTATCGGCTGATCAAATCTAGGAATACTTGTGATAGGATTCTTGCCTTATGCTTGCATTGATAAATGGATTGTGCACCATTTTAGCAATAAAATTGATATTTTGCTGTCTTTTTCACCCTTACGTGAGTTACATTCACATTTATTTTACTTTTCAATTACACTAATGGTATCTTGTGCAAAAATTTCATCCTTTGTAAGGGCCCATATTTGTTGTGTTCTATGAATTAATGTAGACCTGAGTGCGGTTTTATACTGTGCTACCAACCTCTAAAAATTCACCCTTGAAATCTTATTCCTCATTTTGTCCCTATTTTCACTCACTAAGAATATTTCCACCCCTTTTCTCGGTGTTATCACCCTCCATATCTTAGTATTTCCATTTCATGCATTTCTCTCTCTTACTTGGTCTATTGGAAGTATAAGTCAACTTTAAAGTAGTCAAATTTCCATTTCTAAGAGTAGTGTTAGTGTTAGGGATAGGTAGAGGAACCAATTTTCTCTAGAGGCTTGTCTTAGCTACATGAATCCCACACCTCGAGAAATACCCATGTTAGTCAAAAGTAGGGTTTTTTATTGCATAAATCCTAGGGTGCTACTTTTTTGCACTAACACTTATTATGATGTGGGGATTTATTTTTCTCTATGATGGTTGACTCTGGTGTTTTAAGTTCATAAGACATGTATAAAAGTAGATTAGAAAGCTCATTTGAGCTAGTTGAGGAAGTGGGAGAAAAGTGCAGTGGTACTTATTATGAAGAGTCTTTTAAAAAGAGTAAAACTAGACCTATCTTCATAACACTTTCTCTTTGGAATGATATCACCTAAAAACTCACACTTTGCATGAGATCTCCATAGAAACTCGCACTTGGCATGAGTTCACCCTAAAAACTAGATCTTGGCATGAGATCACCCCAAAAAATCACTCTCCACATGAGATCACCCAGAAAAATCACTCTTCACAGAATTTTTAGGATACTTTTTATATCCTTTTATACTCTTTTACATCAGGTGCACACTTTCCTTTACTATTAATTTTACACACTTTTAAATTTTTTGCTCAAATTTTTCGTATGGTACTTTGACTACTCTTTTTGTCTTATTTTTTCAGGTCCATCCTTAATACACAACAAGAAGAGGCCATGAATTAAAATACTAGCATAATAACAAGTACAATGAAATGCATGCACTTCATCCCTAGGATCACTTTCCTTTCCTAGTCTCCATAATTCACTTTGTAGTCATTCCACGCTTCACTTGTCCACTCGACATGCTACTTGCCACACATTCTACATGATCATAAGGTATGCATATATGATCTACTCTATGTTATCAAGTATTCACACAATAACATAAAGTGTGGGAAAATATAGACACAAAATGAAACTCTTGGGTACATTTCTACGTCCTAAAATCATACTAGCATTTACATGATTCCTAAGCAAGCAAACTAATAATTGATGACTATCTTTGGCCTCTTTTATTTATCTCTTATTTTCTATTTGATATTACACACCCTATAACCCAGATGAAATTTCACTTATTTATCTTTCATGACTTCAGACACTAGTGTCTAGCCCTGACAACAATGCCAAAGCGCTCTTGTCACTCATAGGCACCCTTGATCCTTTCTTATCTTACTCACTTCTTTTGGGTATTTTTTATCTTTTGGGAATATTTTTAACTTATGGGTAGGCATTCCAGTTGTAAATAACAAAATTTTAAAAGGGAATCATATAAATACATAGTTATGTGTTCAAAATAAGGGACCAAACACTAAGAATTACTATCATCACCTAATATTTCATTCAAAAGGCATGTAAAGCACTTTAAGGGATCCATTTAACATTCATTTAAAGGAAAAGGGCTACATCAAATCTGCATACACAACATAGGAAGAGGAATTTCAATATATTCCATCCAAACATTCTACTTCATTTCTACATTTTAACTACAACCCGCTATCAAGTGTAAATTACACAAGGGCATCATTTCTACACACACACAAGAACTACATGGAGTCTGAGATTTAGTATAGAAATCAATCATAAGTTCACTCTCGGGGTGACCTCCGAGGTCAGTCCAACTCCTCATCCCACATTTTTCTTTTTTAGGTTTGATATGGTTTGTGGGCTTGTGTAGGTGAAATTCTATTTTGTAGGGTACTTGTATCATTAGAAATATTGGTGTGAATATCAAGTGATCAATAGATAATAACTATGAAACCCTAGTGACATAGAAGAAGCCAAATTCTAAGCATCTACATAGTCACCAATTCCCAGTTCTGGTCTTTAACTCCTAGGCACCTCGATCATGCTATGGGTGCCTGTGTCTGGATTTGTTCCTACATTCTAGATTTTTCATTGATCATGATGCAGTCTAGAATTTACTATGAATAACCCAGGCACACTGACACATCACTCAACCTGAGCTGAGTGCTCACCCAAAGCACGCAAAGGCACCATGTCCCTCTTTAGAGTTACTTGTATAGAATGTTAGCATGATGGTGTATAAACATATTCAGATTTATGATCAATAATAAACAACCCACACTGCATAAACCAAGATCTAGATCTTAGATTATATGAAAGAATGAACTAAACAATGACTATAATTTTTTTTGCCATATAATAACTAGAGTCCAGTTATGTTCCAATACCATTATCTAGCCAATATTATCCATTGTCATTCAATACTGTAAAAACATAGAGGCTTCATACACTATATAAATATCTCCATAAGTCATGCACTCAACAAAACCAACAACATAACTCTATAATAGTTTCACAAACTAACCCATGCAAATCAATACATATATATAGGGGTGGGGACTTGCCTTTCACCGCCCATGCACTTCTCAAAATAGGTCACATGCTAATAATAACCATGTTCAACTTTACAAAGGGATGCACAACATGCAAGTGCTTCTAATAATAGACTCCCTATTGTTAACTTTGAGTAGAAATCCTATTATTAGCCTAAACTATGTATGACGCTCTTCTGTTGCTTATTCCCAAAATGCCATTGTGTGGAGTGCAAGTCTCCATGTCTTTTTGTGCTCAGTACGCTAACTCAAAAAAATAGCCCTTATCCACAAAACAACCAAGTCTTGATCTTGGACACTTCAACCTTATCATAGTGCATGCAAACGTGCTTTTCCAACGCCCTACATTTGCGCGCCCAATACTTAGGCCATTTTTGTCCGTTCAACATTACCCCACACTAGAGTACATTTCTACCCCTACAATGGGTAATCACCTTATTTCTCCAAAGAATAAAGGATAAATGAATGAAAGAATAATGAATAAAGAATATGGTGAGTCGTTTTATTGTGTACCCTTTTCATCTTCTCGATAGAATGAATTTTGGAAATTCACTTTGTGATTTCTCCCTTAAACTCATACCAGTCCTTAAGCATTGTGCATTGGTCTTGTCAAGGATGTCCACAACGATGCCATCTAACTCATCCATAGTCATGTTTCCGCCTTCACTTTTCAAAATTCTAAGGATGTTGGCCATACCTGAGACCATCCCCTCTATGACATCCATCTTTGCGGCAATGAGCTTCCCAATGCCCTTGATTTGATCCATATGTTGTTTCCTTCACAACATCCAACATGTCACTACTTTGTTTCTACCAAGGTAATTCGTTATGTGCACCCGAGTGTTTCATCCTTTGCTGCATGTATAACTTCATTCTCCTTTGCATTTTTCCTTGCCTGTATTAAGCTATCAGGCATCTGTGCACATGGTTAACACTGTATTTGCCTTCTTCATTTCATCCTTTAAGGCTTGTAAAATTGCATCGTAGTTGGATATCTTTCTTGCAATTAAAGCCTTGTCCCTTGATGCTTCTTCCACAACATCATTTTTCTTAGGGAGGCGCATAGGTCCTTCCTCCTGAAGTAGGCGAACTGTTGTGCGCAGATAATGTAATTCAGACTTGAAGCCCTAAGGCATCTTCTCCTAAAAATTAGGCCTCTTCTCTAAAATCTCATATGCGATCTGCTCTGCCATCTTTTTAACATTTTGGGCCTCAGCTACTACATTATCTCACTCCTGAGTGAGGTGCTTGATCTATCTGTCTTTTTCCTTCTTATCATCTAATAACGCCTCATATTTTTTCCTCCTTATTAATATTTCAGTGCGCTACTTCTGTTGACAATTTGACCAATGTGTTATCCACCTATTCATTTGAAAATTGTGTTGGCTTAATAGTCATATGGTGTGTGTAAGGCACCTTCCTCATCTCCTTCGAACTACACGCCTCCTCATGCAGAAATTACAATCAGGCTCATCCATATGAGTATGCATACTCCAGGATAGCTATTTGTGAGTGCGTGTGTTGGCCATTTCTGGGTCCATCCAATCCCAACCATATAATTGTCTTGTTGGGAAGAGTACTCTGGAAGCGATCCACGAATAATTTTTGAAGGGTCATCCATATAACCCAAGTCCTGAGTACCTGCTTCCTCTTCCTCATCATGCCCACCTATGTGCTCGCCAACATCCTCATGAGCAGACACACCCTCTTCTTGCTGGTATTGCCACTGCCTGCATCTTGCTGTATCAATGCCTCCGATATCCTGGTTCACTTCTCCTTCATCCTCTCCTTCCTTTTGCAGTGAGGCATACTATGACTTCTGTGTCTCCACCTGCGCTGCTCTCTCCTTAACCAGAGCGACGTTCATGAATACTTACGCTTGGGTCTATAGTCTCATAGAATCCACGCTCACCAATATCTTCATCTTTCTACATTTCCACACCGGGGGTGGCCTCTGCTCTATGCCCACCCATACTTGGAGTTTTCTCCTCTTTCTGCATGTGCTTGGTTGTGGGGACTCCTCCTCACTATCTTTAACAAGAACATATTTCCTGTGCTTTCTCCTTTCTTCTTCCTCGTGCTTCACATGAGTTACATGCGTGGTGATCTCCTTACTGACTGCGAAGTCCTTGTGCCAGTGTTTCTTGATGTGTGCACTTTCTCTGCAGAACTCTTCCTAGTATGCACAAGTCCGACACTGTCTTCTGGTTCTTCCTACTCTAGGAAAGTTTTCTAGTCATGTAGGCACTAGATCCTCTTGAGTAGGGGGTGCATAGATGCAACATGAATTGAAGTCCCTACTATCTGCCCCTTCTTCGGAGGTCCTAGAACATGCCATATTTGTGCAACCTTCACCCCTTTGCCATCCTTGAACCTTGGCCTCATATATAGATATATATATACACGTGCTGTTAGTTCAATTTGCCCCACGACCAAATTCTCCTGCGTGATGTCCACATGTTATCAGACTCCATAGATTTCTACATAAGGCTCTTTACCTGGCCATACATATGTTTTGTGTAGAATGTGAATATCTACGTCCACCTTGTCTTGTGTCAAATTGGAGTTGGCACGCGTCATGGAATATGTTTACAGAAATATTTAAAGTATCTTTTAGTAAACACAAAGGGAAACTTACACCATGGGATCTTCTCTCTAGACTTCATATGGAAGTGCCCCAAGATGAAATGTTGGTAAACCACAAATTCAGCCTCTCCGTCTAACACCTTTGGCAATTTTCATGCAGAATGCGCCACTCTCCCTCAAATGCCCTGTGCAGTATTCTTGAACCACTTGTCTAGGTGCTCCTTGTATGTATTGGAAATAGTCCCACACCAGAGTGTACTTGGCATATTTCTTTGCTGGGGACTTATTCTCTAATGGAAACTACCTAGATATTCTCCCTAGGTCCTTTCGGTTACTCCAATTTCACCAAGTACAATCAATAATAGAATTGTGCCCCAGGTAATATTCTCACCTTTATCTACTTGGACGCGTGCCTCATTTACCAAGATTTCTGTGATGTACCTGATGATGTTGTGGTATGTATTGTTGACCATTTTTTGCACTATATGAAACCATCACATATTCACCTCGTTCCATTGCTCAGTGGCACCTAGCTTGCTCCCTACTAAGCGGGATGAAAATCTAGTGGCCATGTCTATAATATTGGTGACTTTGAAGGTTTTCCCCCCTTCTTATACTGATTTATGGCTTCTATGGATCCATTGCCCTCATCATCTGATAGGTCTCTAGTGATCTCTGAGCCCAAGTCATGCAGCCCTATCACCTTACCAATCAACTAGGTAGTGATCCTCATTCTCCTGCCCAAAAAGTAGAAAAGTCTTCATGGACGTGTGATATGAGCCAATGGTACAACTTCTCAGGCTTCCTAAAATATGGAAAATATAGAACTTGTGTGACCCCCATGCTTTCAAATAAATGTTTTCACATAGTCTTCTAAGACCTTATTACCATCCACCAATCACTAATTTTTGTTCATGTAAACTTCTGTTGTGACATCCTTCAGGATATTCTTAGTGTGGTGGTTGATCTCTGAAACCCTAAACTATGTAATATTTATTGTCCAAGGCTTCCCCTCAATAAATTCTTCTAGATATAACATCTTGACCAACGACTCCTCTGCTAGGTCTTCAACCTCCTTATCTACTGAGGGAGCCCTCTGTGGTGCCATTTCTCCTTTTGATTATGTGAGTGCAAAATGAAAACCCTAGATTCTGTGCAAAAAAAACCAAAATCACCCTCCCATTTCATACACACACCACTACTTAAATCCCTCTTTCGTACTTGGATGCTCAACATCATGCTTCAAATGCGGTAGGTTTACTCACTCTGCAGAGTGCTCATTGTCTCTAGCTCTTCTTCACACTTCTCAATTTTTATTCAAATTCACAAGGTAAAAAATGACATTGAAAACACCGAATTCAACCCAAGTTTCAAAAATTCCCTTCATTAATTTCCCCACCTACCACCATACATGACATTAAATCCTATTGAGTGTATGTCAATTTTTTTTGCCTCAAACTTTTGTGCCTCAGTCATAACTTTCTGGCGCCCCACTATTTATCTATCATAGATATCCTCTACCCACACTTCCTTCTGCCAAAGTATTTATTCAATGTGACCAAAACAGACGTATCCTCAAATGTTGTAGCCTCCTTGAGTTATACTAAGTGCTCACCGCCTTACACGTGGTCTTTAAATTTGAGCAATCCTAATGAAGTTTTCATCAAATTTCAAAACCTATTCCCTTTATGGACACCTGAAAATTTATTTCTTTTCTGTACCATACTATCCTTCTATATCCATGCCACACTAAAGGTATGTGCAGTCCTCTACGCATAAAAACACTTGAGATTTCAATCAGGTTTCGGTGTGCAAATGCACTTATTAGACATAACACTGAACTAAATTGTTAAAGCATAGCGATGAGGAAGGAAAAACATTAAAGGAAATAAAGTAAGGTAAATCTAATCTAAATGGAAATACTGCCTTATTAAAAACACTAAGAAGACTTATTTATAATAGGGATTCAACCTACTCACGTTGAAGTAACTAGGTAACCATGTTCCATCAAGCACCTCTAATTGGAAAATATCTAATTAGAGTATGTGAGTGATAACATATGGTCCCAACCAATACACCTTAAGCTTTCCTGGGTGGCGTATAAAATTTAAATCATAAAGAAGTACCATATAAACAACCTCAAGCTTCTTATCCTTGATGTGCCTATCATGTCATGCCTTCTACCTAGATTTTTCTTGCTTCTGACTCCAATGTGCTATGATGCACCTCTCATCCAACTATATGAACTTGTCAATTCTTTCTTCCAATGCTTTCTCATCAGCTAGACCTCCCACACACACAATAAACAAAGAAGGTAACATGAATTCCATGGGAATAACTACTTCTACAACATACACCAACTGAAAGGGTGTTGCCTTATTCAACCATTTGTAGGTTGTCCTATATGCCCAAAGTACAAAAGAAACTTTATCATCCCAATCTTTCCATCCAACATCAATTTTTTTTGTAAAGTTTTGGCTCAAAATCTTATTGAAGGCTTCAACAATCCCATTTTCCTAAAGGGTGATAAGGTGTTATATTATGGTGTGTAACCATAAATTCATCCAATAATATCCTGATTTTTTGTATTTAGGAAATGAGTGTCCCTATCACTTGTTAAATTCAAAGGACATCCATACCCAGAAAGAATATTTTCCCACAAGAACCTTACTGATGTAGCCATTATATAATCCTTTGTAGGTTCTACTTATGCCCATCTTGTAAGATAATATGTACAAGTAACGATATAGTGCGATCTAGTTCTACACTCAGTGGGGGAAATAGGACCCATAAAGTCAATTTCCCTTTTATCAAAAGGATATACCCTAGTACTAGGCCTCAAGGCATTTCATCTCTCTACCCAAGTTTTCCAAGGCATTGACAGTGATCACAAACCTTACAATACTCCTTACAATCCTTGTACAAGGTTTCCCACCATAAACCAGCTAGTACAATCTTACTCGCAGTGGCGTCCCCTGCATAGTTTCCAACTACGATATCGCTATGAGCCCCCTCCATTATTGTTGCATTCTCATGTTCCAGTACACAATAGTTCAATACTTCATCTCAGACTAGTTTGTATAAGTCAGCATTGATAAACATAAAAGGTTTGGCATGAATTGTGAGTTGTTTCTTTTCGGAGGCTTTCATTCCTTTTGACACCATACCTATGCATAAAAAGATAACAATATCCACTAATTCTAAGGTTGTGGATTTTAACCTATATAATTTTGCATCTGACATTGTATATTCAATACTCTATGTGTCCTATCCTGATTGAATCCTTGATAAGTGGTTTGGACTAGAATTGCTTTTACCTGGCTTTACCACAACTGTAAAGTCAAACTCTTTGAATAATAGAACCCAATGACATATGCGACCCTGTAAAATAGGATTTTTCATCAAGTATTTTAATGTCATGTGATATGTATAGATCACTAAAGGTGTTGCTAGTAAGTAGTATCTGAACTTATGCAGCATGTAAATCATTAACAAATCCTTGAGCTCTGTAGTTGTATAATTTTGTTCATTAGGATTCAAATTTTCACTAGCAAAACATATAGGATGATCTAGAATACCTTCTCCAGGTTGAGCTAGAAATATGACAATGGCCAGGCTAGAGGTGTCCAAATGTACGTGAAATGGTAGATTCCACGAAGTAAAATGTAAAATAGGCACCGTAGTAAGCCTTTCCTTCAGTTCTTCAAATGCACGCTTCTACGGTTCTCCCCAACAAAACTTCCCTTTTCCTTTTAATAAATCCTCTAAGGGAGTGAAAATATTAGCATATCCTTTTATAAATTTTCTATAATACCCTATGTGGCCTAAAAATCCATGCACCTCACTTTGACTGGTGGGATCCTCCAGGCCTAAAATGACTGCAATCTTAGTTGGATCTACTGATGAATACTCGTTACAGATGATATACCCTAGAAAAGTACCAAAAGGTGTAGAAAATACACACTTCTCGATATTTAAGGAGATGGTTAACTGTCTACACCTCTCAAACATTCACTGTAAATTTTCACAATGATCCTTGATAAGCCCATACATGGTCCAATCATCCAAGTAAACATGCAAGAATTTGTTAATAAAATCTTATAATGTTTGAACCAAAATGTGTGAAAAATAATGTAGGTGCATTATTCAATCCAAAGGGCATCACTGTGTATCCAAAACATCCCCATTTAGTGGTGAAAGTTGTCTTCTCTTGATCCTCCTTAGAAATTCTTACTTGATGATACCTAGAGAATCCATATGTAAAAGAGTAAATTTTGATCCCTGCAATGCCTTCCAATAATTCTTTAGTGAATGGTGAAGGGAAAGGATCAATAACACATGCAACATTCAAATCCTTATAGTCCACACATATCCTAATTCTTCCATATTTCTTTATGTTGATTATCATAGGGCTAACCCACTCTGATTCTTCTATGGGCTTAATAATGCCAGATTCCAACATCTTGTCAATTTCTTCTTTAACTTTTATGTGCAAGTTAGGGTTCATCTTGTAAGCTCTCTTCTTAACTGAGTGTGCACCTTCCTTTAACTTAATTTTCATCTCACCCAAAGATTCATGCAATCCTTTCAACTCATGGTAGCCCCTAGGAAATACGTCTTTGAAATTGTGTTGCATCTCAATTATCTTAGCCACTTCAGAGTTAGACCAATAATATCCAATGATGGCCCCCTTAGGTTCAACATCCATTCAAATGTTCACTTTATTCATCTTCATAGGTTTATGGTAGGTGCGAGAATTCTCATCCACATTGTCTAAGACCTCGCATGAGCCCTTTGAATGATCTATGTCAAAATTTTCCACTTATTCATCATCCACCATATAGACCATCTTTCCTTTCTACTTCTATAGGAAAATGTGTTGAAGAAGTTCTACATCTGTCTCATCTACTTCGTCAAATGACACTTCTAGGTTTGACTCACCAAATAATTCCTGAATGAGTTCTTCAACCTTTGCACTATCTCCCATTGTCAATTGCTTCATAACCTGTAATGCCTCTTTCACCGGAGGGTTAGTGGAGAAGTAGTCAAAATTCTAGATCATTTTTGCAGTCAAGTCTCACCAATTTCCAATCTCTCTATGCAGCTCTGTATAAACATACCAAACACGTACAACCTTGTAAGGTGAAATAAAGTTTGTGCACCCACAAAAAGGTGGTAAAGCTTCATGCCCCTCTATCCAGAGTCTCTCACACTGATGAACGTGGTGTTGAACAGGATTATTGCCATGATATTCATAGATTTGAGTAGGTGTATTACTTCTGAGAAACTAGGCTAATAGAAAAATTCTCACTTATCTCCATTCTATGATATTATCCCTATGAACCATCCACCAGCACGCTATTGCCTCGTGTAGGGTATACACTTAAAAATTCCTTCTGTTCACTTGATCTTTCCACTGTAATTCCATGTTTTGTAGGAATACCTCAGGGTTTCCTTCACTACTGTACCAGGGTACATGGTTATTTCCTAACCTCCTAACACAATGCAGCCTGCTTATGTGCATAGCTGTGATTCTTACCTCATTCCCAGCCATCTCGTAAGTGTCATGTGACCAATTATCATAGGAAATACTTGTATTATCAATGATGGACTGTGCATCATCCTACTGGATAATTCCTTAGATAAGCACTTCTGGATCTTGAAAGGTGCCTACATAAATTATGTTAAGGTATTCTTAACTTAAGGGCTCAACATAATGTGTAATTTTCCCATCTGTCAAAGGGATGATAAATCATTCTTCCTTGTTCTCAAAACTGATATATCCCTGATTGAACTGTAGATCAACATTATTTGTATAGCACTAAGGGTGCCCAAGTAGAGCTAGGAAGTTTTCCGCTTCTGCAAGCACTAAAACCTCGAAGTCCCCAGTGAACTTGGCCACCTATATAGTAATGGATGCATCCTTCAATACTCCAATTGGCATGACCTTAGTCCAATTTTAAATATACAACACATTGGAAGATGGATGCAATGAAGGTTTGCCAATCTGAACCCATGCATCTAAGGTAAGCACATTCACTTCTGTACCTGTGTCAATAAAAATATTTTTCAAAATCCATCCATCCACAAAAAAATTCAGAGTGATATCCTTGTCATAATCTAAGTTATGGGGAGGGAGATTAACATGCAAAATCTACCATTCATTCTTAATACCAGTGCATGGAGTTTTTCCTTTAAACCAACTCCCTAGTAATGGAATAATGTTCTCTTGATGCAACATCTTGCATACTTCATTTAGATGACTAGAAAGTCTCATCTACTTTCTTCTGTTCCAACTTCTGTAACTATTCCTTTAAACACTATATTTTACCCTATAGATTTTTGAGTACCTCCATGGTTTCCTGATAAACCTCCTTCTGATGTGTAGGGTTTGGATATTTTACATGTAAAACCTCCTCCTTAGTAATGGTAGGATTCTATTGCAACATTTCTTTGGTACGCGCAACCTCAATGCATGTAGTAATATTCACAAGTACTACCTCAGGATTTGGTGCTAACTTCAACATCTATTGGTTTTCCATGACATGTTGTATCCTAACCATCCCTACACCCTTGTTCTCCTATTTGTGCTTCTTTCTTTAATAATTAATGTTCTGAGGTAATTTACACCTGTAATGGTAAGGGGATCCACACGTATAGCATGTTCCATGAGGGAACTCAATTCAACCATCACCATGTCCTTGGCCTCTAAATTCACCACAGTATCGTCGACCTCTACCATTTCCTCCCTCAAAGCACACTTCATTTTAATCATAACACCCTTGAGTGTGATCATGATCATGTTTCTCACCTTTATCCTTAGAGTTATTTCAAACTCCCATCTTTCGTACAAAAATATCAATGGTATCACGGATCTGATCAATCAACATGTAATCTTCAGTATTGTGATTCATGGACTGTAAAATTTTATAGTAGCAGGACACGTTCTTTCTTATCGCGCATTGCAACAATGGACAATGACTTACATCATGGTCCAAATGACATATCTCACATTCCAGTAACAAGGAGCACACCGATCTATGAGGAAAACTATCCTTAATATGCCCCTCTACTTCACAATCTGTGCACCAAATTTCACTGCGTATCTCATGTGTTGTATTGGCTGATAGTTTTTCCAATTGATTTTCCATAGAAACAATCTAAACTTTTAGGAATGGGCTCACTCCAGTTTCTATACTCTCAACTTCCTCGACGCACAAATCTACTTCAAGTGCCTCACATGGGTCTGTATAAGTCTTTTGTGAGAGCACCCTTGTAAAAGGCATAATTAGGCCTCTGATGAATCACTATGCATGTTGACTTGCATGGATATCATATGATAGTTTAGATTAGAGTGTTTTGAAATGAGCATCATATTTCCATACACTCTCAGTAGTGACCTGCTTGATATCCTTGAGCACACTTATACTTTTCTTCTCAAACTCAGGTATATAAAATTCCTTAATGAAAGCATCCATAATGTTGTATAATCCACAAAAGTATCATCATGGTTAAACTTTCTGTACTAACTATGCATGCTTCCTTGCAATGTAGTTGCAAACTGACTTTCCTTGTGCTTAGATACCGCAATTCCTTTTTTGCGCCATAGTATCTCACACATATGCACATGCTTAACAAAATATTCTATTCCCCTATACTCTACGAGATGAAGTGACATCTCCATGTAAATATTATGGGGCTGGTGAAGACCATGCCCACAAGATCAAAAACCTCATATGTTACCCATGCCCTCAGATCTAATAGATTTGACAGATCCCAAGCCATATATTCCTCCTAATCCTCCACCTGTAATAAGAATTGAACCAGAGGATGCACTGCCCTCTGTCCCAACAATAGTACTAAACTAAAATTATATAGTTTTCAAAATTGTGCTACTCCTTGATGTGAGTCCAAAGTTCTACATGCTTCTGTTCTTTACCGATAATGTGCCTAAAAATATTCCTCCAACCGGTCCTCCAAATAACAGGGAAGATATTTTCCCAACCATAAATGTACTTACTATTTGATTCACTCTTGAACTTGCTGATAAGTCAACTCTACCTCTTGCTAATCTACTACCCAAACTATCTTGCTGACCACTGACTGTACTAGAAACTGGAAAAAAAGCACAAGGGATAGGTTTTTAGATAGATTCAGATGCGCACCCATGGCCCAAGTTCTCTCTATTTGTGTGCTCTCATAAGAGGCCAATGAGGGTTCCCTGTCATGCTTTCCCAAATGGGGGAGTTCCGGATGCTCTAGCTCCATGTCCTCTATGTGAGCTTCAAATCCTTTATGAGCCATCTCTCTTCTCAACACCATCCATTCTGAAATGTTTCATTTCTTCTCTAAATCCCTCTCACATGCCTCATTGAACTTAATCCACCTTTCTTCTCTTTGCCTCTCTTCCGATAGGTCTAGCATCCTTCACCACACCTTCTCCTACCCCCACACGTGGCAGGGTTTAGCTAGCCATCATCTTCTCTTCCAAATTAAAGGTTACCATAAAGATCTTAATCACCAGTGGAATTCCTTACAGATATGTTTCCCTGGGATAATGTGAAAACTGAAACTCAGCTACCTATGGGAAAGAATAGGTAGATGTTGAGTACTCTTAAAATTAGCTATTCAGAACACCACAGAACCAAGTATCCACATCACACATCCAAATCAGATAAAAATCATAGAGGGCCCGTAATTATTCTTTCATTTATAAAAGTGTGCAAAACCTCTAATTCCTTTTAGACACGCAAGCTACCAACCACTCGTATAGCTCTATTAGAAAAATAACAAATAAGCTCTCATATAAGCAGTTATATAGATTTTTCTCCACCCATACACATGCATCAAACTTAGATCCAATGCTGAATATCTAAGCGTACTCTTCTTATAGATCTACTATCCACTCCTTAACACTTTCCAAGGTCAACCAATACGTCTTCATCATGCAACATCCTGAAAATAGCCAAAAAAGAGGTCCCAACAACAGAACCAATGATACAGTCTATAATTTACTATGAATAACCAAAGTACATTGAAACATCACTCAACCTAATCTGAGTGCTTACCCGAAGTGGGAAAAGGCACCAGGTCCCTCTTTAGAGCTGCTTATACAAAATGTTAGCATGATGGTGTATTTAGGTATCCAGATTAATTACCAATAGTAAACAACACAAAGTGCATAAACCTGATCTAGTTCTTAGAATATATATAGAATGAACTAAAAAATTACTATAACAAGATTTACCATGCAATAACTAGGTTCAGTCATGTCCAACACCATTATCCAGCCAATATGAATCATTGTATTAAGTACTGTAAAACACAAAATCTTTTTACATTACATAAGTATCTCCACGAGTCATGCACTCAACAAAAACAACAACATAACGCTACCATAGTTTCTCAAACTAACTCATGAAAATAAATAAACACACACACACACACACACACACACACACACACACACACACACACATATAGGGGTGGGGACTTCCCTTCACTTCCCATGAACTTTTCAAAATAGGTCACATCCTATATATATATATATATATATGTATATAGGGGTGGGGACTTCCCTTCACTTCCCATGAACTTTTCAAAATAGGTCACATCCTAATAATATCTATACACCTTTACAAAGGGATGCACAACATGTAAGTGCTCTAACAATAGACTCCCTATAGTTAACTCTGAGTAGAAATCCTATTATTAGCCTAAACTATGCATGGCACTCAGTTGTCCCTTGTTCCAAAATATCATTGCATGGACCACAAGTCTTCATGTATTTACGTGTTAAGAACACTAACTCCAAAAATAGCCCTTATCCACAAAGCGGCTAAGTCCTGATCCTGGGTGCTTCAACCCTATCATAGCATTGCGCGCTCTTCCAGTGCCCTCCATTTTTGCACCTAATACTTAGGTCATTTTTTCCATTCAAAAAATCAGTAACAACCCTATTTATAGTCTATTCATCACTCACACCTTCCTAGCTCACTTCTTGTCCATTCAGAAATCCACTAATTCTTCTTATCTCTCCTCTTTACTTAGGGTGTTACATTATTGCTTGGATATTATTGTTTATTATCATTGTGTACATCATTTATTTCAGTAGTTACTCTCTAATACTTAGATTTGATTTATTCAAATTAATTTAAACCATCTTCCTATTTACATTATTTTTGAAGTAATTTCATTTCAAAGGTTATTTCACTATTTTTTATCCATCTATAAGTGCATAGAATGATTTTCATTTTGTTCATTTGATTATTTTTTCTTAAATATTTTAAAACTATTGATACATATTTTGTTTTGTTTTGAGGTTTGCTAAGAAATCAAGATAATATAAGTACAACACTGAGGTCAAATTTTGCAAGTTTTAAAAACTTTTTTCAGCCACAATTACATTTAATTTGAATGTATATTTTAAACATATTAAATTTTTTCTTACAAGAGACTTTCTAAGGACTCAGTGTTGTTTTTCTTTAGGTTGGATATCTTCATGTTTGTATGGGTGGATAACCTCTCAAGTTAGGGTTTAATTCTATTAGAATATAGATGTGTCCCCTTCCATAACATTTTTGTGTTGATTTGTACATATTATTTATCAAGTCGTATTGATGACAAAAATCCAATTTTGGATCATCACAATGAGTTGGCATGAATCAACTAAGTAAATAATTAACGATAGTTTTTTTTTCTTTCAGCATACAAGATTATCTTGGAGTTATGTTTTATATCTTGATCATCATGATTTGTAGAATGAAAGAGAATAATTTAACACCCAAAAAATGTTATTAAAAGATGACAATTGATTAATTTTATAGTTTTATAGTATGGACATGTTGTCCCAAATTACACCCCATACGATTTCAGACAAATTATTCAAATTTTAAATTATGTTGCTTTTAGCATGAAAGCCACATATTTTTATAACATAGTGTTTTGTGGATTCTCAAAACCCTTGAAATAAAGTAATGACATCACAAGTTAAAAATAAACTAAATATTAAGGCTGTGGAGCTTGGCTGTGGAAAGTATAATGTTCTATAGATTTTACAAATCCACGGAATGAAGGAGTGTGATTTAAGTATTTTGTGGATCTCAAAGTAGCATACCGTGGGTTTCATGAGGAATATTCAAAGACTGCAAAGTCTTTGCATTCAAAAAGGGTCAAAATTCCATGAGGATGGAATCTGCAAAGTCCAAGAATGTAGGAAAACATTTTCGACATGATAGAAGTAGTGAAACTCCACATGGTGACAAGGTAAAAATCTATAACACATGATGGAAGCACCGTTGGACCCACAAGGCTGTGGAGAAAGTTGAGAAACATCCAATTCTAAAAAATGTGAAACACTATCCCAGTTTTTTGCATGTTTTCCTAACATAATGTTCTATGGATTTCTAAGTTTGTGGGATGATTGAATTGAGTGAAGCAAAGAAAAGCCTTCGTGGATTTTGGGGTGAGTACAATAAAGAGATGGATGTGTGAGGGACCAAATGCAAGATGCCTAATTTTTTGGTAGCATGAGTGAGGATTTTCGCGGATGATATGCAAAATTTGGTGTCTCCCAAGTTTCTAATTTCATGGGACATCTCAAGTTCAAAATTTGTGATACATTTAAAAGTCACATGACATGTCAAGTTGTAAAACCCACAGAAGGATGTGGTGGAATAAAGGAAAAGACATAATTTACAATCTTATAAATCTTAAAAGTTGTGGATTGCAGTCTCAACTCAGAATTCCATGGAGCACCTCAAAGTCACACATTTTTTGCTTTAATCGAGGCCCAACCACTTCACCAATTTGAATTTAATGATAAACGATGCCCATCCCTCAACTTACAAATTCTGATGGTGGGTGGGAGAAGTGATTTCAGGTGCCCCATTTCTTATTCTCTAGAAACTAATGGCACCTCTTCTCCCCATCTTCTTCTTATTTCTCTATAAGTATGAAACTATAATGTCCAGGAAATGAGGCACACAACTACAACAGTAAAAATATTGGAACAATTTTTTGACTTTCATTACATTTTACAAAACACCACATATGATCACTTTGGAAAATTCAGCATCACACAGGATATTGACACCAACACGGGCCCACACATACCATAAGATGAGAACTGAATGAATTCACAAGGAAAGATGACACACATGATCAAGCCTACCTAAGAAGCTTACATAGGGGAGAGGTCATCATTGTAACTACCCTTTATCCCTCAAAGAAGGGATCCTGTCTAGCCTTTGGTTCCTCCTAATTATACACACCAGATCAACTTTGATAACCCCCTTATCCCTCCATTATAACACACTCTTATCCCTCCACTAAGACTAGCCACAATTCCCCTTGTTTCCTCCATTCACTAGCTACACCTTATTCCTCTAATAAAAAATGATGAAACCTTACCCCAACAAGAAGATAACAAAATCACATAAAACACATGATGCGGATCATAACTACATTCACCAATAACAAGGACATACAATGATAAGATTTCCCAAATGAAAAGGACAACAATGATGCAACCATAATATAACTCACGGCTAGGAAATTCCCACATTACAAAACTCCTATGGTTATGAATTATTACAACATGTTTCCATAATTAATCTTACGAGTTTGAAGGGAACTTAACTTGTGACTGTACATTCTTCTTTATATTTCTAGAATAAATTTCCTTTACATAATTTAACATTCAACTTAAGATGGTTTCATTTAAATTGGTTCATGTACCTTATTACAATTTACTATATAACTCATTTGTTAATAGGGACATTTTTATACACACGAGGGTAATAGTTCTTGTTTCCATGATTAATTTCAAAATGGAATTTTTATTTAGTGTAGCGTCATACATTCATTACACAATAGGGACTATTGTGAAAACAAGAGGGGAAGAGTCTATCGTTTAAAGGTATAAAGATCACGATACTCTTTTTAATTTATACTTCACTAAGGTTGACTATTTTATTTAGACTTTCTTTCTACATTTTCAAAGTAAATAACACAACACACCAGAGATTTAATCATTAATTTCACACTCATAATGAACTATAAGATGTCATATTCAATTTTAGTTAACATAATTATCAAACCTTTTACAATTCATAATTCTGATAAAAATAATACCCATGATTAAATATGCATTTCCACAAACACCCCAAAACAATGAAAAATCATACTTATTACAAAATTCAATAATTAACATTTCAATATATCAAAAAATGTTGATTTAGCCTCTATAATTTCATTATTTTAAATAATGTGCAAATATACGATTATCAGTCACACTTCACTTCCTCCATGTCTCAATACTTGTAACCACCACATGGTTATCACAAATGCTGACATGAAATCTACCTAAATCTAGCATGATCAACATTTTTAGTTTTTTCATTTCTATAATCTAAATATTTCACACACAACCAGAGAGAGTTAAAGATATCTAATCATTTCTTTTAACTTCATTTCTTAACTATGGGAGGAGAGAGAAAACACCTTTTTCCAAAAAAATCAAATTTCTCAAAATAAGCCACAAAATAGAGTTTCATACAATTATTTATAAGTGTCACTAATTTTTCGCGTTGGTTTGTAGACTTGACAAGGATCCTACAAGCTTCCTTTACATGTTCCTACTAGTTGTGAAAACATCCAATTTTAGCTCGGAGGCTAAGAAATCACGTTAAAAAAATGAATTTTAATGGCAAAGACAAAACATGGAAAATTCCCACATGCTCACCTATATACCAATAATTCACAAGAGTTGACAGAACTTAGAACTGGCGAACCATTTTCAAATGGCGACTAGTTTTACGAAGCCACCAGTCATAGTTAGATTGGTTTTGACTTGGTCAAAAAACCACCAGAGGACTACAAGACCCATTTGAAAAACTAGATAGTGATGTGTTTTTCAGGAACTGGTGGTTACAGGAAATTACCAAGTAAAAATATTAGAGGTTTGGGAAGGTGGATAATCATTTCTTTGCTTAGAGTCTAAACAACAAGCCAAAACAAAACCCAACTTTTCACTTTTAACAGTTTCCTAAAATTGTAAAACAAGGCAACATGGCTCCTAGAGGGATAGCAGAAACAAAACAAATGGTCAATGGAGGTTGATTTAAGGCTTGATGTGACTCACCACATATCAAGAAACAAAAAAAACCTGACATTTATTTTTTGAGGTTTGGAAGGTTGTTTTTCGATTCTTCGAAAATTGTGATTTACCAACTTTTACAAAGGAATGGTTGACATGGTTTACCAGGAACTCAAACTTAACTTGTCAATAAAAAGGTGTTACAGCTATGTAGTTTGGTTACAAAATTTCCAAAACATCTTAGAAGGAGTATTTAAGTTTATGGTTGACAAACCAATAATTATATGGATTACAAAAGTTTCGAGGTGACATTCTATTATTTTGCAATACAAGTTTGTTTAAAAAAAACCAATTGTATAATAATCCAAGGGTTTAAAATTTTATTTCATTGCAAATGAATAACTAAAATACAATAATTATGAAATAAAAAACTAAGATGAACCATGCTTGAAATAAATGAGACGGCGTAATGAAGTACGATTTATTACAGGCTAAAGTATAAAAGAGGACACATTTGCCAAAATCTAACTCAAACATTCAACCATAATTTCCCATGCACTTCTCCATATGCCAAGTCACATCTCTGGGGTGCTTGAACACTCAAGCATGAATTCCAAAATTCTAAGTCATTAAGCTCATATAAAATGGTGAATCACATTATTTTCAAACTTACCACATTGCCAAATCATTTCCATGGAGTGCTCAATATTCCACATGAAAACTCAAACACTATTTCCAAGTTCATTCACCCACATTTCCACATATTCTAACCCAAATCACCGCATATTATTTACATTCTTTACCACCAACATGGTCAATCCACTTAACACCTTGTTAACCTTGCCAACAAAACACTTACCATCACGACTGAGATACCAAATTGCAAAAAATTATAAGCGCATGATTCCAATCATATATGAATAGCCAACCCAATAAACATTGCCAAGATGTGTGGGTTGAATCACACTATGCATAAATCAAAGGGGGCTAGGTCCCAAGGACTATTCAACATACAAAATTGACATAAATATGCAAAGTTCCATAAACAATCCATTGACCATAAACCACACTCACCAAATTCCTTAATGCCAACCAATTGATATTCATCCAATTTATATTGGATGGAAACTACAACATGCTATGAGCTCAATATTCCATGGGCCAAGTCATCCATGCAAAGCGACCAAGGAGTTATACCAAGTGATATTTTGATCTTTTTCTCAAACCCATTTGTGCAGATCTTGTAGCTGAGGCATTTCATAAGATGACATATGGGCGAGGCATTTTAAATAAAATAGTTCATGTGCCCTTTTCTATACATTCACTTGCTAGGCATCCACTTAGGAAAATGCAACTTTAACACCCAACAAATCTATTCCCTTTCCTTGATTCTTTCACGTACATAAAATAATTCTCCCTAGTGACCACTAAACATTGGTACAAGCAGAAGGTGAAACGTCTCCATGAACTGACCCTCTCTACATAGTACTGAAATTGGAAAAATAGAGGGTTTCACACAGAGGAAGAGTAAAAGAGATAGATATTGCAACAACATAAGTGGGATAACAAGAAAGGGCACTTTCAATGTCTTAATCAATATAAAAACTACTCCAAATAACATACAAAGAACATGAAGAGCAAAGTGGTAGCTATTGTCTACCCTAAGAATGGTGCTGCAAAGGTTACCATGCATGTAACATTAGGTGATTAGAAGCAAAAAAAGAAAAAGAAATATAGCTAGGCAATACGCCCAAATGAAGTGCCTCCTAATCCTCAATCTTCTTCCTCTTCTTCTACATACAACAAAAAAATAGCAGCAGGAAGTAGTTCCTACCCTCTAATAGACAATTGAACCCATTTCCAATACATATACATACCAAGATCAATTAATTTGCATATAGTAAAACGAGGATATATTAGAGCAATAGATTTATCTCCATGTGCAGGGATGGTTAAACCCATAATGGTACCAATTTTAGGATGACTATTTGTGAGAGCTCTTTTTAGCACAGTTCCTCATAACGTTTTATTTATTTAATTAGTATATAACCCTTATTTACCATTATTAGTAAAGAAGATCCCCTAATTCTGCACTCACAACAACAATCTAATTATTGCTAAATTTGTAACGTTAACTCAGGTTTCAACATGGTTAACACCTTTGGACCTAAAATAAAGTGCTTGTTTTATTATGCAAGTAAGTGACATGTATGAAAGGTTGTATGGGATGAGTCATTGCCCCAGTTTTTCTTGATGGATGGATTTACCCTATTAAGGGAATAAATACATCTTGCCACATATACTTCTCCTACACGCCTCCACCACCCTTACACTAATCACGATAAAATTCTCACCAAATAGTTTTAACCCATATTCATTAATGTCTTAGCCTTCATTTTATCATGTAATTAAAATTCTATTATGCTATTATCTTTTATTATTATTAATTTTTTATTTCATTCATATTTATTTATTTATTATTATATTTAATTAAAACTTCATTTGTTATTTTAACTTGTTATTATTGTTATAAAAACAATTACTCTATGACTCGTAAAAATACTCACTCTTGACCCTAAATTGGTAATCGTGACACACCACATGTTTGATTGGATAATTTATGCAATATATCCACAATAGTATAATCAGTGATCTTTTCAATGTTAGAATGGGATTTGCAACCAAACATGACGGAGTAGGGCACTACAAGAACTCATTATTTTTAAAAAGGATCCCTCTTTTGATTGTAATGGAACCATGCCAAAATGGTGTCTGACTTCCCATGATTTCTAGATCTCGGATTTGGATTGTGTAACGCATTCAGTTCCTTATACCATTGATGTAATGGTTTGTAGATACCTTAAGAAATAAAATCTTGTGTTTGTGGCTTGTTCTTCCATGTACTCATGTGATATTGTTTCCTTTCCTCTTCATTCATTTCCTAGCTCACTGCATATGCATTTTACTTACAGAGTTTCATTTTCATGTGTTGTTGATGTGTGAGATGGGAGTTTAGTGAGAGTGTTGATCCGTGACACATTTTTCTGCCCTCTCTTCTTGTGACGTCTTCCTTTTCTTCTTTCCTATAGAGTGATCATCCATTTGTTTTGGTGTTATCACCATTTTTTTTTGCTTATGTTTTACTTTCTGTATCTCTAGATAACCCTGATTCCTTGTATGTGTTAATTTTAGATTATATATAGGAGCAGTTTTAGCATTAGATTATATAGGGAGAGGAACCAACCTTCTCTGGAGGTTTGTATTAAGATGTAAGTCCCACACTAGGAGACAATCACATGTTAGCCTAGAATTTTATATTTACCATGATCTAAACTAGGGTGCAATTCTATGTGCTAACAATGCCTGATGCTATTGAGGATTTGATAGTAATATTAGCAAAAATGAATTTTCCTTTATCTAAATGGAATATTCTCGAGAGAGTTACTAGTAGTTTTTAATTTATTACCATTCATGGGATTTTAAAGTTGATAAACATTACAAAGAGAAACATTTGGTATAGGTTTAAGCTTGTATTTCAATTTTTTCTATGTTGCAAGATTTGGTTGACTTTCCCTTATAGTGATTGTGAATCCAAAATGCAAGGACATAATATTTGTCTCATTTGTAATTATGTATTTCTTGGTTTTTTTAGACCAAGTGACTTGTAATATATATTAATAGTCATTAATTCATATTGAAGAAAAGGACATAATGTGCCTTGCTTCCATTAGATTTTTTTAATGGAAGACATTCTTGAAGGTTGTCATTGATCTATGTGTTTAAAGTGACATAGTATCTAGAAACATAATAATACTACTATTGTAATTGTAGGATGCACTTATATGAAATGATGTTAATTAATGAAGCCGACATTTAAAATTATACACAAAACTGAAATCGTATTTGGTTGTATCATGCATTTAAATTGCATAATATGTATCATTGTCATTATCAACTATTAAAGTGAGTGAAATAAATAGACATTCCTTAGGCTGAAAACTTGATTATTAGTAATTAATTTTAATTATTACTATTTCATCAAATGAAATTCCAAAACCTAAAATGGTGACACTAGAAACCTTTCCCATCCACCTAAGAAACTCCGTTTGAAGATTAAATTAGATTTTTTTTAATACTAATAGTATAGTACTACAAAGTATCACAAAAAATTATCTCACCACTATATTTTGAACCTAATTCATCATGGTGGTCAACACTCCAATTCATCCATTAACCAATAATGATAATAGAAACCTTCAAATTCTTATTTCTAACCAAATATTCAAATATGAAGCAAATCCTCTATGTTAGACATTTTTTTAATCCAAATATATTTCCTCTGATTATAAAAGCCCATAATTTTAAGCCCTTGAATGCATGTGGTACCAAATATCTAGTAAATGCAAATAACTAGGGATTTTATGAAATGTCCATCAAGTAGTCAATGGAATGATCTCAAGTGCTAAAGTAGTGGTAATTTCATTATATGCCTTGTGTCTAAATTCCTAAAAGATGTGTTCATATGTCTACATCAACTTCTAGTGCAATTAACCTCAACAAACTACTCTGGGTGTAAGTACAAGGTGCAATTAAGCCAAAGGTTACTCCTCATGAGGCCTATTTCCAAAACCAAAAATAGTAAACACCCAAGGTTCTAATCCAATAAAGATGTGATCATTTCTAAAATTTAATAATATACCTACATCTAATTCTCTAGTGTTATTACCTAAACAAACTTGATCAGATGAAATTTTGGGGTGTATTCAAGCAAAAGGTTTAATCACAAGGGGGATAATTTAATCACAAATTCACAATACACAATCATTTAAGGGTAGTAAACCAATTTATGAGACATGAATTCTAAAATGTAAGAGGGAGAAAACCAATACAAATAAACTCAAAAAAGCATAAGATAACATGTATCTCATGAAAAATTTCATAGCAAAATTTGTCATTCAAATTTAGCTCTAAATATAAGGAATTAAAAGTAAATATAGTTTCAATACGTTTTGGTTAACATTTAAAAAAAAAATGGTCATGTGAGAAAAAAAAATGGTCTCTCTAGTGCGGCATTAAAAACCCTATATTCTATAGTATTTTTGCAAAAAAATCACAAGAAAAATTATATATACAAAGCACTTTCCCCACGAATTCACACAACCAAATGTATATCATTAGACATCATTGTAACCTTAAAAATTTCTAGAAATAAATACATTATCATTATAATACATGTCATTCCCATGTTCAAGAAAAATATGCATAAGAGCACCACAATTCAATTTGAGAAGGAGAATTATAATCATAAGATGTAATGTTTACTGATGCAACCCATAATTTACCAGTAATAACCTAGGTATGTTGGCTCATCACTCATCCTAGACTGAGCGCTCACCCAAAGCATTCAAAGGTATCAGGCCCCTCTTTAGGGTTTCTTGTGCATGCTATTAGCATGTTGAATACTTAATACATTTAGATCCATAATTAATATAACATTCTACAGAGCATGTATAGATCTATATCTAAAGAGTAATAGGTTCAAATAATACCCATAACAAAGTCAATCATGCAAGAATCGGTTATACTCATGATTAATACATTGATTCAACTAATACACTCCATTATATTAAACACAATAAATAAATAGAAGATTATTACAATAAGTAATACCATAAGTTCATGCGTGCATCAGATTTGGCGGCATAACTTCATAATAGTTCATATCCAGTTCTCACATAGTCCTCTTTTTCTACGTAGATCACTACATATTTATAAGGGTGGTGAATTTCCCTTCACCGCTTGTATAATTCCCAAAATAGGTCACATGCTGAAAATAGCCATGCGCCTTTACAATAATAGCCACACCTATAAGTGTGCTAACAATAGATCTCTTCTGGTTAAGTAGAAGTAGCAATTCTATTATTATCTTGAACCCATGCAAAGCACTTAGTAGTCACTCTTACAATAATAGCCCATGCGTGTCACACAAGTATTTATTTGGTTTGTGTGCTTTGCGTGCTATCTCCAAAAATAGCCCGTACATGAGAAAATAGCTAAGTCTTGAATCTTCCCTTGTATTTTGCACGCATGTGCTTCCCTATCCTTCCATGCCTTTGACAATGCTTTACTCCTGCATGCAAACCTTCTGTGTTCCCTCTCCTTTGTATCATACTATTTTCCACTCAATATTACCCCACACTAAACTACATTTCCGCCCCGACAATGGCTGCTCTTTGAATAATAAAGAATAAAGAATGGAAAGAATTGAAATAATTTCTACATAAAGAATGAAATCTCACTATGCAACATCCTCTGTCTCAACCAGAAGAATTAGTTCTAGATATTCTTCTTTTATCTCCAATTCCAAGGTCTACCATTCAGTTAGCATGGCTTCTATTTTCTCTGGAATGTCCACTGCAATAGACTCCAACTCATCTTGGGTAATTTCTCCCTTCTTGTTTGGTAACAATAGGATAATTTTGGATATAGCAGACATTCTTCCTTCTAACAGATCCATCTTTTACACTATACGTTTTCCAATCTCATCTAACTTTTCCTTATGGGGGTCCTGTGCTACTGCAAGGGCCTCACACTTTTTCTTGACTAGTGCCAATATTTCTATGCATCCCAAGGTCTCACCCTTCATTTCCTTCAGGACTTCATTGTCTTCTACTATTATCATGATCCTTATTACTGCCTCTGGAGTTGCACATATGTTCAGTGCTTTCTTCATCTCCTCCTACAAGGTTTGAAGCAATGCCTCATATGATGAAATATTTTGCACTATTGAAGCCTTCACCCTCTCTACTTCCTACTCAGGGTCCTTTGGTGTTGGCATATGAACTGGTCCATCCTCAAGCACCAGATCAGCAAAGGTACACACATAGTGCATAGCTGAAGGGAATTTTTTGGGTACCTTGGGCTCTAAGAGTGGTCTTGCTTGTAGGACATGATCCCTGATCTCTTCTGCCATGCAAATAAGAACCCCATTCTTCTTTTTCTCTAGGTCCTTCTCTCCTTTCAGACGTGTGATATCTACATCTTTGGATATGTTGTCTTCCCTTAGCACTTTAATATCTTCTCTTAGCGCTTTAATGGTGGCATATTTATCCACATTCCTACGTGCCACTTTTTTAGACACCTTCACTAGGGAATTACTCACCTGTTCATCATACATAACCATGGGTTTGATGGTTATATGTCTATTATGTGTTTCCTTTCTCATTCTTATTGATACACAAGACTCTTCACACACATCAAAATCAGGCTCATCTATATGAGTTTGCATGGACCATGACAATTGTTCCCTTGCGTGTGTGGTTTCCATGTCAAGGTCCATCAAATCCCATCCATATAATTCCTTAAGGCCCACTATATTCTGAAATCACACGTGGAAAATTTTACTTGTGTCCTCTTCATAACCCATGACTGGCGCAATGTACTCTCCACTTTCCCTCCTTGATCTTTGCCCCTTGGGAACTTTAGTGATAAGGTATTGAGTTAGATCATCTATGTCTTGAGTAGTATCTTGCTATATTTCTCTTGGATTCTTTACTTCTTTTTGGGACCAATGATGCAACCTAGAATTTACCAGTAATAACCTAGGCATGCTGCCTCATCACTCAGTCTATATTGAGCACTCATCCAAAGTGTGTAAAGGTATCAGGCCCCTATTTAGGGTTGCTTGTGTAAGATGTTAGCATGTTGAAGACTTAATACATTCAGATCCATAATTAATATAACATTCTATAGAGCATGTCCAGATATATATCTAAAGAGTAAAATATTTAAATAATACCCATAATGAAGTCAATCGTGCAAGAACAAGTTATACTCAGGATTAATACCTTGATTCAGCCAATACACTCCATTATATTAAACACAATAAATACATAGAAGCTTATTATAATAAGTAATTCCATAAGCTCATGCGTACATTAGATCTGGCAGCATAACTTCACAATAGTTCATATCTAGTTCTCACATAGTCCTCCTATTCTACACAGATCACTACATATTTATAAGTGTGGGGAATTGCCCTTCACCGCTTGCATAATTCCCAAAATAGGTGACATGCTGAAAATAGCCATGCGCCTTTACAATAATAGCCACACCTGTAAGTGCCCTAACAATAGATCTCTTCTGGTTAACTAGCAGTAACAATTATATTATTATCCTAAACCCATGCAAAGCACTTAGTAGTTTCTCTTCCAATAATAGCCTATGCGTGTCATGCAAGTCTTTATCTAGTTTGTGTGTTGTACTTGCTATCTCCAAAAATAGCCCGTACATGAGAAAATGGCTAAGTCCCAAATATAGCCTTGTCTTTTGTGCGTGTGTTCTTCCCTATCCTTTCATGCCTTTGATTGTGATTTACTCCTATGAGTGAATATTTTGTGCGTCATCTCCTTCGTATCATACTCTTGTCCACTCAACATTTACTTTTACAATATTCCTCTACCATTAAAAAATGAAGAGGTCATTATTCGGGAAATAAAAAATAACCACCTTTAAATGGGGATTGGTTCACATTAAATATAGTAATGATGATCAAAACAAACACCTTCTTAACACTAGTAAACCTCATACCTTAATTTTTCATGATCGAATCTTACAATTCCACCAATACAAATTGTCTATGTCATAATTTGAGTAGTGTATAATATTTGATAGTAAATATAAAAAAATCACCTTTTCTTCCTTAGATGAGTTGACAATCACATCGTGAATTCTATCAAATTCTCATTTCATTATGTTTCTCCATCTTATACAGTTCAGGATGGAAACAAACACACTTGATGTTCATGAAAATATCATCATAATTGATATTTTGACTTGAATAATTACTACATGGGCTAGAAAAAATATTTTATCAATATTACTCAATATGCAATAGTAACAAGTAATTGAAAAGGAAATTCTTTCCAAAAAGGTATACAACAATACCATGGTAATATGTATTGAATACAAATAAATACATAATCATTAGGAGCTAATACCCAAGAGTTTAGAAAATTATACCATAGCTAATGTACTACCCAACATGCCATCCACAGAACTAGTTCACAGACATAACGGGAGTATGTAACAGGAAAATTAACTCTTATAGAGATAACAAGAGAAAAACACTCAAAGTATGTTTACAAATAATATGTATTATTAATATAATAGAGTTTTATAACACAATTTGTTGGACATTTTCATTGGAATTTTAACCAACACATTCATTGGGAAAACCTATTTCCTTCTTTCACAAAAAATTCCAATATCGTCTTTCATGATCATGAATATTAAACATATCATTGAGTTTGGACTTATAATTCAATTATATTTCCTTTCTTACATCATATAATGCTTCCATACTTTTGTTGAGCATCTCCAAATGGAATATTTTCATGTTTGTCTCTACCTTCTTCTCACATAAATCCACAAGATTTACATCTATTTCTTTTTTCTCTTATCTCATCCCATTTTTTTCTCTTTCATAGATTGTAACCTTATCTTGCAAGATTCAGACAAACATCTTCTCCACATCTAGATCATCTTCATAAGCCTTCAACATTACATGTAGATTTTCATAAAAAATGTTAATGTTAATATGTGTATGATAAATAAATCAATAAAGTTAGTCATTGCTATGTTTATTACCTCTAACCTCAAGGTCCTTTCCATCCTTATTTTTCTTCTTTGTTGTATTCAAGTTGTCACTGTCAAATAAAGGGATATTGTCTATTGGTTAGATGACAAGGAGATATTTCCTATTACTACCAAAATGTTTATGTGACCTATTACAAACAAAAAAGTGATTTTGAACATGTAAAAGTGTCATTCATCAAATCATATTCCATTATATAAGTAGTTATAGAAATTGCATTCATATCTTGATACAAAAAGTTTCTAAATCATTATGAATTACACATCTATTGTCATTAATCATAATTGTTTTCAGTAAGGGGTGTCTATTACGTTTGCAGTGACTATTATAGTACAATATTCCCATTGATATGTGGTGTGATTATTCCATATCGTATAGAAAATCATGGAAAAAACATGTTACTTATGTATGAGTAATCCATATGAAGTCACTTCATCATGATTAATGCAAATATGAAGCACTTCACCATGATTATAAAAAAACTTGCAAATTTTTGTGGCATATATCCTATTGATTTTGATGGGTTGGTCCTCAAATGTGCAACCTCTGTAGGGATGACAACAATTTTTACCTCAAAATGTAGGGGGAAAAGGGCTTTGAAATATGGTAGACCAGATCGGTCTGTCGTTTTGTAGCTAGGGAGGGGTCTATAACTTTCCTTGGGATTATGCCTTAGGATGATTGATGGGCACTTACAAAGGAGATGGCCTTTTCCTACTACTTTAGGACCTGCCTTGAACAAGGGTGAGAGGACCTGAGGTGTAAAATAAAAATGCAAAGGGGGAGACATGATCTTTATTCCCTCAAATTTTTCTCAAAATGGTAGGTCAATCTGGGATAAACATGGCCAATGGACACAAAACTCACTCTCAAAATTTGTCACAAGAGATGTTGTGCATGCTTAATTTTCCAGACACAAATTACTAAAAACACTTAAGTTTAATTGCTCTTGCATTCTCTTAGTAATGAAATTAAGGCCAAAAGACACATTCAGTGACGTTTAGATAAATAAGGTAGTGAAATAGAACACAATGGGGTTTAATAATGGGGGGATGGGGTCAGTATTGGAAATTATGACTTTATAGAGGGGGGTTTATAGGTAGATAAGTTCATTGTAACATAACATTTAACACTTAAGAGTATCCTGCAATCATGGAGAGTGCATAAAAAATGGATCAAGTAGTAAAAATATCAAATAAGAACTATTTGCATTCATTTAAGCTCAATAGATGCAAATTATTTGGTATAATATTTAAAACACCTAACATAAGAACTCATGCAAGAATTCTAATAAAGTGTTTACTACCTCATCCCTCATATGCCTAAGATACACTCAAAGGCCTACAAAGATATATCAATAGAAAATTTTTATGACAAGGATTTTATAATCCAGCCCAATATTGTAGAGGGAAATATCACAAAACAATATCAAAATTAAAGACCAAAGCAAAAACATCAAGGAAATATCTAGTGTACGACAAAGAGAAATAATAAACACAAGACTGCACATAAAATATCACTCATTAATGGACAATTCCAAACACATAACCCAAAAATATAGAATTTAAAGTCAAAACAAACATATTTTATTTAGTTATTGAATTTCTTAACAAGGGAACATCAAATGAATTCTCTCAAATATTATCAATGGTTTTACACTTGCAACCACCTTGACACAGAAGCTTGGGAAACTGAGATCAATATGTATTTCACAATTGGAAACATACAATATTCAAAATTATATCTCTAACATTTTTAGAATTTGAAAGACTAAACCCCTTAGATATGAATACCAAAACTAACTTCTTTTATTACGAGGACAAGCCCCATACTTATACAATTTGATGTATTATTAAAGCTTGATTTCCCCCCCAAAAAATTCAACAAACCATCCCAGAAAGATGCAACAAACATGATCCACGTTTTGAAAATATTTTGCAATGGGGAAGATACCTTTTTAATTCCTTAATTTTATCATGCTTCTAGATGCATACATGGATGTATGTGAGATTTTAACTTTTATTTTTTAATCCTTTTTTGTCCTATCTATGTTGTCACCATCATTCATGTGCCCAGTCACAAACTATCTATTCCCTCTTGCCATTATCTTAAACTGATTTGACACTTGCCATTTTAAGGAATATGCTTTGGGAAATGGATAATCATTTATAATACCTCGTATTTGATGTTTCCTTTGTGAAAATTTCCACTTCAAGTCGAAGATTTTTTTTTTGAAGATATCAATTGGTTTCAAACTCATGCAAGTAGTGAGAATTAATCTCGCATTAAATCCTGTAATGATACCTCACACATTCACTCTCAAATTTCATCCTCTTATAAATTCTCGTTCTTTTCTCATAAAATTGCACCTTCCTTCAAAAATTTTGAGTGAAAAGAGAGTTTATGTTCATCCTTTTCAATCAATGGCAGATGTGGAATTGGGAACCAATTTGAAGGAGCTTTCTTCAGAGACTTTGTACTCATTTTTTGACCTTTTTGGCCCGGATGATGCCTTTGAGATAATGGTATTTGAGATTTAAGATCAGGTGGAGACTTATGGACCTCTAAATCCTTGTGTGGTTTGGGTAGCTCTGGTTAGAGATGAATCCCTTATTTTATGTATTTCAGGTTATGTATTATCATTTGTTCCTTGTAGAAAATAAAAAAATCTTGAACTGCTAAAGAATTTTTGGTTTCACTACAGGCCTTTTAATAAGAACATCATTGACATATCTCTGTTATTCTTCAATGAGGAATTAACATAGAAAGATATTCCTACTGATGCATATGTAGTATTTATTGATGATCTTGTGGAAGACATATCATCAATTTCTTGTAAAATAGCCACGATGGAGCAAAGATTTGCTCATCCTAAGAAAACATCTATGAAATATTATTCTGAGAAGGTACCTAAAGTTTCTCTACCTTCCATGAGGAGATACAGACGGGGTGTACCTAATCTAGCTTGTGCAAGTCAGCCCATTTTTGTGGATGAACTTGAATCTACCCCTGCGACACCAACTGATGTTCCTAGGTCATCTTCAACTTCAAAAGCTACTACCCAATGGGGTACCAAGGCCTACCTTAAATGTGAGTCTAATCTTCTTGAATGGGTATCCTCTTATAGGAGAAAATTGGAATTAATCAAAATATTGGAAGGTCCCAAAGTAAATATTTCAAAACTCATCAAAATAGGAATGTCTCGTGTCCTTGCAAGGGACACCTACTATGTTTATGGGGCTCAAAACCACAAGAATTTGAGTTTAGGAAGAATAATCTACTGAATCAGATTCCTACTTTTATAGAATAATGTGTAAGCATCAATTGATATTGTATCTCTTTTGTAAGAACCTCTCTTTTTGTATATGCATACTATATAAGCTATGTGAATTTCAAGGGCCGGGCCCCCAATAGAATCCCCATTTCATTCCTAGTATATACATATGCTTATTTTTATTTCATTTATTAGCTCAAAAATGTATTTTCATAACTGAATTTACTTTTGGATAACACAAAATTCATCTCTAAATTCATATTATATGATTTAAAAACCCACAACAAGGTACTGATGAAAGATGTTTCTTTTTCTGAGTGTCCAACAAATTTTTGGAATCCTCGGAGTACTAACCCTTGTGATAAACCATCCCCCAACTTTTACTTGTATTTATCCTTCACCCATGGAAAATTATTCTCTAATGTTCCATGGCCTTTTGGTGGTTTTTTGAGTGTCTCACGACTTTTTGGAGTCCATGGAGTGTTATCTTCCTTATCAAACCCACCAAACATTAAACCACTGTGCCGTGGTTTTTGTTATACAACCACATTTCATTTTCTCTTGCAACCAGTGATCTGCGATATCCAGTCTTGCTTTCATATTGAATTGTGACCCACAAATCATTAAGTTATCCTTTCTGCAGAATACCAAGTTAATGCATTGCGACTTCCTTAGAGTTGAATAGTCATGTCCATCCTTTAATTTGTTAAATTTTAGGGGAAGGGATAATCATGGAGATTCAAAAAAATATTAGTGACAAGATGACATATAAAAATTTGGGTCCTTTAGATAGTATGGTGTATTTATTAGACAACTCAAATAGGAACGGCTCAAAATGAGCACCAACATCGGCTCTAGCTTGGGGATGGGCACCCCTTGTGGGTGACATAAGAACATAGACCAGGACAGATGCCTAATCTATTATGAAAGGAGTCAACAAGACTGAATATAGTGGGATTTTATGAAAAGATACATGATACTCATACCAAAACATAACCATGTTTAAAAATTTGGTCACTGTAGACTAGAGCAAAAAAAGGAAATAACAACACAAGGAAACTGTACACTATAAAAATGTTTATACGTGATACCTTGGATTAATCCAAGAAATGTTTGAGGTTCCTGCCATTGAAAGACAACTTTAACAAGTTTCCTTCCAAAATTCTTCAGAAAGAAAGTATGTTACCCAATTTTGATATCAATAGAATAGGGCTCCACCTAGAGGGCATACAAATTTCCATGTTTGCCTTTATCTTTGTTTCTATTATCCCATAGCAAGAATAAGTCTCTAAAATTAAAAAATCTTGGGGTGACCTTCATGTCAAATATTTTCTTCATTTTTTCTTTGAATTGAACACGTTTTTAGTGGGTCTCTCTTATGATTTCATCTAATTCCATGATTTGATTTATCCTTGCCTCATGTGAACTTACTTCTTCTCCATCTTAAAATTGTTACATAAATTGATATGAGGAAAGTTGTAAGTGTAGTGGAAAAAGGGTTTGAACTCCATAGATGAGCTCAAAAGGGATTTTTCCTATAGACCTCTTAGTAGTAACTCTATCTACCCATAACGGAAACTTGAGTTGTTCACCCCATTTCCTTTTATTGGTCTTTAGAGTTTTTTTGAGGATCTTTAGTAGATTCTTATTACTTGATTCTACTTGGCCATTTCCCTGAGGGTTATCATTCTATGTATAGGCCAAATTTATACCATATTCATTACACATAGCCACCAATGATTTAGCTCTGAAGCTCATGGCATTGTCAGCAAGCATCTTGGAAGGCATACCAAATCTGCAGATCATGTTATTTAGGATAAAATCCATGACTATCTGATGAATTGATTTTCTAGTGGGAATGGCTTTAACCCATTTGGGGAAGTAGTCAGTGGCCACGAATATCCACTTATGACCAACACTTGAAGGGTATGATATTTCACCAATAAATTCCAATCCCTATTGTTTAAATCTAGCTTCTACTGACACAAGCTGTAAAGGTAGGCTCCCATAAGATTTCAATCTTCTGAAAAATCGTTGACAACTTTCACATCATTGGACCAATAATGACACATATTTAAACAGTGAAGGCCACCAATAACCAACCCTTAAGATCTTATGAGCAATGATTCTACCAAAAAAATGACTTCCACATACTCCCCCATGAAATTATGCAATTATTTTGGGGGCCTCTTCCTCAGTGATACATCTTAAAAAAATTTCCTATGGATTCTTCCAAGCTAATCTGTGATCAATAAAAACATACTTATGAGAAACCAGCTTAAGCGTCCTTCTTTGGTTCTTGTCTAAGTGTGTAGGACAGTTCAAGTTTATAAAATAATAGACTATATCCTTGTACCCAATTGAAGAGCTCAAATTTTCATGAGGATGTGGTTGTAGTCACAAAATCACACACTTACTATTACATATATACCACCCGGTATGCTATTTTATATATGGATCTTGTGTAATAAAAGTATTCACTAGTGATCCATCTCTTGGTATTGTTGTGAGTTAGTCGGTCATAATTTTTATTTGTTTGGTCTAGTCATCACTTGTCTATATAGTTTTGGGCATCTTTTAAGGAGTCTCAGGTGTCATAATTTTGTCAGTCTTCATCTTTAGTCCTATACTGGGGCGCCTCGGGGTGCCCCAGTATGTGATTTTAGGCGCCCTTTTTTTGTAATTTGTGGTCCTAATTTATTTGTTGAAGGCAAGTATTTGTTATTACCTTGTGCATTCCCCTAGGTTGTAGTCAGAATTTTCAGGTAAATAGTGTCAAAATTTGAAGAAGATATCCGTATATAAACATAACATACTCACTATATTATATGAAGACATCTTACTATCAAGGGAATCTATCTACTAAGGTAAGGGACTGCATTTGGGAGTCTTCTACATCTGTATCACAAAAACATAGGGGGAAAGGGTTGTATTCTTTTTATTCCATCTACCATTTGCATTTTTTACATATAGTTATTTCCCCCTATTCTGTGTCATTAGCACTAGGGAATCCTAGGCACAAAATTACACACACATGCACACAGAACTACATGGGGTATGGAATGTAGTGTTACGCTTAGTCATAACTCCACCATTGTGACAGATAAGGTCAGTCCAACCTATTCATATGCATTTTTATTTCTTAGGACTTAATGCTTTAAATATGGTTTTGTAGGTGGATCTTCACACTGCATTTATAGTGACACATACGACAATATTGTGACACCCATGCAACAAATATGAAGATATTACAAAGATATTACGACACTGCCAGACCCATGTCCTGAGCTTTTTTGTAGTTTATAATGCCTAGACCACAAACCAGGGCACCTTAGGGTGCTCCAGTATCCTCCTAGGTGCCTCATCTCAGTCAGATACTTAGCTTCTACCCTTCCTAAGGCTAACCAATCACAAATTTCCTAGTCTGCACAAAATTTTTCTTCAGTCAAGCATACATTGAGGTAAGTCAAATTGAGGTTATTACCATATCCCTCTTACTTTGTCATTTCAATATATTCAAGAAATAAAGATATTTATTTCTTAGCATTTTAATATAGCATTCTATTTCTATTTAGATTAACTCATAAAATAGGTAATATCTCCATTTTTAGGTAATATCTCTACCTCATCCATCGGTTCCACCATCACATTCATTGCATCTGCTATATCCACATTATCCACCACTTCATGATGTTGCATCCCATGGTTTTCCACCAGTATATGCCTATCCCATGGTTACTACACATGAAATTCCATTTGGTTCATACACTCACGCTACATCCATTCCACATGTTTCCACTGCCACTCGTTGTCTTGGACTTTGGCAGATGATTATCATCACCTTACCCCCTGATGACACACTTGTTTTCTTATGGTTCTTACATGATTGTTGAGGGATTAGTTCTAAGAACCTTTCATCACATGCTTCATCATTTCATCTAGCACACTCAATCATTTCCCAATGACGCACTCTAGCTTACATGACTCATACTTGAATGCTGAGGGGTCTTCATTACATGAGCCTATTCATTCACACACACTGGTGGAAATCATTACTTTAATCCCCCCTCTTATTTTCATCACCCTATCCAATTTTTACTACATTACATTCCCACACAATCATTATGGTATATTCCTCTCACTATCATACATTTTTCTATTCTACTATAATCATTACATTAGCTAAGCGCTACATATTTTATTCATTCAAAATTTAATCAATCACATTACATTGGTTATCTATATTGTCATCATTCACCATACATATTTTATCTACCACTACTAACATCATCATGAAAATTTATATTCATCATGCACAAAAAATACATATGCTAACACAATAACCATAGAATCATACATCCATTACATCGCAATAGAAAAACATTCTGACATAGATTTAACACATATAAAAAATAGGTGTCCCTGCATATATCATTAATACAATCATCATCCCAAAATAATTTCTCACAACTGGGGGGAAAGGCCCCCGCATCATATGAAATAATCCCAATCAGACCTCATCATCACTATCCATCTCGTGTACTATGAGAGCTCTAGAACTGGATGCCTCTCCACCAACATGACGCCACATTTTGCAGCCTTGAAACTTCTCCACCTACCTCCGTAGCATAGTAATATTTGTAACCTACTCTGAAAACTGGTGTTGCAAGTCCACATACCATGCAAACACATCCTAGACCAAGGGACCACCACCTACCACCTCTCGGGCATGTCAGGTATGCTTGCATGCCTTGTCCCTCTTGTTTAGTAGCACTATACATGTCAGCACTGCTATAGCCACTAGCTCAAATAGATGGTCATGCTCTCCTGCAAAGTCATCAACACACTCTACCATCTCTCCAACTAGCACATCATTCAACACATTCCACAAAAAAGTATGAATATATATCTCTATTATCAATGACCAATATGTGTCCCCTGTAAATGTAATATAAAACCGCACGTTAGTTAAACACATACAAAATAACTTATATAATTCCTTAAACACAATGTAGGCATACAAAAATACTTACACTCTGTGAAAAATGCTTCTATAAGGTCTACGACACTTTCTCCCCTTCTCCTCCATGTAGTAACTCCATAGGACCCATGAATATTAGGTATATTAATACCCACCATGCTCGATATTCCTTAGTACATGCCGTGTCGTTCCCATCCACAACTGCTATCGCTGGGTCTGTCTCATCCACCCTTGGTGGTATTAACTGCTCTGGTGTAGGCCCTAGCCTAGCACCATCCCTTTTTGGGGCTCTGATAGCTCTCAACCATATATATGGATTTGGGGCCACATCCTAAGCCATACAAAAATACCATGACACCATCTCAACCTTAAAAATCTTTGCCACACTTAGAAAGTGGTCCTCTAACCAAATAGTCCTCCGAATGCATCGTAACTCTGTAGAATCCTTAGGCCATCCCCTATAGTAATGACATGGCCTCCATATAACCAACTCAAGTCCCATTCTATCTATAAGTGCCCTGAAGGTATCAATATCCATCTTCCTAATGCATATATCCACCCAATGTTGAGCATATATCTTAGGCTGAGCCCACTCTCTTGGTGGCCTCGTAACTAGTCTCAATACGGATATGTGCTCATATGCCCACACATGCATCAGTGTGGTGGCTCCTATATCCCCACCATGATCATAATGTGTAAATCGATATAAGTCTCTGTATAAATGGGCCAACACATAATGTGCCCACATGAATATCATCCCCTCCTCCTCTATCCACTTACATATGTCATGTCACGAATCTTATACAAGATGTCATGAATCAATCACCACTACAATAAATTTTTGTAACTGTGGAACCCTAGACTGCAGTATCACATCCAAACTGAAATGGGCCTCGGTAGGTACTTGAGCCCTTGTAAAATATCTCCTCACCAAGAACATCTTCCGCTCCATATCCACTACTGAGATCACTCGTACACTCTCCCCAACAACCGAAAAATCAAAATATGCAATATAAATCCTCTAATGTCATAGTCATCTCCCCTATAGGAAACCAAAATATGCAAGTGTCTGCACACCATATCTCACACAATGTAGTCAACATGGGCATATTATGGGGCACATCCCCCACCCATTCTATATGCTGCAGGCCAAAATGGTCCATCACATCCCACTCATCATCCAAAAGCCCCAGTCCAAGTAATGTACTCAAGTGACGGCCACCAAGGAACTCCCTCAAGTGGATATTCCTTTGCACAATACCAAACAACAACAAACACAATGTTAGAACACCTTACAGAACCAAACACACTTATCCAACAACTAGCAACACATTTTTACCATTATCCACTAAACAGGACTGGGGCGCCCCGAAATAGGACACTAGCACCTAGTTTTGGGGGATCCGGTCCTAGGGTTCACTAGCACCCTCACCTCTCTTAACTAGGTCATAAACACTGAGAAAATAAAAAACCTCAATTTTTCAAAAATTCAACTAAAAAACCTATTAAACCCTACATTTTCATGAAAATAATGCACTTACCAACTCCGTAGTCATAAACAACACCACAACGGTCAGCACTTGCTCAAACTAGTTAGGATGTAATGCTCTCGCTTGAGGCATCTTCACTCACTCCGAACACACTCTCACACTCGCGCAAAAGACAAGTGAAGTGACAAATTCCTTTTTTTATTAGAGGTAAAAGAGGGTTGAGGGGACCCTACCCCATACAAATTTTACTATAAGATTAATAAAAAGACCAAGGGATTAACCATTGAAGCCCATATAGAACAAAAACACATACCAAAACATCATAAAAACCTACATTGCTAACCCAAGGTAGAGTATTTAACAGTAAGATTCTGAGTAACTAATAGCATAAAAATATGAACTAATAACATATTAACAACCCAGAAAAAACCACAATCCAGGAGACTAGACCACACTTCACCATTTATAGTTACTTTTCATCATTTACATTTATTATGGTCCTTATTTCATGCTTATTACCACAACTAATACACACTACACTGTTTCAATCACATCTTGAGTGTTTTTACTCCGAATTACACCCCATTCATGGAATTATTTTTATAATTCCACTTACCACTGTATTGTACATGTTTGGCGTGCTTTATAACTCTTCACCATTGCATTTAATTTAATAAATACATATTTTCACCTTTTTTCATTGCTTTTGTCTTAGCATCCATTCTTCTCATTCACTCCCCCTTTTGCTAAAATAGGGGGCATATTATTGGGGGTCCCTCTATAATCCCCCTCACATCACCATGCATTCAAACATTATGAATTTGGCACATACCAATATATAGCGCAATATTTCACCATCAATTCCCCCTAATGACCTAATCTTGGGGCAAAAAACATTTAAAATATTCCAAACACCATCAAAAATTACTTTCAATCGGTTCCCCCTAATGACCTAACTTAGGGGAAACAAGTGATTAAAAATATTTTCATGCAACATTTCATTAATTTCTATCGACTTCCCCCTAACGACCTAACCTAGGGGCAACTAGTGTAAAATATCTCCACAAGTATCCAATAAAAAAATTAATCAACCAATCAAAATAAATGCATTCAAATCTACGAGTGGTCTCCACGATGATCTAACTTGGGAGTTAAATTCACCACTTCTTTCCCAAATGACACAACTTGGGAATTTATTCTATATTCTACTCTTGCATCTAGATGACCTAGCCTAGAAGCCATCATAAATGTTTACGCTCACTTCCAGATGACCTAACTTGGAAGCCTTCTTTTATATCACATCCACTTCTAGATGACCTAACTTAGAAGCCACCTCTTTCATTCCGTGTTTGATTCTAGATGACATAACTTGGAAGCTACCTCTTTTTATATCACATTCACTTCTAGATGACCCAACTTGGAAGCCTTCACATTGTGGTAACACCCATGGAATGGGGACAATATTTCCTTCCATATATCACTCCTATATGGGTCAACTGTTTAAATCAAAATCGTTTGGATCCAAAAATTACAAAATTTGATCTGAGTTTGTCTACAATGGCTAGATCTCGAGGATACAATTAAAGATTGGAGAATAATGTACTTTTCTCCCTACATTCTTTGTAAGGCAGTAGGATGCACAAATCCTCTAATTATTCATTCATATACAAGTGTTCAGTTTGGGAACTAATCACTCCCTACCCACCTATTCATCATTAAGCCACGTTCAAAATAATCATACATCCCAGTCTTCACTTTCATTTAGTACACTTCATCATGACATTTACACTTTTTTGTTACATTACATGGATCAACTTGTTGATCCATGGTTTGACGTGATTTCATAGTTCTATCGACACGCTTCTACTACATATCTATGTGTTCTTATAAAACATGGGATTCTCTAACTTTTTCTCAGGTACGCATCTCTATCTACTTTATGTTACTGAGATTTACACTCACCAACATTAAGTGGGGGAAAATGTAGTCACAAAATCACACACTTGATATTACATTTATACCACCCGGTATGTTATTTTATATATGGATCTTGCATAATAAAAGTATTCACTAGTGACCCATCTCTTAGTCTTGTTGTCAGTTAGTCGGTCATCATCATTATTGTTTTGGTTTAGTTTTCACTTGTCTATATAGTTTTTGGCGTCTTTTAAGTAGTCTCAGGTGTCGTAATTTTCTCATTCGTCATCTCCAGTACTATATTGGGGTGCCCTGGGGTGCCCCAGTCTGTGATTTTAAGTGCCCTTGTTTTTGTAATTTGTGGTCCTAATTTATTTGTTCAAGGTTAGTCTTTATTATTACCCCTAGCACTCCCCTAGGTTGTATTTGGCATTTTTGAGTCAGTAGTGTCAAAATTTGAGCAAGAGATCCCTATATAAACATAACATACTCACTACATTATGGGCTGACATATTACTATCAAGGGAAGCTATCTACTAAGGCAAGGGACTGCATTTGGGAATCTTCTACTTCTGTATTACACAAGTATAGGGGGGAAGGGTTGTATTCTTTCTATTCCATCCACCATTGCATTTTTTACATCTAGTTATTTCCCCCTACTTCTATGTCATTGGAGCTAGGGAAAATTAGGCACAAAATTGCACACACATGCACACAAAACTACATAGGGTCTGGAATGTAGTACAACACTTAGTCGTACATCCACTATTATGGTAGCTAAGTTCAGTTGAAACTATTCATATGCATTTTTATTTCTTAGGAATTGATGCTTTGAATAGGGTTTTGTAGGTGGATCTTCACACTACATTTACAATGAAACATAAGAGAGTATTGTGACACCCGTATGATAAAAAAAAGATATTACAAAGATATTACGACACTTCCAGACATAGTTACTGAGATTTTCTGCAGTCTACAATTCCCAGACCACAGACCAGGGCACCCCATGATGCTCTAGTATCCTCCTAGGTGCCTTAGTCCAATAAAATACTCATCTTTTTCCCTTCTTGAGGTCACCCATTCATAGCTTTCCTATTCTGCACAAAAGTCTACTTCAGTCTAGCATATAATGAGGTAAGTCAAATTGAGGTTAGTACCATATCCCTCTTTCTTTTTCATTTCAATATATTTAAGTAATCAAATAAAGATATTTAATTATTAGCATTTTAATATAGTATTTTGTTTCTATTTAGATTAACTCATAAAATAGGTAATATCTCCATTTTAGTTAATTAGTGACCCATCTTCTTCAACATTGTGTATCTCTACCATATATAAATTACTCTTTGCCATCAAACTTGCTAAGCCCAATCCTTGAACAAGCTTGGTAGTTAGTATGTCCATGTCATATTCTTGAATATTTTTAACATATCTGCACCTTTCACTGGATATTTACATCTAAGAAAAAATATCCTTTACCATTATGTGAGGCACATCTACTATAATATTTGAACTTAGAATATAAGGTCTAAAGATTTTGGTTGATTTGACCAAAGAAAAAGCTTACTTTTCCATGACATAATATTTCAACTCAAATCCTTGCAAATCTTTGCTAAAAAATAAACTAGGATTTTCATGGCATCCTTCATTCTTTTATAATAACATAGAGGCAATGGTAAATTCAGAAGCAAATGAAAAAAAATTGAAAATATTTTTTATATTCCAGACTGGCTAATACAAGGGCATTCTTGAGTGCTTCTTTTACTCCTGTGAATGCTTCAACAACCCCTTGTTCCCATTTTATCACTTGATATTTCTTCAGAATATTGGTGATAGGAAAGGTAATTTTAGAAAAATTAGATATGAATCTTCCTAAAAGATTAATCTTCCCAAAGAAATGTTGAATAAATTTCTTTGATAAAGGGAAAATAACTTGGTCGATAGCTTCTACTCATTCTAGATCAATAAAAAATCCTTAGTGAGAAACTATGTGTCCAAGTAACTTATCCTTTTGAACACCAAAATGACATTTGTCAAGGTTAAGTGAGATGCCATACTCCTTGCATCTGATCATGATTTTGTCTAAGTGAATTGGATGATCTTCTCTTCTTTTGGAGAACACAATGATTTCATCCTAATAGATAACACTGAATTGGTTTATAAGAATTATAAAAGCAACATCCGTTGCTCTTTGAAAAATATCCCCAACATTCATCAATCCAAATGAAATCATGATGTAAATATAAGTACCCCGAGGAGTGGTGAATATAGTTTTGTATTGCTATGATTCTCTTACCACAACCTAATTATAACCAGAGAAGCCTTCCAAGGTAGATAACATTTTTGAACTAGTCACCTTATGTAGAAAATTATCCATATTAGTCAGGGGATAATTATATTTTAGTGAATATTTGTTCAGATTCTTAAAATTGACAAAAATTCTTATATCACCATTCTTTTTTCTGAATGACACTAAGTTATCTACCCATGAAGAATACCTAGTGGGTTGTATTATCCCACCATCTCTCAACTTGGTCAATTCCTCTTGAATTTTGGTTGCAAGGAGGGGATTAATTGGTATTTGCTTCTATCTAAAGGTCTTGGAGTGAGGTGTCAATGGTATCTCATTCTGAAATATATCCTCCCTATAGGTTTTTAATTCAGAGTAAGACCAAGCAAGGCAATCCTTGTATTTTCTTAATAACTGGCTATAAGCATCTCTTTCCTTTTTACTTAGATCATTGCTTAACCATACATTTATAAGATCTTGGATGGAACCCAGATTGCACTCCACAATATATCTTGGTAAATTAGCATATTTACAAACTACTCTATCAGTACTATCAAAACCAAATTCCAAACTAACTAATCCCCTTGGGATTACATTGGTCTTCAGTTAAATTACTTCCTTTCCAAATAGAACTTACTTCCCTTCACATACCTCTATCATAGGTTCTAAATGAATAAGTTGGTTAGTGAACTCACCTTGAAAATTGAGATTTTTTTTGATGTGTGAGTCATCATCAAATACTTCCAGTGCTTAATGTTATCAGGTAAAAAAGTTCTAACCAATACATCCACCTCAAATTTACAGTATAGAGATGAATCCAATTTTTCATATTATGAAGCTAAAACTACCAACTTATCAGCTACCACATTTTGGCTCCCCCCATGATACTTAATATTAAAAGATTCAAAAAACTCAAGGAGATCCCAGTGCATTTTTATACTGCTTTAATATTTGTTTTTTGTTACATATTACTTACGTACTTTCTTTATTATTAGTTCAAAATCTCCCTTTACATGAGACACATAGGTGAATAGAGAAAACAAATTCATTGAGAGGATCCAGAAAATCCATCTCAAAGTCAAGGAACATATAGAAAAATCTCAGGCCAAGTATAAAGCTAGGAACAATCAACATAGAAGGGAACATAAGCTTCATGTTGGCGATAGAGTTTGTCTTTACTTGAGCAAATAGAGACTACAAGGTCAAGCACGGAAGCTCAAGCACTACGATATGGACCCTTCACCATATTGGAGCAGGTTGGAGAAAATGCTTTTTGACTTGATTTTCCATCGTTCATGAGGATGTACTCTATAGTAGACTATGAGAACTTGCACCTATATAATCCATCCATGCTAGATGAAGATGGAGAACTAAATTTTCTACCCTCCATTGAGGATTGCGTCTTGGACTCACAAGGAGAATTGGAGGAGGATGTAGTCCTGTAGTAGAAGGTTAGAGAGACTAGGAGAGGTCCGTAGGAGTCTTGGTAGATTGGACTTAAAAGAAAGACACCAAGGCAGGCCCGGTGGTACGTAAAGGAGCAAGTGAGGGAATTATTTCCTCATCTACTCCCCCACTAAGATTTTGTGGGACAAAAATCCTCCTAGGTAGGGGAGGTGTGATCTATAGGGATCCAAAATGACTCTACTTTATCAAATCAGCCAACACGAAGAAGAAAAAAAGATACAAAGAGGTTTTGTCTATGTAGTGATAGGACTACCACCATGTGTAGGGCACTGGTTATAGTACCACCGCCCCACTAGCGAGGCGGTCTTAGGACCATCGGTTTGCATTGGGAAGAGGTCCTGGCTCTTACCAAAATAAAATAAAATATGACGCAGACAATCCTATAATTCCAAATGGTGTCCATGTCTCTTCTTCTGCATGACCTTTCCCATTCTCCAGTACACAAGAGAACATGATAAAGGCTATAAATGCATGTTATGGAAGAGAACAAAGGCATAGAAGCATGAAGCAAGTGAGTAAGAAGCTCTTAGTGTTGGAATTGTGATTTATATAACAAAGGAGTAATTGAGACAGAGCAAGCAAGTAACTGGGAGGAAGTATGAGATATTATTTACTTCTCTTTCACACTTATTGTAATTTCTGTACTTATTATTAATTGGCCAATAAAAGTGGGAAGAAAGAGAAATTTCCCTTCTTGACTAGTTTTTCCTCCACTAGAGATTTTCCAGGATAAAAATTGTTGGTGTATGAGTCTATATTATTTCCCTTTCTGCAAATTGTTGATTCTAAGCACAAGTATAATTCATTCACTGGCTATCTCTGTTATTTTCTAATATAAATTAGAACAACAATGATTAATTTGGATTCTGTGGATAATTCCAAAGTTGAAGAGTTTATAGATCAAGCATCCATGCAATGATCTTCAACATCTACACAACCTATGAAGTTTCCCAAATTTGTATCAATAAACAATACCTCATAAGAGAAATTCATGGAATCGTCAATGAGATGTAACATCTTCTCTTCTCTGTGTAATTTTACCAACTCACCTTATAATAGTATAGAGGCATAAGACATGTCCATTTAAACACTTCATCCTTCACTTGCAACCCATTTTCTTGATAATAACATGCCCCACTTAGCAGGGTAGTTCACTATAACCATATTCATGGTTAAATATTTTCTTGGATAAGGAGAAAATTATACCACTAAACCTCTAACGTACCCAACAATAGGTACTTATCTTTAATCCATAACATATCACCTTCCAAAACCTGATGTTATATTGATATCTAATTCATTCATGACCTCTAAAGGCACGATATTACATGAAGCTCCTGAGTCAAATATGCAGTTATGAAGAATCTTCCCATTAAAAATCAGAGAAGTAAAGAAAGGATCCACATCCAATTGGGATTCAACTAAGGATGTGCCTAAATATACTTCTGGGGGTTCTTCCATGTTTTTTGGCTCCTTATTTAGCTCAATATAGTTTTTCCTCTTCAATATGAAGCCATAGAGTCACAGGTAGATTCAGATCCCCTAAGTTCTTGCACATGTGAGGCTTCTACATCAACTTATCCTTTTGATTCACGGGAGATGAAGGTTATAGAATAAAGTTGTGGAGAATATTATGTGCAACAAGCTCTTTTGGTTTCAGACCTATCGTTGTCACCTAAAACTAGAGTCCAACCCAACTATCATTTCAAATGGCTTAGAGATGAGAGAACTATTGGGTCATTTTTACCTGGGGGTTTCTCGCTGAAGAGAAATTGTTGGACCAACCTATGACTTGAGTCCCAGAAGATACTCAACCAATTTGTTACCAAATCCCTAAGTATGATAAGTCTATCTGAATGATGTATTCCATGGGCTATAAGGGTCTAGGATGTGGAAAGAATGAGTAAGGACTGAGAGAACCAGTTCCTCTTCCACACTTCAAGATGGAAAGATAAGAAATTGGCATTTGACCCTATGGATCGCACCCAAATGATCAAGATGCCACTTGTTCTAAGCACAAAGATAGCTCTAATTATTTAGACAGTGACACAGATTCCCATTGTAGCCAATACGAGGATCTTACCTCCATGAACCTATTCATGGATATCGTTATCCTTACCATTACCCCTACTAAACCTAAAATTGACCTTTTTTACCCTTTCCTTGTCGAATGGGATCAACAACATCTCGTACCACTAGATCTCTTTGAAAATGATGAAGCCATTGCATAATTCATGGGTATTCAAGATACTATTCCGATTGGAGACCATAAGAATGGTTTCTACATTGAATTAGATACATGCACATAATTTAGATAGGAATTTGAGCTTTGCAGTTAGAAAAAAATTAGAAAAAGCGAGGGAAAAAGTTCCAATGAAAAGCCTTGGTAATAACAAAAGTCCAAGTCACACAGTGAAAACCTCTTTAAGGCGCTGACTGAGAAACAAGTGAAAAACTCAATGGAAAAGAAAAGTGACCACACTAAGGGTGAAAATCTCATAGAGACACCCTTGGAAGAAGATCTCAACCTTCCTCCCAATCCTACATGTATGGAGGATTTGTCAAAAATGCTAGTGGAAGAAACCATTAATGTGAATATTGGAATAGAAGATAATCCAAAGATAGTCAAACTAGGAGCTTCACTCTCGGCATGGGAACATAAAACATTCACCATATTTCTATGGGAATTTTTAGATGTATTCACATGATCCTATAAGGATATGCTGGGATTAGATCTAACTTTGGTAACTAGTAGTGCACGCAGATGCCAAGCCCATCAAACAAAAGCTCAGAAAAATGCATCCATGGGTGGCTATTCTAGTTAAAGAAGAGCTATAAATATTGTTAGCAGTGGGCTTCATTAGACCTATTGATTACTTAAAATGGATATCAAACATAGTCCCTATACAAAAGAAACTTGTTAAGATCAGAATTTGTATGAATTTTAGAGACATTAATAAGACATGTCCAAAAGATGATTTCCCATCACCCAATATTGATATGATTGTTGATTTTTTTGTTATCAGGTAATGACCTTTGGCCTTAAAAATGCAGGAGAAACTTATCAAAGGGAAATGATCGTGATTTTCCATGATATGATTCATTACATCATGGAATACTATGTGGATGATATCCTTGGGAAATCCAAGACAAGAGAAGATCACCCTAAGATTTTTTGGCGTATCTTTGAAGGCCTTTGGGAATACAACATCAGATAAAATCCTAAGAAGTGTGTGTTTGGTGTATTATCAGGAAAGTTTCTCAGATTCATTGTATCATGAAAAGGGATTGAGGTAGACCCAGCTAAAGTTACAGCCATCACTGAAATGCCTTCTCCCAAAAACATAAAAAAACTACACAACTTACAAGGAAAAATACAAGCCATCCACTGCTTCATTTCCCAACTTGTTGACAAGTGTCATTCATTCACCCATCTATTAAAGAAGGATGTTACCTTTATTTGGGGAACATAGAAATAACAGGCCTTTTCCTTGCTTAAGAAATACTTATCCAATCCACCTATCCTCATGACTCCAACTCCTGGTGAGCCACTCCTATTGTATATTTCTACTACTCAGTTTACTATGGGTGCGTTGCTCGCCTAATATGACCTCAAACATAAAGAAATAGTTGTGTACTATCTCAATTAGAATCTCATTGCTTATGAGCTCAAGTACCTTTAGATTGAAAAATATTGTTTCAATGTAGTTTTTACCTTCCAAAAACTTCACAATTACCTGTTAAATACAAAAACCAAGCTTATACCCAAAGTTGACCCACTCAAATATTTGTTGTCAAAACCGACCCGTACAGGTAGAATGACTAATTGGATCATTTTGCTAAGTGAATTTGACATTGAGTATGTACATCAAAATTCGGTAAAAGGAAAAGTACTCATTGATTAGTTAGTAGAAGCACCGTTACCAAGAACATAGCCTATAAGTCTAGATCTTCTAGACTCTTCATTACTATATATTGAGGAATTTGTCTTGTGGCAAGTGCACTTTGATGGATCTTTTACTTTTCATGGTTCGGGGGAAGGTGTGGTATTAATTACTCCTTCAAGCGACCCTATACCTCAATATTTTTGCCTTGGTTTTCCTTGTATAAATAATATTATGGAATATGAGGCACTCATCACTAGGATGAAGCTGGAAATCAAATGGGATATCCATCATTTTAAGATTGTTGGTGACTCACAATTTATTATCAAACAAGTTAACGATGAATATAAAGTCAAGGATGAGAAACATATCCCCTACAAGAAATTGGTGGAAACTTTGAAAGAGTATTTTGTGTGTATCACATTTGAACAGATTCCAAGAGAAAAAAAAAGATCCATAGACACTATGGCAACCATAGGTTCTATGCTGTGAATTCCACCAGAAAGAAATAATAAGTCTTTCTTTGTTGAAAATCTAAGCTAGCCTGCGTATGACATGCCATAATATTATTTATCTTGTGAGGTTTTTGGTCCCAATTCCCCATGGTATGCACATATCTTCACATATATTAAAGATAACACCTTCCCTTCTGACATCTCTCATTCCAAAAAACAAATCCTTATCTGCCATATAGCCCATTATACCTTCTTAGGAGGTAGACTCTATCATCGTGGCTATGATCGGAATCTGTTGCGTTGTTTAGATATAGTAGAGTAAGTCCAAGTGATTAAACAGGTACATGAAGGGGTGTGTGGGGCCCATACAAACGAGATGGTTCTACCTAAGAAATTGTTGAGAGTAGGCTATTATTGGCCTACTATGGAAACAAACTACTGCAAATATGTAAGGAAATGTGTACTATGTCAAAATTATGGAAATTTCATCCATGCACCATCACATATGTTGCAGCCAATCACAACCCCATGGCCATTCTCCAAATGGGGACTAGATTTAATGGGAAAGCTCACCCCTACCTCATTTGATGGTCATACTCACATCATCACAACTACTGAATATTTCATTAAGTGGGTGGAGGTTGTTCCTTTGACTTGTGTTACAGGGGCTCAGATTTCAAAGTTTATCATGAATCACCTTATCTGTTGATATGGAATTCCTATGGCCATAGATACTGACAATGGTAAATCATTCAAGAACAAAATAGTGAAGGAAATTTTTCATCGATTTCAATTAAAATTGAAGTGGTCTATGCCATATTATCCCTAAGGTAATGGGTGGGTTGATGCCACTAACAAAACATTGGTTTGAATCATGGAAAAGATAGTAAGACATGTCACAATTGGAATTTGCAAATTCACCCAACCCTTATGGCTTATAGGACCTCCATTCACACACCTACTAGTGTGAAACTCTATTCCATAGTATTTGGAACCGAATCCATCATCCCATTAGAAATCAAGCTTCCTTCCCTGAGAATATATCTTAGGGATTACCCAGACAAGGATGCGGATTACAGAGTGGTCAAGCTAGCAGAATTAGAACTCCTAGATGAAAATTACATCCACGCCCTTAACCATCTCAAAGTGTATCAAAACAGAGTCTCTATAAATTACAATAAAAGGATCATACCTCGTAAGTTTGAGGTCAAAGATTTTGTCATGAAATAAAATCATTTCAACACAAGGGCAGAAAGAGAGAAGAAAGGAAAGTTCAAACTGCATTGGTTAGGACCTTACGTCATTGTGGCCAAAAATGGTACAGGAGTATAAAAAATTTTCCATCCCAATGGTGATGAGCTTCGCAAATCTGTGAATACCATGCACCTTAAGTGGTTCTATGCTTAAACATGGTGCAAAAATAAGAAAAGCAAACCAAGAAAAGAGGAAAAATGATCAAAATACAAAAAAATTAAAATAAGAGAAAAATAAAAAGAGAAAATAGGTCATCCGTATGTGAAAACTAGGAAATTGTGGCACGTTGGATAGGTCCCTTGGTGAAAACCAATTTCCAACACCTTGGGAGGATTCGTTGTTCACAAACATCTTGCATCTGGAGGGTACTTTTACTTAGCCTAGGGCTAGTTCCATGTCTGCAACTGAGATTCCCTATGAACCTTTCATGTCAAGCCTTGATCCAAATTTTTATCCTCTTATTAATCTGTGAAGGGATGGTCTTTACATGTTCCCCATCTAATGCTGGGTGTAATTATGTGACTTCACCTTCTTGTTTATAAGCACGTGGCATCTACCCTTATATAGTATCTGTCTAACGCTGGGGGCATCCATGTTTCTCGGATACCTGCGCATAGCTTCGGAAAATGTTAGAAAATCATAAAAAATATTAAAAAATGTTAGAAAATCATAAATTTTTTTAAAAAATGTTAGAAAATCACAAAAACATTAAAAAATGTTTGAAAATCACAAAAACAATAGAAAATTGTTTCACAAAATAAAAATAACAGAAGAAAAGTGTTTCGTAAAAAAATCTTGCAAAAACATAACTTTAGTTTACTTACTTTATCTTGTATAGTTATTGCTTGTTTGTACATTTGTATAGTTTGTTTCTTAGACATAATTTGATAACATTCTTCTTTTCTTGATTAGATTAGATTCATTCTTGCTTGTACATATGGCGTGTGTTTTTGCATGCTTGTAAATAATTGTACATAGTTGTGTTAATTCGTGTTGGTTGGCACAATGTATTTTGTTAACATTTGATTTTGTTTTCTTGTCTCATGTACATAGTTTTGTTATCACATCATCATATCTCCATCAATATCATCACATCTAACATCATCTATACATCATATATAAATAAAATGTTATGTGTACATCATACATGTATGTTATGTTAATCATCACGTACCGTATCATCAAATGGGGGCAAGAAGGATCAAAAATATAAAAATATACCCCCCCACACACCAATATCATTATGTCATCCTGTCCACTAATCTAGAGCATCACATGTATAATATAATTGATATCATCTATGGATATATCCTGTCAAAATAAAACACATGTGGTATAAACATCTTAACTATCATCATGATACATCAAACTCTTCTTGTACTTGCCGTGAATAGTTATTTTATTTAAATAATTATTTTCCTTACTTTTTCTCCATGCTAGGGAATTATTTGCCATCTGCTACTCATTTGTTCTCACTAGGACAATTTTATTTCTCCTAGGAAATATCCCTTTTTCTACACACTCCATTGAATAATTATTTTTTATTAAATAATTATTTTGTTAATCTTTCCGTTGTTCTGGGGCATTATTTTCTGCATGTTGCTTATTTCTTCTCCCTGGGGAATTTATTTTACTTTTGGGAGATTATTGCTGATTCTTCTAACTTATTCTCTATCCAAACTGTCAAAATTCTATTTTTTTAAAAAAAATCAATTCAAAATCCAAAAAAAATCAGAACTTTTAAAAAATCCTAAAAAATTGTAAAATTTGCAAAAATTGGTAAACCATCTCATAGTGGTTGAAACTCGCGTCTTACGCATGGTATTCATTCCATATCTTGTTGGAATTTTCACATGTTCACAAATCAAACAACTTGCAGATCATCCGACTTATAACCATTTGCAAAGCTATCATGTTTGCTTCATCGGTACTCTGGGGCACATCTAGTTGCCTAATACAGTTTCGTTGTGCACAAATACTTTTTCATTGGACCCAGTGTCCTTCATCATCTTCCCTTGTATGTATCCTTTCTTGGGGTATCATTTTTAACCCTTGTCATCAATCACAAACATTTAGGGATCTTCAGCTTGATAACAAAATATTTGTACAACCGTTTTGACCGTTTTTGGTTGGAATATGTGAGTTTGTACTTATTTTCCATGTTAAATGAGCTTGTTTCCTTCTCATATTGCATTTATTTTCATATGTTGCATTGAGTGGGTGTTTCAACAATGGACAACTATTCATAGTATGAATTTTCATGTCTTCCTACGTTTGTTTTATGCTTATATTTTTAATAAGGACCGATGACGTAGATCTTTGGCAATATGATGACAGTAAAATTGTTTTAATACATTGGATGAAAGATTTCTTTTTTCTTTCTATCTATCATTCCTCTTTTACATGATTATCCTATCAACACTATTCTTCTTATTCACCTAGGGCATCTTGCTCCTACCCATTCTTCTATTTCATTTCTCCCACCTTTTTCAATCATCGATCACCTTCTTTCATCACCCCATCAACACTCGAGGGGGAATATCTCACTTCTACTAATTTTTCTTCTACGTCTTCAAAATTTTATCTGTCTACTATCTTTGAAGTGGCGTCACTTATGACACCTCAAAGAGGGGAAAATGTAGACACATATAATATAGATTGAGCAATTTAAATACTTAACTTGCACTAATCATACCCTTTCCCACAAATCGACAACATATCGTCAATATCTCACATTTTCTCTACTATCATCATTAATTAATTACATTACGTTAGTTAATTAACTCTTTTATCCAACAATGACACTAATTAATGACATTTCGTTAATCAACCCCCCTTTTTATCTATATTAAGTAATTATTTCTAATTAATTAAGCTCCCCTTTCTATCTAGATTAATTAACTATTTCTAGTTAATTAAGCTCCCCTTTCTATCTAAATTAATTAATTAATTTTAATTAATTAATACCCCTTTCTATCTACATTAATTAATTATTCTTTATTAATTAATTCTCTCTTCTATTTAATCAATAAATCAACATTTATTTGATTAAAATCCTCTCATAACATAAATCATACTAACTATTCCTCTAAAAAGCTTATATAAGATTTCACACCTATTAATTATTCACTTTGGTTAATTAATAAATCCCCTCAAACCCCATGAGTCACTAAAGGAAAAAATAAACTCTCCTAAGGTTGACTTAACCCTTTCTAAACCTCCCTTATCCACAACTAACCCAACCTCTCCATTTATCCCACATGAAGAGGGATGTAGAGATTCCTCTATCCAATGGGCTATATAAAGAGCCCTCCTCCTACCTTTCTATTTACACCTACACTCCTAAATGAGCATAGAGCATACACTATAGCAATTTTATCATATTTGTAGCATTCTTCCATTAGAAGAGCTAGCCGTCTCCATTTCTTGCATTCATCCACCCAAGTTTTTGAAGTCATATGGAGATATGTCAAGTGGTCTTGTCTCCATAATTTGACAAGACTCCATTCCTAGAAACCTTGGGGTTTCAAGCACATAATCAACTCTTTGATTGCTAGATATATACATAAGTTCAATATCATCTTATTTTAGAATTCAATAAGAGATAAACATTAGTTTGTTTAACATATTAGATTGAAATGTTCATTTCATGTTTAATGTAGAAATGTTGATAGGTTAGCTTTGTTTAAGCTCTTAACATGATGATGCATAGGTTTAGTTTAGAATTGTATTGAAGCTACTAGGTGTTAGTATCAATTATACTTATATAGCTAACTAACTTGTGCATACATGTGGTATGCCTGGTGGGACTTACTCCATTATCTTTTGCACTTAATTTCAAGTTTTTGTAGTTTAGTTTCATTTTTTGTTACTAACCCTTTTTTTGTATATATTTAGATAACTTGTTTTTCTTAACTTGTTTTGTTGAGTTTGAATGTTTTGAGTCTTCCTTGTTGGTATAAAGGAGGTGAAGTGCTATCAAAATTGGAATTGATGGGAAAATTTCAAGATTTCTTCATGTTTTCATTTTTAGATCTTGCTTTTTCAACATTCTACATGCTAGTTTTGTCAATTTCTTTAAAATCTTAAATTATTGAGCATGTAGGTTAGTGTTTGATAGTGCTGAGTCTTCTATTTACATATTAATGTGGTGGGTTGCTATAAAAAATTTAATCTTGGTGAGAAAATTTCAAGATTTCATCATGTTTTCATTTTTAGAGCTTACTTTTTCATCATTCTACATGCTAATTTTGCCAATTTATTGAAAATCTTAAATTCTTGAGCATGTATTTTAATTTTGATAGTGTTGAGTATTCTATTCATATATTAATGTGATGTGTAGACACCTATAATTACACCCAAGAAATTTAAATACTTAAATTGCGCTAATTATCTCCTTTTTCACAAATTGACGACATATCGTCAAAAGTACTCATATTCCCTCTTATTGTCGTTAATTAATTACAATACACTAATTGATTAAGTCACCTATCTAGCTAACAACCTAATTAACAACCTTCCGTTAATTATTCACCCCTTCTATCTAGACTAATTAATTATTATTAAGCAATTAGCCTTCCCCTTCATTTAACCAATAAACCAATATTTAATTGATTTAATCCCCTTCTAATAGCCTAAATCATACTAATATTCCTCTAATTAGCTTTTATAAGCTTACACCTACCTATTAGTTAATCACCTTTGATTAATTAAAGCAGCCCCCCAACTCCCATGATGCCACTATCTTTGAAGTGGCGTCATTTACGCCACCCCAAAGAGGGGCAAATGTAGACACCTTTAATTACGCCCAAGCACTTTAAATACTTAAATTGTGCTAATTATCTCCTTTCTCGTAAATTGATGACATATCGTCAAAAGTGCTCATATTCCCTCTTATTGTCGTTAATTAATTAAATACGCTAATTGATTAAGTCGCTTATCCAACTAACAACTTAATTAACGACCTTCCATTAATTATTCACCCCTTCTATCTAGACTAATTAATTATTATTAAGCAATTATCCTTCCCCTTCATTTAACCAATAAATCAATATTTAATTGATTTAATCCCCTTCTAATAGCCTAAATCATACTAATTTTCCTCTAATTAGCTGCTATAAGCTTACATCTACCTATTAGTTAATCACATTTGATTAATTAAAGAACCCCCTAACTCCCATGACTTGCTAAGCATAAATTAAACCCTTTTGAAGTAAGGTTACCTTTTATAAAGCAACCTTATCAATTCCTAATCATGTTTTACCTTTATCCCACATGCAAAGGGATGAAGTGTTTCCTTTATCCATTGGGCTATATAAGGAGCCCCCCTTCTACCTTTATACCTACACCTAAACTTCTTGAGAAAGCAAATGCAAAGTATATAGCAAAATAGACTAAGAGCTTGCCTTTTGTTTTCTTGAGAGTTCATAATTTTGAAGAGTTAATCCTCTTTCCTAAGTGCTTAGGTCATATGGGAGGTGTCAAAAGGGCTTTGTAGCCCAACTTTGACAAGCCCTCATTCCTAAATTCTTGGAACACTAAGGACAACCATTTTTGATAGCCATAGAGCCTACTTAGGTCCCTTCATTTATATGTTGTTAGAGAATAGAGGATTTTTAGATGTTTAAACATTGTTAGGCTCAAATTTTTGTATTAATGAATGTTTAACATCTAACCCTTGTTTAATTCTTATCATGATGGTGCTTAGTATGTTGTTTAATTCTTGTTAATCAAGACTATTTAGGTGTTAGTCTTTTACTCATATTAGCATTAGTTTAAAAACAACACATGCACACATGATGGGTTGTTGTCAAAATTGAATCTTAGTTGGAAAATTTTGACCATTTTGTAGATTAAGGGATGTTTGTTTTGACATTTTTAAATGCATGTCAGGTGCATACCCATGAGAATAAGAGCATACTTGTAACCCATCTTCCGAAGGCCATAAATTTTTCTCCTAAACTCGAAATGACTCTATTTTTTTACGTTGGAAAGGTATTGAAGTTAACTATGCAATGAAAACATAAATTCAGGATTTATACTTATAGAAATTATAGGTTTTTCTTTTATTTTAAAACTGGTCATTTTCTAACATGTCTAATGTTTCGATGAATGTTTTATTTCCATGCTTTACTTGATTTAGACCAAAGTGTGTGTATGATCTTCTCTTGCACCTTTTGATGATATTGAGAATATTAAAAAACTTTTATCTCTATCTTTGTAACATTGGGATTAAACTTGGAAATTTGATTATTCATTTTTCTTAAGGGAATGAACCTTTTACAAAGAATTTTTCAATGGTTATTTGATTTTAAGTTTTCCATTTCTATATAGTTGGGATAACTTTTGTGTATGTTTTTTTCTTGCACCTTAGGGTGATCTTGAGAATCAAAAGAAACTTTAGTCTTCATTTTATAACATTTGGTAAATTGGAAACTTCATCTTTCACTTTTGGTTTAAGGGAATGAACATTTATCAAGCTTTTTGTATGGTTTATTGATTGCAAAAATTTTCTTTACTTTTTAGTTAGATTATTTGTTGTGTATGCTATTCTATTACATCCTTGTATGATCTTGAGAATAGAAAGAAAATCTTAATCCTCTTTTAAATAATGTGATTTTCTTGGAGAACTACTAACACTTGAGTGCAAGACCTAAAAACACTTATCAAAGAGAGGAGTTAGAAACAAAATTTTCTAACTAAATGTGTGTTGAAAATTGCCAAATGATGAATAACTAAACCACATTAAGTCTAAAAGATAAAAAACACACCACATTTAAAACACTTGATTTGTAGGTTTAGATAAGGGCATGTCACGTCTACTTAACATTAGGACATAACCTCTTTGGCATAAGCCTTAAGCTACAAAAATGGGGGTGGTCCTAGGAACCCTAAAGAATTTCACACAAGAGGGAACCTTTTGGACGAAATGGAAAGTGCTTCACACAACCTACTTAACGAGTATTACCATTTGTGAGATTTAGTGTCACAAGTCATCCGTATCGTGACCCTAGTGAGAGAACATGATGGATGCATTTATTGCCCAATATGCTTGAAGGGGATAAAGTAAAGCTGAGATAATCCAAGAATTAGTCAGTGCTTCATTTTTTATTTCTTATTTCATGGGGTACTTCATTTGGGTAACCCACCATCCCATGGAATCTTATCAGTTTTTAGGTATTAACCACAAAAGGATTCCTTAGTGGATGTTGTGCTATATTATTTGGTGGATATGTTTTAGGATTGAAATAGTGGGGAACTGGGGTTCTTTTAGGAAAAGAAGTATGATCCAAAAAATACCATTCCTTTAAGGACTCAGTCTAAAAAAAACCGTATTCTCAATAGTCAACAAAGAAAGAAGGTGAAGAATACCTTTGTTACTTCTAGATGTTGGACCCTCTTGAAATAAAGTATGTAAATAAGCTTGATGGCTATTTGATTCAGAGCTAGCACATGTGCTAGAATAGTCTGTCACCAAAGGTTGATCAAATACAATAGTTAGAATATTTTTTTCTTTTGATCTTAAACCACCCAATGGTTTCTATATCTAATTACTTCTTGGATTTGTATTTTCTGTCCCTAGAAGAAACCTTTTGGTAGGATCAGATTTAAAGAAAGATCTACTTCCTTCTAGATTTGTAAAATTTAAGAGTAAATCAACAATGAGTAAATAATTAGCACTAGTATATGCCATATTTTCCTTTCAAATACGGAGCCTCCACTAAGGTCTTGCACCTTAAATGTGTAGATTAACTTGAATAACTCTTTGAAAAGACAATTTTACAAAAAAGGAGGTTAAGCTTTGCAGAGATTTATGAATCTTGGACAATACTGTAGTATAATCAAACAATTATAGGTTTAATGGAAAGTTTGCTCATAATGGGACAATTATTATTTTTACATTACTTGAATAGAGTGATCTTTATTTGAATAATTTCAATAAAGTCCAATAAATATATGTCTTCCAAACCGAGAAAAGGAATACAAATTTCTCAGTAGAAACACAAGAAGTATTAACAAGCTAATATAACATGTATGACAAATAATAACAGGGGAATTTAAAGAATGTCCCCGTTAATGGAACTGGAAGCATGGTGGTCCTCAAATCTGCACCCCCTATTGAGATGACAATAATTTTTACCTCAAAATGTAGGGGGAAAAGAATTGGAAAGATGATAGATTGGATTAGTGTGTCATTTTGTAGCCGGGGAGGGGTCTATCACTTTCCTTGGGATCAAGCCTTGAAATGACTGAGGGGAAAGTAAAAAGGAGATGTCCTTTTCCTACTACTTTTGGTCTTGATTTAAACCAAGGTGAGAGGACGTGAGGTGTAACCTGAAAATACAGAGGGGGAGATGGTATATTGTTCCCTCAATTTCTTCTCAAAATGGAAGGTCAATCTAGGATAAATGTGGCTAATGGATACAACACTCGCTCTCACAAGTTTTCACAAGATATGTTGTGCATGTTTACTTTTCTAGACATAGGTTAGTAAAGATAGTTAAGTTTAATTGATCTTACATTCTCTTAGTAATGAAATTAAGGATAAAATACACCTTCAGTGATGTTTAGACCAATAAGGTAGTGAAATAGAACAAAAATACATTTAATAATGGGGGGATGGGGTCAATCTTGGAAATTATGACTTTACAGAGGGGGATTTATAGGTAGAGAAATTCATTATAACATAACATATAACACTTAGAGTATCCTCCAATCATGGAGAGTGTATAAAAACTGGATCAAGTAGTAATAATATCAACTAATAAGTATTTGCATTCATTGAATATCAATAAATGCAAAAAATTTAGTACAATCTCTAAAATACCTAACACAAGAACTCGTGCAAACATTCCAATAAAGTGTTTACTACCTCATCCCTCATACACCTAGGATAAACTCAAAGGCATACAAAGATCTATTAGTACAAAATGTTTATGAGATGGATTTTACAATCCAACCCAATATTACAGAGGGAAATCTCACAATGCAATATAAAACTTAATGACCAAAGCAAAAACATCAAGGAAAAATCTAGTGTATGACAAAGAGAAACAATAAACACAAGACTGCAACAGAAAATATCACTCATTAATGGAGACTTCCAAACATAGAACCCTGAAGACAAAATTTAAACCCAAAGCAAACATACTTTAGTTAGTTCTTGAATTTCTTAACAAGGGAACATCAAATGAATTCTCTCAAAGCTTATCAAAGGTTGTACACTTGCAACCACCTTGACACAGAAGCTTGGGAAACTAAGATCAGTATGTATTTCAAAATTGGAAATAGACAATATTCACAATTATATCTCTAACATTTTTAGAATTTGAAAGACTAATCTCCTTAGATATAAATACTAAAACCAACTCCTTTTATTATGAAGACAATCCCCATACTTATACGATTTGATGTCTTCTTACAACATGAACCCCCCCCCAAAAAATGCAACAAACCATCCTAGAAAAATGCTACAAATGGGATCAATTTTTGGAAAATATTTTGCAACGATGAAGATACCCTTTTCATTCCTTAGTTTGATTCTGTTTCTAGATGTTGACATGAATGTATGCATGATTTTTTACTTTTATTGTTTAATACTTTTTTTAATCTTATCCACGCTATCACTAACATTCATGTGCCCAGTCACAAACCATTTATTCCCTCATGCCGCTATTTTTAACTAATTTGACACCTTCCCTTTTGGGGAATATGCTTTGGGAAATATATAATCATTTATCTCCCTCGTATTTGATGTTTCCTTTTTGAAAATTGCTGCATCAATCCAAAGAGCACCTTTTTGGAAGATATCAATCTATTTCAGACTTGTGTGAGTAGTGAGAATACAAATTTGAGCTATCATTTATTAGATTTATGCACCATTAATGCATCTATAAAATCAAACAAAAACACTGATATATATATATACACAGATATATATATATATATATATATATATATATATAGACACACACACATACACATAGACACACACACATACACACACACACACACACACACACACACACATACATACATACATACATACATACATACATATATATATATATATATATCTATATATATATATATATATATATATATATATATATATATTGAACACAAAATAAAAACCCACATAAAAGAATTATATTGCTGCAATAATCTACACAACCATCCCTATTACAAAGACTCCATTAAATAGGAGTGGATCAATAACAATCTACATAACAAATTTTGTTCCAACACTCCCGAATGGTTTCAACAAACCAACAATAACAATAATAATAAAACAATACTATTGGTTTATTATTCTAATGTACTAACCATCCATATTTATCCTTATTAACTTTTACCACTAAATTTTAAAAAGTACAAATCATAAACATAAAACCATAGAATTCCTAACATTGCCCCCTTAGTGCAAACATGGGGAAAACACACATGTATACTGCAACATGTCACTTTGTAGCTTGTTCATGATCTGGATGGTTTCAAGGACAACACTAACAACCTTTGGCTAGTTTTCCCTATGGTTTACCAACAACCACAACTATAGATAGCTTTTGTAGTGGATTACTAACAACCACAAGTATAGATGGTTTTCTCGTGGCTCTAACAACCATAATATCATAATGCTGTAGTATATTGCTTATCTCTCATCATTTCTACTCTTTAGGAGATTACATATCAGAATCCATGATAGTACATAGATTTATCAACCCACCAAAAAATGAAATAATGTGCCATTCCCCACCCCCCCCACAATGTGAAGTTTCCATAACAAAACACTATTACAGATCATAATCTAACTGAGAGGGGGTGGGGGTGAATCAGTTATTCAAAATCATATCTCAATTTCAATTATTAACTTATACACATTCATTGATTCATTAAACCATTCACCATTCAAAACAAATAATGTGCATTAGATATCAAGCATAAGAACACAATACACAACACGCTAACACCATATATAAGTGGGAAACCCTCATAAGGAAGAAAACCCACTGAATCTTTGCTATATTACTCAAAACAAAGAATTTTAGTGAAGCACCAACTTCACAAGGAACACCAACCCCTAATTTGGTGAGACACCAATCCCACAAGGAGCACCAACCCCTAATTTAACAAGTTATAACTTGTAGGGAGCACCAACCCCCTTTTATCTAAGTGCCCACTTAGAATAAGATATTAGAATTTGATCATACAGAGTCAATATTGCTTACTCAACATATTATGATCACTTTTCTGTATCTTTCTACACTCGCTCTTTCCTCTATCTCTATGATCACTGCTCTTTGCCTCTTATTTATCTAAAATAATTTAATTTCACTTGAGATATCTTTCTCCTTATATCTCCCTTCTAACTCGGATGCATCGATTCCTTACACAGAAAATAATTAATGATATCTCTGATCAACTCTCATATTCTACTCTCATAACTGCATATGATTTTCTACTTTTCCGCACAATTTCTTAGAGAATCTTTCACATGCACGAGCAAAAATTTCAACTAAGCCAAAGTTTTATTTTTATATGTATCTAATTTATTCAATGCGAAAGAGCTCAACATTTTATCTAGATTTGACCTAAAAACCTTAATTTAATTTAGGCTGCAATGGTCACATATGACCCAAGTAAGTGACCTTTTATCTTTTGTAGAATCTTTAATTTGATTATCTATACTATGAGTCAACCTTCCCTTTTCTAGAATCTTAAATTAAATAATTCATCACCTAATTTTTTAAATTTTCACGGAACAATGTCAGCTCCTACAAATTTCCTCTTCTTAAAGTGACTTAAATTGTGTTCCATGACTATTCTCTTTACTTTTCAGTTTTTTGAGTCATTCAAAGAATTTTTAGTCTTCCGTGACATTCTCTAGTATTTCACAACACTTTTAGTCTTCCACGACATTCTCTATTCTTTCTTGGCACTTTTAGTCTTTCGCAACTTTCCTTCAAACTTCCTTACTCCCGCAGCTTGATTTTAGATAGTTCTTACTTTTGCAATTCTTCCTTCACATCTGCAGCCTTACCATTTTTACTCACTACACATTCTTTAACTCCTTTTTATTTGGCGAATTCATTTATTTATCTGCAGCCATCGATTTTCTTCCACAACTTCTTCTAGAGTCTTGTGGCTTCTTATAGACTTCGACAACTTCTTCAAGACTTTTGTGGTTATCCCCTCATATCTGCGGCATGCACACAAAGCTGATTGAGTCCCTAAAAAATTCTCCTTGACCATCCTTAGGCATATGAGAGCTGACACTATGAATCAACTTTCATTATTCTCACTTTTTCATTTTGCCAATAATCCATTTTTTCATCAATATAAATTTGACATTAATGACATCACATATGACAAAGAAATAGGTCCAACAATCTCCCCATATGCTTTTTGTAACAATCTCACCAATTGCTTCTTGACATCAATGATAATACACACTATAATGACAGATCTCCAATAATCTTCCCCTTTTTCAGTGATGGCAACACATCACTTCATTTAATGACAACACCTCACTTTTAATACAACAGAAACCTACAACCTTTGATGAAAATAATTTTTGTGTACCTTTTCCTTGACAATTTTATGTTTTCATCTTCTTTCTCTTTTGTGATGACAAATAGCTTTTAGTTTTAGTTTCTCTCCCCTTTGCATGTATCATGCTGGTTTCTGATTGTAGCTTCTCTCCCTCTTTCAGACTTTCCATGACTTAATTTTCTCTCCCCCTTTGAAAACAATGAAAAAGGGTAATATATTCTACTTTTTGATCCTAATGATTTGATGTATATGTGTAAGTACTCCCCCTAAGCTGATGCATATTCTAACTAAATTGGGATAGAAAACTAGACCCCCCTTGCTTCAATACTATTTAACACTAATTAGGAGTTGATATTACCTAATAATTCTCCCTCACTTTGTTTGTAAATCTTCTAGTTGCCGGTGGGATCAGAAATGACCCCCAAATCATCCCTTAAGTGCTCAAATGTTTCTTTTGGTTATGGTTTTTCATGATATCAACAAATTCTTCTTTTGTATTCACATATTCCAAACTAATTTTCTTGTCATTCACTTGTTCTCTCAAGAAGTGATACCTTATTAGTGTATGGTTTGTCTTTAATTGGAACACATGATTCTTAGATACACTTATTGCACTTATGCTATCACAAAATAAAGGAATTGGACTGTCAGATATTACCTTGTAATCTTCCAATGTCTGATTCATCCATATAACTTGAGTACAACACATTGTGGAAGCTATATATTCTACTTCACATGTTGAGAGTGACAATGATGATTGCTTCTTGCTGAGCTAAGATACTAAACAATTTCCATCAAAGAATGCTCCGCCACTTGTACTCTTCCTATCATCAATAATTCCTGCCCAATCTACATTTGTATATGCTTTCATACTGAAATCAATATTTTTAGGGAATCAGAGTCCATAATCAATTGTTCCCATGAGATATCTCAGAATTCTATTTACTACCTTGAAGTGTTTTTCTCTTGGATCTTCTTGAAATCTTCTAACTAAGCCAACTACTTGCATGATATCTAGTCTTAATGCTGTGGAGTAGAGTAGACTTCCTATCATAGATATATACAAAGTTTTATCTACTTTTGGTGAGCTGTCATCCTTTCTCAACTTGTAACCCACTTCCTTAGTGCGCCTATAGGTTTGCAATCTTCAATCCTAATTTTTTTCAGCATTTATTTTATATATTTGGTTTGGGATATAAAAATACCTTAGTTTGTTTGACTGATTTGAAATCCTGGGAAGAATGAGAGATCTCCAAGCATAGAAATGTCAAACTCTTTTCTTATTACATCAGTAAACTCATGAGCCATTTTATCATGATCTCCTCCAAATATGATATCATCAACATAGAATATGACAATGAGTAGATGATTACCTTCCTCTTTGATATAAATATTGCTATCAACTACACATTTTCTAAAACCTTGCTCAATGCAATATTTTTCCAGCCTGCTATACCATGCTCTAGGAGATTTTTTTAATCCATAAAAATCCTTCTTCAACCTGCACACATAATCTTTATAATTTTTTAAATAAAAACCATCAGGTTGTTCAATATATACCTCTTCATTTAAATATCCATTTATGAATACTGACTTAAGATCCATTTGGTATACTCTAATTTTCTTGTGAGCTGCGTATGCCTGAAATAGTCTTATTGGTTCCATTTTTTCCACTGGTGAAATTGTTTCTTCAAAGTCAATTCCTTCCATTTGTGCATATCCCTTACATACTAGTCTTGCCTTATTTATTTTCACTTCTCCTTTCTCATTTAGTTTGTTTATGAATACCCATTTAGTTCCAATCACATTCTTATCCTTAGGTCTTGGAACAAGTTCCCAGGTTTCATTCATTTCTATCTGATCAAGTTATTCATTCATGGCATCAACCCAATGTTGATCCTTGTATGCTTCTGCAACATTCTTAGGTTCTATCATTGACAGGACTACCATGTATTCATGGTTATGCTATTCCTTTAGTCTTATTCTTATGAGAATGTCACCTTCTCTATTTATAATGATATTATTTGAGGGATGATCCCTCTTAACTTGTCTTGAGGGAGCCTTGGTGTCTAGTCTCTCTTCCACTTCTTCTACTTCTTTAAAGTTCCATGAATCTCCATTTATTCATCATCTTCTTGTTCTTCATGACCACCTCATGGCTGAGTGCTAATCTTGGGAGATTCATCTACCTTTACATTTGTGCTTTCAAAATTTTTTTGTATCCTCTTATTGTATCACCTGTAAGCCACACTGACTGCTAAATAACCAAGAAATATAATTTCATCACATCTAGAGTCAAAATTTCCCAGATTTTTCTCATCTCTTTTGATATAACATTTGCTTCAAAAAAATCTTATGTGTTTCACATTTGCAGGCCTATTCTTCCACAGTTCATAAGGTGTCTTGTCATTGTTTACCCTCAATTGTTCTCTATTTAAGATGTAGACCACTATGTATACCACTTCACTCTAATATTTATTTGGAATCTTAGATTCATTCAGCATAGTTATTGACATTTCTTTTATAGTATTATTCTTTCTTTCAACCACTCCATTCTGTTGAGGTGTCCTTGCGGCTGATAATTGTCTTATAATTCCATATTCTTCACAAAACTCATCAAACTCATTGGACCAAAAATCTCCACCTTTGTCTGATTTTAAGCATTTGATCTTCTTGTTCTTCTCATTCTCCACTAGTTTCTTGAACTTATTGAATCTATCTAGAGCTTATAACTTTTGTTTTAAATAAGCCACCCATCTCTTTCTAGTGTAATAATCTATCAGTATCATGAAATATACCTCACCTTGTATGATTTCAGTTCTGGTAGGAACGTAAAGATCTATATGACTCAACTCTAGTGGTTGGGTTGTTGAGTACTCCTTTGATTTGAATGGTCTCCTTTTTTTCTGAGCAGGCATGTTGTCCAAAGTGTGTCTATTGGTTTTACAATATTTGGAATATTCCACACACAACCTTTAGCACTTAGTTTTACCAGACTCTCAAATTTGATGTGTCCAAGCCTTCTGTGCCATAACCAACTATCATCAAACTTACTTGTGAATCATTTCTCCTTGTTTATTTCATTTAGAACATACATATTATTATTGGTCCATTTGGACTTTGTAACTTTATTCCCTATTTTTCAGTTTGTAATATCACAAAATTTATCATGGAATATTCCATTATATCCTCTCTTGCACATTTGAATCACACTTAACAAATTATGTTTGAGTCCTTCAACATATAAAACATTCTCTGTGATTGTCTTGCAATTATCTAAACTCAGAGTACCCTTTCCAACTATGTTTTTTGAGTTTTTGTCACCAAATCTAATAGCTCTTGATGCATTATTTGTTAGAGTGATGAATTCACTTTTATCACCTGTCATGTGACTGGAACATCCACTATCTAGGTACCAGATTTTATCTTCATTTTACACATGAAATGCAGTTTTTGCTACTGAACAAGACTCTTTCCTCTCATTCATATCTTTCTTAGCAACATAAATCCATTTATGTTTAGGATATTCTTGCTTACTGATGTTTCATTCCTTTTCTTGTAATAATTATGGTTGACAGACTTTTAGTTCAATCTAGTGTATGATGGACCATAATTTCTTCTATATCCTTTAGAGAACTTTCTACACTTAACAACCTTATGTCCAAAATGATTACATGAATAACAATAACCATCAAAAGAATGTGTTCCTACCTCATGGTGTATGCAATTTTGGGAGAAGTAGTTCTTATCCTAGTAGTGTTGATGAATTTTTTGTTTGTAGCAGAAGAAGTGCTTGGTGTTGATGTAGTTTTGATGTACTTCTTCTCTGATTCATCTCCTTTTCTTTCTTCCTTGAAACCAATTCAATATTTATCATGAGAATCACACTGTCTGCTAAGTATGTTGGTCAAAACATTATATCTCTTTTCTAACTTCTCATACATTATCAGCTTGCTGCCCATTTGTTCCATCTCAATAATCAGTTTCTCTACTAGTTCTCATTTGATTTGTAAGTCTATCAAATATTTTATAGCTGGGTCTCAAGATATTTGAGCTCATTAGCCTCTTATTCTCCTCTTATAATTTGTCTTTGTTCAAAGAAGTGGATTTTTTCTTCATAGTATTTTAATGTACATCTTAGCTTTTGATTTTTCTTTCTACATAATCTCAATTATTTAAGATCACTTATAAGTTCAGCTTCTAGATTCACTTCTGCTTCTTCTTCATCAGATCCTTCACATTCAATTGCATTATTTCCTCATGAACTACCTTCTTTAGGGACATCCATTGCCATAAAAATACATTTAGACTGGTCTTCATCATTCTCTCCTTTAGACATGTCTGAGTTGCTTGAATATGATTCACTTGACTTATCTCCTGTGTATAAATTCTTCTTTTCTTTAAAGTACTTTGTACCATCTTTAATTTTGTGATTCTTATTTTTATGGCCATGTTTGTGACTGTCTTATTCAAGTTCAGACTATTTTTCTCTATCCTTATTTGGGCATTTATTTGCAAATTATGTACTTGTCCACATTCAAAACATTTGAAAGGAAGTTTGTCTTTGTACTTACCTGAGCCTCTTTTCTATCTTCTAAAAAATATGGCTTCGATATTTTCATCATCCATTTCTTTCTCTGAATCTAATTATTATTCTTCTTACTTAGATTGGGTCTCTTTCTTGGTAATCTTTGATCCAATAGTCCTAATTTCATATGCTGAAAGGATACTCTGTAGTTCATCCATTGTCAGAGTTTTCATAACTTTGGCTTCTTCCACAGCTGAAACCTTCGCATCATATTTGGTGGTAAGAGATCTCAAAATTTTCTAAAAAATTGTAGATTCTTCTAGTTTTTCACCTAGGTCTCTGATCATATTGATCACTCATCTATCCTCTACATATAATTTGCAATAGTCTCATCTTCTTTCATCTTTAAGATTTCAAATTGGTCCCTGTAAGTGTGCAACTTAGCTAGTTTTAATTTTGCATCACCTTCATAAATATTCTGAAGATTTTTCAAGATTTCTTTGGTAATGGTGTAGTACATTACCTTTATAAATTATTTTTTATTGAAACCACACAATAAAGAATTCATATCTCTTGAATTGCATGCAGATTCGATTTTGTCTGCAGCTGAGGTGATTGGCATGGCTTGAGGATTATGGCCTTTTTCAACACATTCCCAAATATCAAATCCAAGTGACATAATATATGTCTTCTTCCTTATTTTCTAGAGTGCGTAATTTTTTCTAGTGAAGAGTGGTGATCTTGACATAGATAGTCCACCTTGTGATTGATTCACTACCATGCTTGTAAATAGAGGATCTCTTAAAGATGTTAAGCTTTTGCTAGAAGGATCATCTCTGATACCAATTGTTAGAGATCACAATATAAATGAGAGGGGGGTGAATCAGTTATTCAAAATTATATCTCAATTTCAATTATTAACTTATACACATTCACTGATTCATTAAACCATTGACCATTAAAAAAAATAGTGTGCATTGGATATCAAGCATAAGAACATAGTACACAACATGCTAACACCATATATGAGTGGGAAACCCTCATTTGGAATAAAACCCATTGAAAATATTATTATATTAATCAAAGAAAATAATTTTAGTAAAGCACCAACTTCACAAGGAGCACTAACCCCTGATTTAGTGAGACATCAATCCTAAAAGTAGCACCAACCCCTGATTTAGCAAGCTAAAACTTGTAGAGAGCACTAACACCCTTTTATCTAAGCACCCACTTAAAATAAGATATTACAATTTGATCATACATAGTCAACATTTCTTACTCAATAGATTATGATCACTTTTCTGTATCTTTCTGCACTCACTCTTTCCTCTATCTCTCTTATTTGGATATCTGATCTCTACTATCTACCCCTTCTTTAGCTCAAATAATTCAATTTCACTCAATCTCTCTTTCTCATTCTATCTCCCTTCTAACTCGCATGCATTGATTCCTTGCATAAATAATAGATAATGAAATCTCTTATCAACTCTCATATTTTGCTCTCATAACTACAAATGATTTTCTACTTTTCCGTACAATTTCTTAGAGCATATTTCACACGCATGAGCAACAACTGCAACTGAGCCAAAGTTTTACTTTTATATGCATATAATTTATTCAATGTGAAATAGGTCAGCCTTTTATCTAGATTCGACCCAAATCTAGGTCAGGTTGTAACTGTCACATATGACCCATTTAAGTCAGCTTTTTATGTTTTGTAGAATCTTCAATTTGATTATCTATACTATGAGTCAGCCTTCCCTTTTCTGGAATCTTCAACTAAATAATTCATCACATGATTTTTGAAATTTTCATAGCACAATGTTGTCTCATGTGAATTTCCTCTACTTAGAGTGACTTAAATTATGTTATGCGACTATTCTCTTTACTTTGTGTTTTTTTCAGGCCTTAGCAACATTTTTAGTCTTTCACAAAATTCTTAGTATTTCACAGCACTTTTAGTATTCCATGACATTCTCTAGTATTTTGCAGAACTTTTAGTCTTCCATGGCTTTCATTTGAACTTCCTTACTCATGTGGCTTGCTTTTAGATAGTTATTACTTCCGTGGTTCTTCCTTCACATTCACGACCTTACCATTTTTACTCACTACACATTATTTAACTCCTTTTGCTTTAGCGGCTTCATTTCTTTATTTACAACCATCCCTTATCTTACATGGCTTCTTCTAGAGTCCCATGAATTCTTACAGACTTTGGCGACTACTTCAAAACTTTTGCGGCTATTCCCTCATATCCACGACATGCACACAAAGCTGATTAAGTCCCTTATAAATTCTCCTTGACCATCCCAAGGCATCTAAGAGATGACACTACCAATCAACCTTCATTATTCTTACTTTCTCATTTTACCAATAATCCATTTTGTCATCAATACAACTTTGACATTAATGACATCACATATAACAAAGATAGAGCTCCAAAAATTTCCCCATATGATTTTTACAACAATCTTGCCAATTGATTCTTGACATTAATGAAAATACACACTAAAATAGCAGATGTCCAATAAACACAAAGAAATATGAAATCAACGCACCATGTTGAAAGAAAAAAAAGACACACACACACACACATGTCACCAAACCAATGATGTGGCCCCATTGTAGGTGACTAATGAGATGCCGTTGAATGGACTACTTCCTCCATGTATCATCCAGCCTACAGTTTCATGTTGTTATCTCATCTTCATCTAGATTTGAGGCTCTTTATATATTCACGTGTAGTAAAACATCAACATTTTGTGGTTGAGTCATTTCAGGTTCACAATCTCAGTCATATTCTGCTTCAAGATTCTCGTGAATTATTTTGTCTTGACATATGATATATTGGATGTCACATTCAAGTGATAATGAATCAATGAGGAAAAATTTATTTATTTTTATACATTTATCTACTGGTGCTACTGATGTCTCCATTAATCAACAAAGATATCAAAAACCAACAAATAAAAAACAATTTCTCACTGTTTTGATGATAACTTGAGAACCATAGATCTATTTTACAAACCGTAAAATGCACCAGAAACATGGTTTCAAGATATTTATAGTGATGTAGAGAATATTTGGTGATTTCTAATGAATCACTGGTAATTCAACTAAATCATTTACAATTTTCCCTAATTTCATGCGATTACATTGCAGGTCCAAAATCATTAACAATTCCTGTGTGAATAATTGTAGAAAAATTTGGTAATTCCTATGAACAAAAATTACTTGTAGTATCTCCTCAAGTGGTCGCTATGATCATGCAAATTAATACAAATGGTAAATGCACATACCAAACTTAGAGGAGAAAGATACCATCATATTTTCCGTAGATAAATTTTCTCATCTAAAAACTAATGACTGATCGCACACCAAAAAATAATATTTCTCATTCACATGGAAAAAATAACATAGCTCCGCCCCTTCATTAATATCAAACCTCTATTACTAGCACAAAAATAATACTGCTTTGATACCAAATGAAACCTAAGATCTCTTTTATTAGATAAATGCACCATTAATGGATCTATAAATCCAAAGAAGAACACTAATATATACAAATATTTGACACAAAATGAAAACCCACACAACATAATTATATTTCTGTAATAATCTACACATCCATCCCTGTTACAAAGACTCCATTTTATAGGAGTGGAGCAATAACAATCTACATAAAATTTTTATGTATATACTCCCAAATGGTTTCAAAAAACCAACAATAACAATAATAAAAAAACAATACCATTGTTTTATTATTCTAACTTACTAACCACCCATATTTATCCTTATTAAATTTTATCACTAAATTTTACAAATTATAAAGCATAAACATAAAACCATATGAGAAGCACTAAACCATATAATTCCTAACAATAATTAATCTCGCATTCATTCTTGTAATGATACCTCACACATTCACTCTCAAATTTAATCCTATTTTAAATTCTCATTGTTTTCTCATAAAATTACATATTCCTTCAAGCATTCTGAGTGAAAAGAGAGTTTGTGTTCATCCTTTTTGATCAATGGTCAATGTTGAATTGTGGACCAGTTTGAAGGATCTCTCTTTGAAGACTTTGCACTCAATTTTTCGACCTTTCTCTCCCAGATGAGGACTTTTTTAGAATGATCTTTGAGATTAAAGATCAGGTGGAGATGAATGGACCATTAAATCCTTGTGTATTTCAGAGAGCTCTAATTAAAAGGCTCATCAAGATGTCTACCTTATTTTATGTATTTCAGGTTATGTATTATCATTTGTTCTGTGCAGAAGATCAAAAAAATCCTGAACTGCTAAAGAATTTTTGGCTTCACTTCAAGCCTTCCATTAATAAGAACATCATTGAAATATCTCCATTATTATTCAATAGGGAATTCATCAAGAAAGAGATTCCTGCTGATGCCTATGTAGTATATGTTGATGATCCTGTGGAAGAAATATTATTGATTTCCTATAAAATAGTTGCGATGGAGAAAATACTTTATTATCTTGAGAAAGCACTTGTAAAATATTCTTCTGGAAAGGCCCCTGAAGTACCACCACCTTCCCTTAGGATATGTAGATGGGGTGTACCTAATCCAGCTTGTGCAAGTTAACCCATTTATATGGATGAACTTTAATCTACCCCCGTGGCACTATTTGATGTACCTGAGTCATCTTTAACTTCAAAAGTTGCTACCAAGGCCTACCTTAAATGTGGATCTAACCTTCTTGAATGGGTCTCCTCTTAGAAGAGAAAATTAGAATTATTCAAAATCTTGGAAGGTCCCAAAGCAAATATTTCAAAACTAATGGAAATAGGCATGTCTCGTGACCTTGTAGGGGACATCCAATACGTTTATAGGGCACAAGACTGTAAGGAATTTTATTTTAGGAAGAAGAATCCATTGAATTGGATTCCTAATTTTGTAGAAGAATGTGTAACCATCAATTTATACTTCATATATTTTGCAAAAACCTCTCTCTTTGTATATGCATACTATAAGCTAAGTGAATTTCAAGGGCTGGCCCCCTATAAAATCCCCATTTTGTTCCTAGTATACACATATGATTCTTTTTATTTCATTTGTTAGCTCAAAAATTACTTTTCATAACTGAATTTACTTTTGGATAACACAACATTCATCTCTAAATTCATATTGTATGATTTGAAAAACCGTGGAAAGGTAACGATGAAAGATGTTTATTTTTCTAAGTTTCCCACAGATTTTCAGAATCTATGGAGAACTAACCCTTGTGATAAACCATCCCATGGATTTTACTTGTATTTCTTATTTACCTGCAGATTTTTAATTATTATTTGATGTTATGTAGACCTTTGATGGATTTTTAAGTGTCTCGCAATTTTTTGGAGTCCGCAGAGTGTTACCTTCCTTGTCAAACCAACCTAACATTAAACTAGTGTGCCATAGTTTTTGTTATACAACCACCTTTACGTATCTCTTATGAACAATGATCCATGAAATCCTCTCTTGCTTTCATCTTGCATTGTAACCCACAGAACATTAAGTTCTCCATTCCACATAATACCAAGTTAATGCATTGCAGCTTCCTTAGAGTTGAATAGTCATGCCCATCCTTTAATTTGTTAAATTTCAGGGGAAGGGATGATCATGGAGATTCAAAAAACTATTAGTGACAAGCTGAAATATGTAAATTTGGGTCCTTTAGATAGTACATGGTATTTCTTAGACAAATCAAATAGGAAGGGCTCAAAATGAGTACCAACATGACCAATTTGGCTCGTGTAAAATTCATCATGTAGACACATGAATGTGTCACATGTAATTTCATCATAATGGAGCTAAATGATAGCCAAGCCCACCCAAATAGACATGTATACTTATGTGTGTGTGTGTATGTAAATGTATACATACATATGTGTATATATATGTATATAAATATGTATATATGTATACATACACGTATATGTATATTTGTATCTATATGAAAAAAATACTTGGATAATGGTAAATATTTTAATAAGCAACACACATATGCATGTATAACTATTTACATATTGCAATAACCTAAAAATATATTGTTGTGTGTGTGTGTGTGTGTGTGTGTGTGTGTGTGTGTGTGTGTGTGTGTGTGTGTGTGTGTGTGTGTGTGTGTGTGTGTGTGTGTGTGTGTGTGTGTGTGTGCAATAATACTTGGACAATAGTAAACAACATGTATATATGTTGACAAACAACACAAAAGGTTATTTGCATACATTATAGGGTGTCCATAATGAAATCTAAAATTGAGCACTTATTCTTATTCATTTATAGAAATTGCATCATGTAAGCATAAAACTGAGGCACAAGAACAATTACTACAAGATATAAACAATGAGATGAAAAGTATAATCAAGCTTGACATCAAAGATATAAAATGAAACACACAAAAAATCATGATATAATGTTCTTTCCTTTATAACTTGTCTTCTTTTTCTTGTCCATTAGATGTCCCATTATACCACTCCCTTGAAAACGAAAAAATTATCTCTTATACTTCCATCAGCACGTCCTCTGTGTCATTTTTATCTATAACAGGGGATGGAAGGAGACAATCAAATAACAAAATTAAATATAAAATAAATTTTCATAACTAATGTAATTATGAGTTACAGACTTGCCCAAAAAGTAACCTTGAAGCACTTAATATACCTTTGATTTTAAGCAAGCCAAATATTTCTTATAAGCTTCTTTGATAGCTCTACCTTCAGAAAATAACTATATTAGGGTAAACATAACTTTACCGAGTTAGCCAATAACTATAACTCCAAAGTAATAACCTTGATTAAATATTACCTGTCAAACCTAAAACAGACATTCAAATAAATGTGTGTAATTACAGACACATTTATACATGAAAAATGAAAATCATGTTGTGGAATTATTTGTGAATTACTTCATTGCTAATACTTTGTGAAATGTTTATTTGATTTTTTATGTAGGGATTAACACTGATACAAATGATGCCTTTGTAACCAATCAAAGGATAAAATCTAAAATAATGTATTCACAATATTAATACATTGTATTCCTCATAATATAATAAATTATACAAAAGGGTAAATGTGCTAACAAGTTCATTCTTTTACCTTTCAATGTTTAAATGATACCTTTCCAAACAACTTAGGTTTTGTTTCCTACTTCAATGAATGGTGAGTAGTGAATAAGGAAAATCTCTAACACCTTTTCATATTGGATATAACTGATTTTGATGAATATCATAAGAGTAAGGTTAACATATGATATTGGAGTGTTTAATCAATAAACCTATTATCACAATCAACAACATCCATATCACCAAGTGATTATAATGATAAAAAAGGGAAATGGAAAAAGTTAAAAAATTACAAGGCCACATGGATTATAATGACGTAATTACCACATTAAATGTAAAATTTCTCATATTATTAAGTTATCACATCACAACATTATCACATGAAAAATTTATTAAAAATTGTGTGAACTCATATAATGTCATTTCTGCTACATTTCTTATTCAACGCAAGAGAATTGATTCTTCTATAACATAATTTTATTTTTAAAGTCCTTATGAATTGAGGGAGGGCTTACTCCCGTGGTGGGAATTTTTGTGGATGAGTTTGTGTGTTATTTTCCAAAATATACTTTCTGCTCATCCACTACTTCCTATAACATAACAAAAAATGTCAATGCAATATAAAATAACAATACACTCTCAAATAAAAAGCATGTAATCTATAAAAATAAGAACCTGAGTTGGTATTGTGATTCTGAGATCTTAAATGGGCCAAATGATGAACCCTTTCATGCATTATTCCAACATATCAACGAAGGCTCCTAAATACGATAGGGGAAATTTCGGGTCAATGACATGAAGTATAGATATGACTAAACAATCTGGTGGGACTTTATTTCCATGCAAAATGAATTATCTCCCACATCATGTATTTTACATTTTACAATAAAACCACTATCAATGTATATATCTACCTCATTTTCAATCTTAAGAAGTGTCTCTTTTGCAAAAACATATGCCTACATTAAATCAACAAAAATGTTATGGCATGTGCACATCATATAAAATTTTATTTCTAAAGTATATGTTTCATTGAAATAATCACTCACCTCACTAACCCCTTCTAAACCCTTCCCTCCTTCATCCTCACTCTCTTTTTCCATGATAGATGTATGTATTTAAAAAACAAAAAACTATCTAAGTGAAAACAATATAAAGACGAACAAGCTAATACGTTCGTTATGTTGGAGTCTTTTCTTACTCAAATCCTATGTCTATACCCATATGCTCTTCTTTGACCCTCTCTTGATTCCCTTCAAATCTCTATAATCAATTAAAGATTTATTTTTTCACACTTACATGTTAAAAAAACTTCAACATATTAATGCATATGCTAAACTTAAGTGATATCTTACCTTCTCTCCATCATTCAAAAACATGGTGGGTTTTTTTCCAATTCCTTCTCCACTACATCCACAATCAAATTGAAGCAAGGAAAATCAGATATTTCATCCAAAAAGGTCACATTTTTGTTTTTATGTCTCCTCCCAAGCCTCCAACCTAGAATATGAGTATGACTAGTTAGTGTATTTGAGTAGTAAACAATTAAATTCAAATTCACATTTTACATATATATATACTTCCACCCACTCTTTGACACCATGTTTTTTCATTTCTTTCCTCTTTTTTTTTATATTGCTCCCACATTAATTCAAGATAAATATCAACATCCTCACCACAAATCAATACCAGAGAATGAAAAACTTACATGAGAAATGTACAAATATATATCAATGTAAACACATGAATGAAAACATACCTCATCCAATATAGAACTTGTTGAGGGTTCTAAATTACCCTCATTATCTTCATTTTGTTGATGTTCTTCATTGCACTAAATTACAAACATTAAATTTATATGAAATTGAAACATATTAAAGTTAAGAAATGTACCCCAAAACATTAATAAACATGTATGCTACCATTTTTTCTTTCAATTGTCTCCTCTCTAACAATGGTGCCTTCCTCTTACACCTCTTCTCCTTAGAATCATACACTTTCATTTCATCCTCAACCTCTTCCTTGTCTATCCTATTGATCTTCCCAGACATTTATTTTCCATACATCTTGAGAACTATAGTGATGACATAACTTTTTTGTAAGTCCCTCTTCCTCTTTAGCACTGCATCAATATTGATTTCCCTTCATACCCTATACAATTTGATTTTTTCTGGGTAATGTTTCAAGAATTTTCCACTACACTTAAGACCAAACTTTTAAGGAAAAGAAAAAGTGATGTAATAGGGATCTACGAATCAATGTAAAAGAAAAGGTAAAATACACAACAAAAATTAAAAAATAAATAGTGTTGGGATTAACTCATGGTGGTACATAGAAGGTATAATAATTAGTTTTTATCTATTTTTTAGCTCTTTTCTCCTCAATATAATATTCCTTGTATTTCATATAATCCTCCTCTATGTCCATCAAACCTTCATCATCGTTCTTCAATCAATAACCTATAAAAGGGAATATTAGTCATAAACAACTCATAATAATGTTATATATGAAGTCCTTACAACATGTATATATGAATATATTTCACTCAAACATGTACTGAAGAAGAAGATATAACAATGTTCATTATATGAGGAGGAATCTACTATGCAGAAATTGACATTGACGTCTCCTAACATCATGTTAAAAATAACAGACTAACATTAACACAAGTACTACAAGCAGTTGCAATTACTTATGTGTAATCAAAATTTGGAAACAAAATGAACTCATAATTAAAACATTCTTACTTATTTTTGATTGAACAAAATATATGAATATAAAATGTTAAATTCTAATTGAGCAACATGGAAAATATAGATATGCAATAAAGTACATATTTGACAAAAACAAGTAAGCTATTAAATTTTAAACCCTAAGTGCAAGAGAGAGGGTAAAATACTTAGCTGATTCATAGTAAATTTGAAGCTATGATGGAATGGAAAACTAATGAAATAGAAAAGTAGAGTGTTGCAACCGAACCCAGAAAATTGTGTGAATGATGAAAATTCTAGGACTAGGGCACCTATGTAGGTGCTTGGGGCACTACAAACCTCCTCTAGGTTCCTGTAAGTGCTCAAAACCTTAGAAACTCAGTTTCATAGGGTCACAAGATGTTTTCTAGATGTCACCTTTAGTCACTTGTACTTCACTGTTTAATTGTTGAACTTGCTTGAAACCTGCAAAGAGAAAGAGCATGTGTAAAACCCCAAAACACATCAATTTATAAAAAGAAAATGATGCAAATGTGGAGTCATACTGACCCCGAGGGTCACCTAACTAAGTGAACTTACGATCCAGGTATTGCACTACATTTCATACTCCATGAAGTTCGACATGCGTGTGTGTAGAATCGTGTCTTAGGTGGCTCTTGTGCAAGTTGCGATTGATAGTGAGAAATATCTAGATGTAGAAAATGTAGATAGATGTGTGCATGGAAAAATTAACTTCCCCTCCTATGAAGTATATGTAGTCCTTTTTCCATTGTGTGAGTGTTATATGGATGATTAAATGCTCTTGTAATGGCATTTTAATGTAGCCTTAGGTGGTGATAGTAAATGCTTCGTGCTTGGTCCTTTATTTTGGTCACACAACTCGGTATTTATATGATTACCTTGTTTAAATTTCATAATTAACCACTAAAATACTGACCACCAAGAAAATAAGATGCCCAATAGCTAGAAAGGACCCAAAAGATGCGAGCAAGATACAAATAGGTTGGGGGCACCCAAAAGAGATGGGGACGTTTGGGCACTTGAAGCCTGGCTAGGCGCTGGTGTCCAGACTCAGAAAAAATTATGTTTCAAAAGTTAGACTAGGAAAGAAGGTGTGTAAGACCAAGAAGGAAACCAAAAGAAAGCTAAGATGCCAAAGACATTGATCAATTAGTACTTTTCTCACTTATGAATAATATGAATAGTGGTATGTGATAAGGACCTAAAAATATACCCAAAGTGGATGATTTAGTGTTTACATTTTCCCCCACTTTATTTTTTTGAGTGAATGCTCGATAAAATAAAGTAGATAAGAGATATGTACCTAATAACCATGTAGATCGATGGAAAAAAGTGTGCCGAGGAGACAAGAAAATTTTTGGAGTTATAAAAATATGAAGCGTGGAAGCTAGCGAAGAGGAAGTGAAAATGACCCTAGGAATGAAACCGTATGTGTAGATGTGTCATGTTGTACTTGTTTTTGATGTTGCTTGAGGCTGGATGATGTGATTGTTTCTTCCCATAAAGATGGACCTACAAAAGAGAAGAGAAAACGAGTAGTCAAATATGTATATATGAATAATTTGATCCAAACGTGTAAAAAGTGTGTAAAAATAAAAAAATGAACATGTGCACCTGATCTATGATGAGTGAAATGAGTAGAAAGGATCCTAAAAATGCTGAAGAAGAACAATTTTTTTGAGTGATCTCACACCAAAATTGATTTTATCGAGTGATCTCACGCTATCTACGCCAAGTGTGAGATTTTTGGTGATCTCATGCCAAGTGTGGAAGAAGTGTAGGGAGAAAGGTCTAGTGTTATTATCCAACCTTTGACTTCTTCCCAAAGTTTAAAAACCACTGCATATGGTGTGTTCAAATCTGATCCATTTCAATCTAATGTGAAAATAGAAAAGATGGTAGGATGCATGCATGCCAAGTGCCGAAGGATTGTGCATGTCCTGTAAAAGCCGCTATGTAAACTGCTGTAAACCATGCCAAACTGAGAAAAATTATGTAACTACCCCTGGTCATAGGCATCTGAGAAGGGTCAGGGGCACTCAGATGCTACTGTCTAGTGTTGGTTACTAGTGTTTGTGGTGTACTAAAAACCCAAGTCAGATTATGGGCCGCTCCTGTGACTGAAGACCATGTTGTACTGTACTGGATTATGTTGTAATATGATTAGAGACTACTGAATGGGGTGACTAATTCACCTAATGTTTCCCCCTCATTTGGGGTGCATTCGACATCATAAGGAGAATGTAGCCAAATATAGGACTAACCGCTGAACTGTGACTGATACCCTATATTGGGGAGGGAGTGTGCTTGATAGAAACCAAGACACACACAAAAAAAGTGGCTAAAAACAAGATAAACATGCATATAGAAGACAAAATGTAAGCTAGCAAACTAGAAGATAATGTAGACTATGAAAAGTGGGTTATAAACATGGGACATTACTCACAATGTCATAAGACAATCGAGGCTGAAGTGGAAAAAAGCATATAGTGTGCACACCAGAAAAAGGGAAAAGACCGCAAACAATGGAATATAAAGGAAAACAATGAAAAATAAAGTAACAGACAATGATGGTATCAAATAGTTTCTACAAAGAAAATGTTTCACATGAAGCACCCATTAGCATGTTAGAAAGATAAAATGTATGTCAAAGTGCGTGTGATCCGATATGATGTAGTTTTCTAGTATGAATAAGAAATATTATAAAATGAAAAAATAACGCCTGTGATGTGTACGAAAGTGGATGCCCCCAGGAAACTATTCTAGGACAGGTAAGAGGTACAATTCCAAACATCCATGATGCATGTAACGATTTGTGTAAATTTTTTGATCAAAACTAGAAGGCAAGTGAACTTGCATGTGTATATAGTAAAGATAATGACATACAATGTATCTATCTAACATAGTAAGGAAGATGTATCATGTGAGCATAAATAAGCAATAAAAATGTGCAACCAAGATATGTAGTATGATGTGAATGTGAAATGTAATGGAATATAGTGTGAGTAGGATAGGATCAACGTGCCCCCAAAGTTAATGTGAATGAATATGTATGAGATGAGGTTCATTTATAAAAGACCCCTCGGTAATTGAGAATGAACCATATAACAAGAGTGCGTCATCGGGAAATGATTTGAATTATGTGCTAAAAAGATATGATTGTCAAAGCATAGAGCATAGAGAGTGAGTGAGTGTGGTGAGGTTCATTTCAGATTTAGACCCTCAGTATTCGATAATGAACCATAGAAAAAGAGTGCATCATAGGGTAGTGATGACGTGTGAGAATGTGCATAAGTAAGAGGTGTCGTTAATGTGTAGAGTGTTAAATGTGCCATGTGTATGATGTGAGGCTCATGAATGTAGTATGCCCCCAATATTCAAGTGTGAGCTATAGCACAAGAGTGTGTAATCAGGTAGTGATGATACAAATGTATTAAGATGTGCAAGACGTGTGTGAAAGACTAGATGCGAGGTGTAGCGTGAAGAAGTAGAAATGTGAGGAACCTGACAATGCTAGAGGAGGGAGGATAAACATGATACCCCCAAGTGTGTAGTCATGACCATGTTATCTAATAAAATTGAAAGACAAGGGTCCTCCATCCGATTCTTACAAAGATAAAGGTGTGTGACCATCCTCTAAGACCGAAGGTTAATGAGACAAATTATGTATCAGTGAATGAGACCTATGGGGTGATGGAAACCTATATGAAGGAAAGTGTGGGGGTGATGAAAACCTATGTGAAGCAGAGCGTAGAGGTGAAAAACACTTATGTGAAATAAAATGAGGTGGTAATGTATATCTATGTGAAGGAGGTGTTTGAGTGATGAACCTAGAATGATGAGATCGACTAGTATACCTATGAGACCGAGTAGACCATGCATGGACATGTGAGTTAGGATCAGATTTTTCTTTAGATTTAAGAGGTTACATGGACCTAAATAATCTAGCGAGTTTAATGGCAACCTTAAGAGGAGGCTACTACCATGGTGTGGATGGAAATAAACCATTGATAGTGATGAATTTCCTGTTCTGGATAAAATTTAGAAATAAGTTGTTCATGAAGATGATATCCTTAGTTGCATGGAGCCAGGGAAGACCTAAGAGCATGTCACACCCTTAGAATAAAGGTGTCATAAGAAAAGACACAAGAATGGTAAGAGGACTGACGGTAACTGGATGATTGACATAACCATATGATTTAGGGAGTGGATAACTAATAGCGACAAGAAGTGAAATGGAACATGTGCTTATGTGAAATGATGGATCAGCCATAGTGTTATTGGTAGAAATATATCTAATAGAAGCACTTATGTTCAAGTGATTAGAAGATAATGTAGCATGATCATCATGATCAAAGAAATCAATAAACGATGGAGATACCTCATCATGAGCAACAATAAAATCAAGATCCCTTGATGTAGGAGGAGGCACTACATGGTATGTATGATTGGATGAAGAGTCAACCACTTGCTTGCCATGTTTTGGAATATGTTTGTTGAAGATCTTGAGCTTGTGATTTTCATTGACTAGCATAGATGTCGTAGGCTCAGGAATCTTGATTGCATTATTATCGATAAGATTTTGAATAAGATTTGAAAGTTTGAAACATCAATTTGTAGAATGCCCAATGCATTGATGATAGTCACATTTGAAATTTTTATTGTAATTATGAAATTTTGGATGAGATGGGTCTAGATTGAGGAGAGGAGGAAGCATAATAAAACTTCTCTCAACGAGTTATGGTAATATAATATACGAAACACAAGGAAATTTAGTAAATGTACACTTAGACGGGTTCCATTGAAGCTTTTCAATATTATATATAATGATGACAATAGATTTGGATTGAGTAGGTTTTGTAAATAGATTGAAAGTTGATTTACTTTGAAAGTGTTCCAAAGATGAATCTTGCTCATGCTACTTAAGATTTCATATAGATAAGTGTTTATTTTCACGTAGCTTGAGAGTCTGAAAAAAATAATCGAATGATGGAGATGTCTTGAAGAAAACACTCTCCTGGAGAGGTGGTAATATAATTTAGACAAATAAATCTTGAAGTTCAAAGTTTTCAAGCATATTAGACATATTATCTAAGTTGTTCTTATATTGCAAGACATAACCCGCTAGATGTTCGTTAGATCTATGCTTAAGTTATGCAAGTTGAGCATAAGATATCTTAGAGCTGATATTAATAGAGAAATGAATGAGAAACACATTGGATAAATGCATAAAATATGTTACAGAGTAGACATGCAGATCATAGAACCAACACATTTCATAATTGTGAAGACTTTAAGGAAAGAGCTTAGCTAACAGAGTATGATCATCCACAAAATATATACATGCCACATGAAATTCTTAGATATTATCTTGGGGGTTATCATGACCATTTAAAATGGGGAGATTAGGAGTGCAAAAATTAAGAGGAAGTGGGCTAAGTAGAAATGAAAGGTGTGAAAGGAGTATGAAGTAGTAAAGTGTAATCTAGAGATGGAGATGCATGAGAAGTAACTTGATGTAATTGACAAATTTGAACTTGAAGATCTTGATTAAGATAGGATGAGTCTTGAGTGCTAGTGGAAGAGAATTTATGTGTGTGAGAAATAAGAGGTGGAGTGAAGTGATTAGTGGGAGTAGGAATAAAAACAAGAATAGTAAAAGTATGCAAAAGAGTTGAAGCAAGTGGATGAGTAGAAACATGAATGGAAATGAGGATGGATGCAACAACATTAAGCTCCACAAGATTGGTGTCCTCCTCATGAGAAATGCATAAAAGTAGGTATAGATCCTAAGGATGCTCAACCAGATGGTCATTAAGTTCTAGAAGGTGGGATTTAGTAAATTCACCATAAGATTTATCCATAATGAGAAAATGATAAATGATCTAGAAGTAAGGTTGGTTCGTGTGATGGGTTCACCAAATGATTTAACAAAATATCTAAATATAAAATTCTAAATTCTAATTAAGTAACAATGCAGATATAGATATGAAATAAAGTATAGATTTGACATAAGAAAGTAGGCTAATAAATTTGAATCCCTAAGTGCAACAGAGAGGGTAAGATACTTATCTAATTCACAATAAATATGAAGCTATGCCAGATTGGTAAACTGATGAAATAGAAAAGTAGGGTGATGCAAACAAACCTAGAAAATTATGTGAATGCTAGAAATGCTCAGGCTAGGGTGCCTATGCAGGGTCAGGGGAATTGCAAACTACCTATGGGATCCAGTGACTACTCAGGACCTCATAAAATCAGTTTTTAGGGTCAAAAATGTTCACTAGATGTATCTTTTAGTCACCTGTACGTCCCTGTTTGATCACCAAATTCATTGGAAATCTACAAAGAGAAAGAACACCTATAAAACCCCAAAACACATCAAATCCTAAAAATAAAAATATGCAAATGGGAAGTCAGAATGACCCAGATGATCACCTGAATGAATGAACTTGTGATCTTTGCATTGCACTACATTTCAGACTCCATGTAGTTCTACGTGTGTGTGTGTAGAATCGTGCCCCAGGTGGATCTTGTGTAAGTTACAGTTAATAGTGAACAATATCCAAATTTAGAAAACATAGATAGATGTGTGCATGGAAAAGTGAACTTCCCCTCCTATGAAGTTTATGTAGAAGAATGCAGTCCCTTTTCCCCTGTATAAGTGCTAGATGGATGCTTGAATGCTCTTATAATGGAATTTGAATGCAACCTAAGGTGGTGATGGTAAATTATTAGTTCTTGGTAATTTATTTTGGTCACAGCTTTGTATTTATATGATTCCCTTGTTTGAATTTCATAATTAACCACTAAAAGGCCGACCACTAAGAAAATAAGATTCTCAACAACTAGAAAGGACCCAAAAGATGTGAGAAAGATACAAATAGGTCAGGGGAACCCAGAGGGGATGGGGGTGCCTAGGCACTAACATCCAGACTCAAAAAAACTAAAGTGTTGAAAGTCAGACTGGGAAAGAAGGTTGTAAAACCAATAAGGAAACCAAAAAGAAATCTAAGAGGCCAAAGACAGTGGTCAATTAGTACTTTTCTCTCTTAGGAATCATTTGAATAGTGGTATGTTATCAAGACCTAGAAATATACCCAAAGTGCGTGATTTAGTGTCTACAATTTGACGAGAGTGATTGTGAATCTCCGCATCCATTGTGAAATGTGAGGATCTCCTCATTGATGGCGTAGCCACATTCTAGTCAAAAATAAAACATCAAACACTATAAATACATATCTATTAAAAAATCAATTAGGAAAGCATAAAAGCATAGTGGCATTAAACTCAAAAGATGTTAATTCTTACCAACAATGAAGATAATCCCATGTGTAAAGGAATCAACTGTGAAGGAATCAACGTTTATGTCTCCACAATATCCTATTAAAAACAAGAGACAAAAAGTAACAAAAATATTATATTTAATTGTAAATACTTGTCTAAAAACTAACAAATCGAAATGATAACTAGATCATTCTTACTTACTGACTGAGATTCAATGCCAATCTTGACATCTATAGTGAAATGTGAGGATCTACTCATTGATGGTGCAACCACATCCTAGTAAAAAATTAAACATCAAATAAGACCAACATGTTTATATTCAAAAAATTATTGGAAAATCATAAAGTAGACTGGCATTGAACTCAAATTCATTGATTCTTATCGAAAAAGAAGATACTCCTATGTGTGAAGGCATCATCCATGTTGGAATAATTGTTAATGTCTCCACAACATCCTATTAAAAATAAGAGACAAACATTGGCACAAATATTAAAATCAATTGTAAATACTTACGCGCAAAAATAATAGCAAGAAAATGAACCAATATTTAAATAATTTTTTACTTACCAAAAGAGAGTGATTTTTAATCTTCGAATCCATAGTCAATCACAAATATTTCCTCACTCATGAAACAACCACATCCTGTTTAAAAAAAATCAAATAAGATGAAAACATTTATATTCAAAAACTAATTTGGAAAGCATAAATGCACAATGACATTGAACTCAAAGTCGGTCCTTACCGATGATGAAGGTAACACAGAAAACATAGCACACAAATTTTAATTGTGTGACCAATATCTCACATTATTAAATCAATTGGACCCATGTTTACTGCATTCAAAGGAAAAATATAACATTCCACAAAAATATGATATATATTATATTTCAATTCACATATTAGAAACAAAGTAACTAAAATGAGTAGTATGAGATATACAATAACTATAAGTTGTTAATATCATACAAAAAAAATTAATTAAAAATTTCAAGGGACATACACAGATCAAACATGAAGAACAAAAATTTGATTAAAAAAATCTAGTTTGGTCATATTACAAATGCTCCATGTCAGACAATAAAAAATCTTCCACTTCGTCATTTGTAGTCACCTTGGATAAGTTACACGCACCTATCCTACCTATATTTATCTTTATATGTACATACAAACATTTATCAAATAAAGATGAACACTCAATGGCTCAAATTAAAAGATAAAAATAAAATTTTTACATACCCAAACATGATCCATTTTATTCACAACCAACAAGTTATGAGACAACACTGAAATCTTCAAAACCTCAAGACGGTTTGCTTCATTGAGACCAAATATCAAGCTCAGTATTCAAATTGGTGGTGTATTATTGTGGCATTCCCCCCACAATTGTGCCTCTCTCAGATTTCTTGTTGTCATTGGGGTCATATAAAATGAATGATGAGCATGCTATATTTTCTTCCCTATTATACACTCCATGAATTTCCAATCTCCAGATAACAATCATGTCTATCTGTTAACTAAAGAAACACATGTACATGTAGACACCAATTTTTGGTATCCTTTATCTCCTTCCGATGTCTATTTGTCTTCATCGTCATTTTCAACATACATACCTCTCTTCCAATTTAAATCACCCTTTCCATCCTAAAATCTATTTATCCCTTTAATTGTTATTTTCCACCTTAATCTCATCTTAATCATACCATTAATTTATCTTCCCTAATAATCACCCTTAATTAATCCTAAATCCCCATCTAATCCAATTATCCTCCCTAAATGCCCCTTTTTACCCTCCCTAAGCCTTCATTTAATAATTTTATCTCCCATTTTCCTTTATTTAATGTTTTCTACTCTCATGTACACTTTTATCTTCCTTAAGTAGCCATAACCTGTATTTACCACCTGAAACCCTAATCCCGCTTTATAAGGGCTCTTTGCATAAAGATGATAAATCTTCCACTTCCCAAATCAATGGACCTCCGTAGTCACTAACAACCCACACAGGTCTCTGTCAACCCTATAAATATGACCCTACCCCTCTTTCTTCCAAGACGTGACTTGGGAGACTTCAAGCTTTCTTGCGATCTTTCCTTCATTTATTGCTCATCTTTGCAGTTGTTATCACTATCTTAGAGCTACTTTGGAGATCTTGTGCCTCACCTTTGGAGATTTGAAGTCCTATATCTCTTTTTTATGCTTAGAACCACCATTTTCATTTTATCACTCCTCTTCATTAGTTTTTCAAATTTATCAACCATCTCAGAGCTCTATTTATGCATTTTCCTCCTCTCCATTTCCTTATGCAGATCATCGTTTCCATCTATTTTTTCCACCAAACCCTAGATCACTCCCTGTTTATGTTAACCCTACCCAATCACCATCGACCCGTTTCAAATTTTCTTTGATTTATGTCATCCATTCTTCATTTGTCTATTTTCTGACCTCATAACCTTTAAGATCCCTCAGTCTTTCTGTTCTTCACACCCACAACTTTAGATCTCATCTTCATAACATCCAGTCATCGCCAATCAGGATTAGTCACCATCGACCCTATGATAAATTCATATTTTCATGAATTTGCTTACATCCTTTCTATTCTCATTCAAATCTAGATTCCTTGCCTCATCTTAGCACCAGTTCTAGTTCTAGATCAACTTCAATGCTTTTAGAGCTATCTTTTTTGCATATATTTTTGTCCTACTCTGTCGGGTCAAAGCATATAATTGTGTCCAACATTTTTACATTTTTTTTACCTTCAAAAAAATATGTCTGACAACCAAAACATAAACACATAAAATGACCAAACATGTAATTTTAAGAGCTTATAAATACCAAGGTGTAGGGAATCCAAAATTTACTTGATTTTTTAAAGTTTTAATAGTATTTTTAAATATTTATTTACTAGTTAAATGTTAAAATATTTTTGCCACCAAGTGGGACACCCTTATATGCTTTGACCCTGTCACAGTCACCATTGAATGTGCCTAACAGTCTTGGGTTTCCTTCGACCCACTTAGGTTTGGTTGGATTAGAAGTTTCTACAATCAAATTTACATCTTATCCTTTCTTGCACATCTTTAATTTTCTGCATTAGTTCAGATTCTACATATTATCATTCATTTTATCTATCTTTTTTCAAAAAATGGGTTGATATCCATCCTAGGAAGTTTTCACTTCTCAGGACTAGCTTTGTTGAGTAACCCACCATGCTATCTACTATTCCTTTTCTATGTTGAGTTTCTCTTTATTGTGTAGGTTATCAATCTAGTTGCGAGGAGGATCTTTTGCACCCATATCAATCATTATCTCATATAGAGGTAGCTTTAAACCCTCTCATTTTGGAGTTTCTTTTTTTCTTTGTTACCATTCCACTAATTTGAAGCAGGAGCAAAAAAAATATGTTCAACATTCTAGCACGCCTGGTGGGACCACCCATCTTTGGTGAGTTATTTCATTTTGTTTTCCATTTCCATTTTCCATTCCTCTTTTTGTACTAATGTCACATGTGGGAGTTTTTCTTTCTTGCATGAGTGGTGGATCCCTCACTTGGATCAACAATTTGCTTGCTAAAAAATAAAATAAAAAGGAAAAATAACGTTGTCCAGGTATTCTTCATTTTTCCTATTTGCTCTTTTTGCATCATTTTTTCCTTCTTGTGTTCTTGAATTCATCTAGTTTCAAATTTCAATTTTGGACTTAAAAAAAACCTTTTCATCTTTCTAGACAACATAGTCTAATTGAGGGCTCAATTATTTACATTCACTTCTTCTACACACATCCAAAACACGTGCATCAACCTATACATCTTAAACATATTCTTCTAAGTGGAACTATAGGAATTTCATCACCAAATAAGAAAGCCACCATGATATTATGGCTATACTATATTTTTTTTTACTATCAGTATATTGGCTAAGCGTCTGACACCCTTATTGATGCAATGCGTAAAGTGTAGGGGTAAGCCCTAATATCAGGCCCCGTATTGGTAGTCATCATAGGTTTTATCCTCACGTACCTTTGGATATATTGAGGATGCCAACCAAAACTACCTAAACCCATCTATAGTTTTGAAATTTACTAGGTTCCCCTTTGAGCCCATTTTATTTTATTTTTCACATTCTTCTACTAATCAAGATAATTAAAAATCTACTATGTGACTTGTTTGAAATACTAAAATTTAGCATAGTTTCTTTTTTATTCTTTCATGCCTCTTATTACAAGTTCTTAAGTAAGAAAAATGGAACAATACAAGACATCAAACAACATTACTACTTCTAACATTGCTTCCCTATAAAATTCAACTCTTTCTATTATCTCTTCCACCCCCTTGGTCACTTCTTATGTAATTTACCAGCCTACTATTTCCATTCACCCTCTCCTTTAATCTCAATTTGTCCAAGAAAACCGCATGTTGAGATGAACCCCTTTGTTTCTATTCCTTCTAGACCAGCTACACCTCTATCTGTCACTTCCTTAGAGACTTTTATACCTCCCATCATCCATCATGGATTTGTGTAATTTCAAGAGCTCTTTGATTCCAATCTCATTTCTTTGCATGACTATCTCCTTCATAAATCTACCTACCTCCCCATCAAGGGTCCCCCTCTTCAATAGATTTACACCTATCATTATCATCTTGAGTCTACCCAAGTCCTCACATCACAACTAATTGTCTCTTTTCTGAGAGCCACGGATAAGCTTACAGTGACACAATGTGAACTTGGATCCCATCAATATTCTTCTACAATTTTCCAAACTCACCAATCCACTCAATTGGTGGATCCCTTTCCTCCTAATCTTCCTCGTATCAACACCATTCCTACTTCCTCCATACCCATAACTTCCTCATCTATTGTCATCACTAGCATCCCTATCTAAACCTTGCAATAATCTTATCTACTTCCTCCACCACCCAAACAAAACGATCAAACTTTGGTTCCTATTTATACATTCCACATCCATGCAAACATCATCACATCACAACCTCACCCTTCAGAATCTACCCAAAGTCACCAACCTCCCCTTAGGAGTGCATTTGATTATATCCTTCCTAATCAATCTACTCAAACATCTCAACAACCCCATACTTATATCTCCACTCAATCCAAGAAAAATCAATCCAACATCCCCATTTCTTACAAAAAACAAATGTAAAATTACCCATCCAATTACATCCCTACCTCTCAACAACATCATATTTCCCAACCCATTGAATCACATCCCTTCAACAACCTCCCCCCTTATCAAACACCTCCTCAAACACCCACTTATCCACAATAGTATCAATCTCATCCACAATCTCACCCATCATCTTCTTACATCCAACAATTTCATTCATCTACTTCTAATTGTGAACATAATAAACTTTCCAAGCTAATTGAAATAGACTAACACCTAGCAGTATAAAAGCTAAGCTAAATCTATTATAGAACCATCAAGATAAGAGATTAAGGGAAAATAACTTCTATAATACATAAACATTATAAAACCATTAAATTCCAAGCCATTCCTACTCTTTGTGATTGCTACCTAGAATATGAACCTAATTAGATCACCTAGCAATCAAATTGGTGTTGTTTACCTCAAGAATTAAGGATGAGATCTCACTAAGAAATGGCTACAAGGCCATTTTTGGATCTTTCTAAACTCTTCAATTTGAGAGAATGGATGCAAGATGGAGAAGCTATTTCCAACAATGAAGAATGCATCAAAATCAAAATGCCTATAATTTTCACTAGTACAAATGAGGTGTTAGAAGAAAGGGAAGGAGGAGGGTTCCTTATATAGCTTGTCTATTTTGGCAAGGAGTGAAATTTGGTGGATGTGGGAGAAAACCCAAAGAATAAATGTAAAGGATATGCATGGTTAATAAATGATGTGCACTTTATGGGAATTGAGAGGGGTGTTTTAATTAATCAGGTGTGATTAATTAATAGGTAGATGTAATATTAAAGAAGATAATAAGAGGAAAATTAGTGTGATTTGGGGTATCTAAGAGAGTAATTTGATCCAATAAATGGTGATTTATTTATTTAGAGTAGCGAGAATAATTAATTAATAATAATTAATTTTCCCAAGTAGAACTGGACATTAATTAACGAAAGGTCATTAATCGACATCCTGAGTGAGAAGAAGGATAATTAAATAGTGAAATGTAATTAATTAATGGGAATGTAGGGAAATTTTATCAAATTAGTGGAAAAGATCTATTTATTACGGAAATGATGGGAAAGAGGACAATTAGTGTAATTTTAATATTAAAAAATGTGTAAGAGGATTTTAGGTGTCTACATTTGCCCCTCTTTAGGGTGGTGTAAGTGAAGCCACTTCAAAGATAGTAGACAAGTACAAACAAGAAAATTTTGAAGGAATGGAAGAAAATTTAGTAGAATGAAGGATGCCACCATGAGTGTTGATGGGATGATGGAAGAGATCAATCGACAATAAAAAATATGAAGGAAATAGATAGAAGAAACAAGGTGGGGGAGGGGGATAAAAATGATGGCTATTGACCTGGATATTGTTGAATAAGAATTGATAGAAGAGAATAATAATGAAGATAAGTGTAGATGAAGAGAATGGAAATAAATTTCATCTAGTTGATGTAAAAACAACTTTATTTCATCATTTTTCTTTATGATCTACATCATCAACTCTTTATTATATATACGCATACAACAAAAGTGGATAATAACATGAAAAACTATAATAATGACATTTGTTCATTGCCAAAACACTAACTCAATGCAACATACATAACGTAATGCAATACGAGAAAGTACACAAGCTAACCTAACATGGAAACAAGTACAAACACACATACTTAAACAAACAACGTTCAAGACAGCTGTACCAATGTTTTTTTGTCAAGCTTCAGTTCCTAAATGTTCAAGTTAACAACAAGGGTTAAAAGTGGCACCCCAAACAAGGATACATGTGAGGGGAATATATGGAGGACACATGAGTTGCATGAAAAAGAAATCATGCATTATGAAACAATACCTAACAACTCGTTGTGCCAAAGAGTACAGATATAATAAGAAAATAGGCTTTGGTAATGGAGGCAGATCAAAATGATCCGTGAGTCGTTGTGACAAGAACAAGTAAGGATGAAAGAAAGATTTTTTGTAGGACAATTTTCTATGTTTGAGTACAATGCATTCAATACAGGCTTCAGCTATGTACACATAGAGACCCAATGTGTTCACATGGAAATTAATTAGTTCTTGAAGGGAAGATTTGATAGACAATAAGTGAAGACATGCTAGCCAATGTGTAGGAATGATTTATTTTAATAGGTGATTTGTGAATGGAGGGTGGAAGGAGAGCTGTACATTGCTCCGCTATCATCTATACATCCATAGCCCTAATGGAGATGTATTTTATTCTAGTTGTAGCATTGCTCTACTGCCAACAAAGCATCTATATCCCCAATAGAGATACTATAAATACCCCAAGAGAGAGTTATATATTTATTTTCTTTTGATTTTTGATGTTTTGATTGATTTTGTTTGATTTCTTAAAATTATTTCAGCTCTCTTGATTATTTTGATAAGGGGTTAAGAACCATTGATGGCTTGATTATGCCCCTAATGAAAGTTGGCTAAGAAAAAGATGATAGATAGAATTGGAAGATTTTTTATTGAAACAAGTGATAATTTCTCTCAAACATGGTAAAAAGGAAATCTTATACACATGGATGTTATGAAAAAAGTAGAAAAATAATGTGAATGCTATGGAAGGATATGGAAAATGTAGCTAGAAACATTGTATTGAAAAGCTGATTAGCCAAAGGAAGAAATTGTGACTCAAAATGAGGACTAAAGTAAGAGTTTTAACAAGGTCCAAACAACACCTGGTAACCTACTAACCATGTTTTCTCATAGAGACCCAATGTGTTCACATGGAAATTAATTAGTTCTTGAAGGGAAGATTTGATAGACAATAAGTGAAGACATGCTAGCCAATGTGTAGGAATGATTTATTTTAATAGGTGATTTGTGAATGGAGGGTGGAAGGAGAGCTGTACATTGCTCCGCTATCATCTATACATCCATAGCCCTAATGGAGATGTATTTTATTCTAGTTGTAGCATTGCTCTACTGCCAACAAAGCATCTATATCCCCAATAGAGATACTATAAATACCCCAAGAGAGAGTTATATATTTATTTTCTTTTGATTTTTGATGTTTTGATTGATTTTGTTTGCTTTCTTAAAATTATTTCATCTCTCTTGATTATTTTGATAAGGGGTTAAGAACCATTGATGGCTTGATGGAAGGATGTGGAAGTGATTGTGATGATGACATTGGTTAGTGTTAATAAATATGCCTAAAATTTCTTCACAACAATTTTGTTATATGTAGATAGTGATAAGATCTCTAAGAGGTCAGTCATTCTTTAATTTACCAAGGTGATAAAAACCAATATCAAATAGATACTATAGAGATAAATGTCACATAATGCGTGTGAATAGACCTAACCAAAAGATCACTGAAGGGATGAAAATGGTTAATGATTCATAGAAGAATATGTAGAAATGAAGGAAATAACATCCATGTGTATGTAAAACTTATTGCAATGTTTGATCTTTGTACCTTTGCTTTTTTTTGTAATATTTTAATGTTTTTCTCATTTTTTAATCTTTGATTTTGTATGATTTTATAAAGGGAAAACCATGAAGGGAGAAGATGATGAAGATGAATGATTTAGAAGTTGGGACCAACAATGTCATTCTACATGATAGGATCCAACACAAATGTTTGTTATTTCTTTAAAGAGGGAGACTAGGAGTTTTTTAATTATCAAGAGTGATATCATCTCCAATCTCAATGGCCATAGTGAGCTCATATTCGATAAGTGATTGTGACTTATCTTTCAACATGGATTTTGTATGTGGGATATTGAGTTCCTTATCCATAGGTTTCTACACTCTTTTCCATACTTGGCGTTTGATTTGGTGTGCATTCTTGAATCACGTTTGATTTTTTATATTTGTGACTGTTGGATTTTTTTGGATATTTATAGATATTCAGAGTTTTGATCTTAGCTTGATGAAGAAACTTTTGGTGTTTCCTACATGCAAATGTGTGATTTTTCTGACCCTGAGAAGTGGGAGAAGAAAGTGGATGTTTGGGATTGATGATAGGAATGTTAGGAATGATGGTGGGCTTACCACCATTTTTGATAGAAGGATGATAAGATGAGAGAAGAATATATGGTCCAAAAATTGAAGAGGATGGGCTACCGAAAGGTGAGCCATAGATAGAAGATTAAGGGCTACTAGGATGTGGCTCCAAGGTGGAAGAAAATGGGCTACCAAGAGGTGAGCCATAAATAAAAGATGGAGGGATATCAGGATGTGGCCCAAATATAGAAGATAATGGGCTACAAAGAGGTGTCCCATAGATGGAAGATGAAGGAATACTAGGAGGTGTCCCACATATGGAAGATGAAGTGCTACTAGGATGTGGCCCAAGTATAAAATACGAGGGGCTACTAGAACGTGGCCCAAGAATAGAATATGAGGTGCTACTAGGAAATGGACCAAGAATAGAAGATGAGGGGATAACCGGAGGTGACCCACAAATAGAAGATGAAGGGCTTCTAGGAGGTGGACCGCATATAGAAGAATATGAAGGGCTACCCAGAGGTGACCCAATGAGAGATTTTGATTGAGGAATTGTGATATGTAAAGAATGATTGGGTGATGAGAAGATAGGCCATGGATCAAGGATAAACCCATCTATTTTTTCATGCAATGAGGAATGAGAAAATGGAAGAGCAAAAGGAGGATCAAGTTTGATGATCTTAGGATCTTCTATTTTCTGACAAAAGGAATCAACTTATTCCCCAAAATACACACACACATCAAGGTAAAAAGTGAATCCTTACTCATGATCCTCTAAAGGAATGTCATCTTGTAGCCACATGAATTCTCTAATTGCTTATTCATACTAAAATAAATCAATCGGTATGGGTCATTGTTAGTCAATGATAGTAGGTTAATTGGAAGAAAGAGGTCCAACAAGTTTGGAAAATATAGAACATGTTTGATGATGTAGATGAGGTGAAGGTTTGACCTTATTTATCCCACAAAGGTATTTTATAGTGATTTAAAAATATATATTAACACATTATTTCTAGTTAATTATTTGACGTGGACACAAGCATCAGTCTTTAAAATATTGATAAGGATATGGTAAGATATAGTTGAAAGGTCTCAAGGGCCAAAGAGGGATTGAATTTTGATTGATAAAAGAAGATGAATCAAGAGAAGAATTTTATTTGGATTTGGAAATATCACAAGTTGAAGAAGATCTGGATTTGAAATAACTTAGCATAGGTTTTCCTAGAAGACGACATAGTGCAAGTAAAAAAAGAGGATCGTGTAGCCAATAAGTGGATTGTGACGTAGGGGTCGACTTGGATGATTGATTAGAGGAATTTTGAGTTGCAAAAATATTCAATGGAGGAAGATGTGTTTGAGGCAACTGATAAAGGGGGTCCTACAAAGAAAGGGAGGACCACAACTTAAGAGTCCAATTAGAATTTTGATTGGAGAAGCTTTCAGTCACACATATCTTCAATGGAGGAAGACATTGTTGAGGTGACTTAAAAAGGGGGTCTTGCGAATAAAGGGAGGACCAAAAATGAGGATTCAAATTAGAGGAATTATTGGAGGAACTTGGAATCACACGGATCCTCAAAGGAGTAAGATGTTGTTGAGGTGAGTTATTAAAGGGGTCCTATAAATAAAGGGAGAACAATGACTCAAGAGTTGAATTAGAGGAATGATGAGGAGAATTTGTGGTGACATAAATCCTTAGAGGAGGAAAATGTTGTTTATGTGACTGATTATTCCTTAGAATAAATTCTATTAGATGAGGATCAGGAGAATGAGGGGAATCTAAAGAACAACATGGATTAGAAACATCAAAATCATATGACCAACTATGAGATGAAGGTGGGGAAAGGGATAATTGAATGGGTTCTCTAGCGGGAAGAACCAATCAATGTTTAGTCATGATGGTCATATTTTTATGTGAGTGCATAAACCTATGCTCCCTATTGTCATAAGAGTGAGGAACCATGTGATAGTTATTCATTGTTGGCATTGTTGGGTCCAAATGCTAAGATATAAATAGTGTGATTGAACTCCTTCATGGAAAATGAAGTTCCGTGCTAATTTGAGTAGTGTAATGAAGACCAAATAGACATTTTGTAAATAAATATAGGGTGTTTGTATGATTTTCCAAAGGGAATCTTAGGAACACAAACATCATGATGACACAATTTTGACAATCCCACAAGGTTTAGACAACAAGTTGTAAGTGTAAATGTCAAAATGGTTTATCAAAATTTAGCAACACAAAGGATGTAAAGGAAACATTCCCAATGTTCAAATTGTCTCAATATTTTCTTGATAGGAAAATTTTTTCCTAAGGTTTGAAAAAATGTGTACAAGTACTACAATGAACCTAGGAAAAATCAAGTAGCGTGACAATCTGTGAAGGTTTCTATGAATGTCAAATAATGGCCAAAGAATGTCCTATGGAAAATAATAAAGAACCAAAGGATTAAAAGGATTTTCCTAGGAAACAAGTCTACAAGATGGAATATCATAAGGAACAATCATGCAAGTTCAGCACACAAATCCAATCTACAAGAAACTACTCCCTATACAAATGTGTTTCAATGATAGGTTAGCATAAAATGATCAACACAATGTTAAAACTTAAGTCAAGTTTAAAATAAACAAGACATCAGTATTAACAAGGGGTTGAAGTGATTTCTTATTCAAATTATACTATAACCATTCTAGATATAAATAAGGCCTCAATCCAGAAAAGTGGAAGTTAAAAATGCGAGCAATGCAACAATATCACTTAGATATGTTAATCTAGACTTGTGGAAAAGAAAGATATTAGTATTGAAATAATATTGATATGACGCAAAAAACATAACAACAACATTTTTCAAGATTAAGGAAATGTTTGGAAGGAAACAGGGTCAAAGTATACCAAGGAGTTGTTAAGGTATGAGTAGATTAACAATACAATATGGAAACTTAAATCAAGTTTATGAGAAACAAGATGTAAGTATTAAAATTGTATCAAAATGATACGATAAGTGTAATACCTTAAGGGAAGATTGATGATGAAGAAATCCTAAATACAATGAAATGTCTTGACATGGGTATCAAGACAAGGAAGGACGTACCAACACAATTTCAATGCTTACTATTGCAATCGCAATAAGGAAGGATATAAGTAGGTGCAAAAGTGGTGGACACAATCTTGAGTAACACTTTGTATGTATGCTTTCTTTTGTCCTAAAATATAAACAAGAAAACAAAGGAGTAGAACAAGTGGTGATGAAAGATACTTGGCATAACTTTGGCATAGTTTCACCTTGTCTTAAGACAATTGAAAAACTAAGACAAAGTAACACTTCAAAAATTTCATGATGAATAACACTAGGATCAAACTTCAATGGACTCTCCCCTTGTTTGACTAACAAGGTTTTGACTTCAAAAAATTTCTTGCTTCGTGAGAGCTCTTTGAAACATGATTGGTTTTGGTAAAGTTGGCCCTTGTGTAAAATGGTTTCCTTGCATTTTTTCTGCAGCACTCGCTAATTCCTACCTATGAGAAGTGCACACATCTATAATTAATTCTAGAGAGGTGGACGATAACCCAAAAATCAAATTAATGAATGAGGCCTCATATAGGTATCTTGAAGCTTATCTCACAAGGGTTTTTTACTAGTTAATTAGGTAAGCAAGGAACTTCCTGATTCGTCCATCAATTGCCTCAAGGTGTGGACTACTTTGGGGTTCCTAGGGTAATCCTCACAATGCGTTTTATGGATTATTCAAAGATACTTCCCCCAGTTAAAGCAGACAAGCGTAGCTCTTAACCAAACCTACAAATATAGTGTTTTGAATAGTGGTGTTTTTTTTTAATCTTTTGTCTTAGTTTGGTTTTACACACTGTTGGAAACCTGCAACAAACTGTATTTTTATTTTTGTAGATCCCAATTCTTTGACAAACGAGTATTTGGTCCTACACGCGAAGGTTTATAGTTTTCCATAAGATTAAAACATCATGAAAGAGGATTAAATGTTGTTTTTGATTCTCAAGATTTTCCAAATACATAAGAGAAGAGCATACACAACAAGTAACCCAACTATATTGAAAATGGAAAAACTTGTAAATTAAATGACTAGGTAACTTGTTTTAACCATTTGTTGTTCATTCCCTTAACCATGAATTTAATGAAGTGTTTGTAAATGTAAGAAGGCCTATAGTTTTTATTAATTCCCAAGATCACCTAAAAGGTGCGAAGGAAGAACATACACAACTCTATCTTAATACATGAAAGCAAAAAATTCATTTAAAGGTCATCAAATAAGTTAGCAAAGAGATGATTAGAAACACCTTGCAAACTGAAGTTAGCATTAAAAACATACAAAATGTTAGAAATATCAAAGACCAAATCCTATAAAACCTCGAAAATAGATCCCAAATTTGAACAGAGCACACCAATGTGAGCATTTCAATAACACTGTGGCCACAAGAATAAAAAAGTTCTCCTGGTGACAAGTATGTGGCCCTTAACACAGTAACACGGGTCTGATACAAAATAAATACTAGCAGTAGGTAGACCGACACCAGTGTGGTAAAAGAGACATATACACGCCTCTAATGACATATACACAAGTCTAAGAAAGAAGGTAGACTGGAAAAATAGAATGATAGGAGAGTAGAAAGAGAATAAATAACACGGGAGGGTGGCACACCATTGTGGGTATCAAATAGAGAATAAACAAATGAACAAAAGTAGAACAAAAACATGACCAACATAATGGTAGTGCTGCCCTAGTGACACCAATGAAACCCCTCCAACAGTAATTCTTAGCATATGATAGTAGCATAGGGTAGTATAAAACCTATATGGGGTGCTGAAATGACATCATGAATACGCAATTCTAACGTAGAAAAACTCAAAAAGGTAAAAAATTTTCCATCTTAACTGAAAATATGCAACAATCCATTTCATTTGAACCTAGAAGAGAAACTCAACACATGTAAAATTAACAAAATACATCAAGGAATTCAAGTTATTTAACATGTGCATAATAAGGGTTAGCCAAAATTGAGACAAAAACTAACAAAGCTTGAAATAAAATTCTTAGGACAATGGAGTAAGTCCCACCGGGCATGCCAAATGTGAACAAAATAAACTTGCAAAGCTAATTGAAATAGACTAACACCTAGTAGTCTAAAATCTAAGATAAATATACTATAGAACCATCAAGATAAGAGCTTAAGGGAAAATAACTTCTACAATGCATAAACATGATAAAACCATTAAATTCCAAGCCATTCCTACTCTTTGTGATTACTACCTAGAATATGAACCTAATTAGATCACCTAACAATCAAATTGCTGTTGTTTTCCTCAAGAATTAAGGATGAGATCTCACCAAGAAATGGATACAAGGCCATTTTTGGATCTTCCCAAGATCCTCAATTTGAGAGAATGGATGCAATATGGAGAAGTTATTTTCAACAAAGAAGAATGGCTCAAAATTAAAATGCCTATAGTTTTCACTTTTGTAAATGAGGTGTCATAAGAAAGGGAAGGAGGAGGGTTCCTTATCTAGCTTTCCTTTTTTGGTAAGGCTTGAAATTTGGTGGATGTGGGACAAAGTCCAAAGAAGAAATGTAAAGGATATGCATGGTTAATAAAGGATGTGCACTTTATGGGAATTGAGAGGGGTGTTTTAATTAATCAGGAGTTATTAATTAATAGGTATATGTAAGATTATACAAGATAATCAGAGGAAAATTAGTTTGATTTGGGGGATGTAATAGAGGAATTCGATCCAATAAACGTTGATTTATTTATTTAGAGTAGCTAGTGAAATTAATTAACCTAAGTAGAAACAAACATTAATTAAGGAATGGTCATTAATCGACATCCTAATTTAGCTAATTAATTAGAAAAATGTAATTAATTAATGAGAATGAAGGGAAATGTTAGCTAATTAGTGGAAAATCACTAATTATTACAGAAATGATGGGAAAGAGGATAATTAGTGCATTTTTAGTATTAAAGTTGTGTAAGATGATTTTAAGTGTCTACACTAATCCTCACACATGTAATGACCCTCTTCACACTTTACTAAGTAGAATGACCAACCTTAAAGCCATTACTTTAGGGTCTAAAACCACCTTCTCATACAAACAAATTTCTAATGAACCCATTAATCCATCGGTTCCTATAAAATTGTATCATCCACACTAGGAGCTCCCAAAACTTTCCAAGTTTAACAATAAGGAGGACCCACAACAACATCTTCATGCCTTTAAGCATGCATGCTACCTTATTTCTAATGACCAAGATCTTATACTCCATACCTTCCCTATGTCATTGGTCAGCCCCGCTTTAAACTGGTACGATGACATCCCCCAACATTATTTATTCTCCTTAACTCAACTCACACAAATATTCTTAGAACAATTTTCTATCAACATTACGTGTAAAATCACTATTTAGATATTTATGCCATTAAATATTTTGATGATGAATCTATCACATAATTCATCACTAGATGGCATGGTAAAATCAATCATTTTTCCTTCTCTCTTCCACAGAATGAGCTAATCAAACTCTTTTCATAGTCTTATGTGAAGCATATTTCCTCCACTCTTTAGATTCAATCCTTCCAAACCTTCAAAGAGGTATTAACCATGGATCATAAACTTGAAAGCAAGGCCATGTTAAAGTCTGATCTAACAAACCAAATCCTGAATTCACCTAACCATCCAATCATGGTGATAAATCAAAAAATGTAGTTAATATAGTCATCAAATCTTCATCCAAGTCTACTTCTCACATAGAGCCTCCACAAAGATCTTCTAGGCCAAACCATAACTATACCCATCTTGGGGAGTCTTATAGTTCCATTTTTGACAAGGTAATGGATGTGCATCTCATTCAAATTCCACCTATACAACCTCTTGATGATTCACAATCTAAACTAGCACGGTATCATGAGGAGAAATATTGTAAATACCACTAGGTTTGTGGTCATGACATTGAGAACTGAAACACCTTTAAGGATCTTTTATAGTGGTTCATAGATTGTGGTGATATTTAATTAGAAAACCCTAATGCACCCCCTAATCAACACCTTGATGTCTTCAAACAACCCTTCCCCAACCATCCAATGAATAACCAAACCAATCCTCAAACAACTTAGGAACCTAATGCTCACACGATTAACAATATAAACCAAGAATTGACAACGAAACATTCCACTCACCATTCCCTCATCAACTACACCCATTGATATCTCTCCTCCTTCACCCACGGTCTTGTCTGCATCCACACCTAATTCAACACCCATCATAGTCACACCTATTATTCCCCCACACATACTTCTATTACATATGTTTCCTTAACCATATCTACTTCTATTACAATAATCACATCCATACCCTATCTGTATCTATCCCTACATCTCTCATGACTTCTTCTTCACATATTCCTTCATCTATATCCACTTCCATATCCTTACCTGCAACCACATCTACATCTATCATTATTACCAAATCAAAACCGAAACCTATTAAGAAAATAAATCCTCCCCATATAATCACAAACAATTCCCCCATCTCATCCACACCTTCAACCACTCCTACATCAACACCTCTGAAGTCCTCAAAATTCATGGATCTTTCAAATCCTCTTATTCCAACACCACCTTCATCTTCAAACCATACATATTCAACTAAATCTGAGTCCAAATCATCTAATTCTTCATCTAAAGATCAACCCCATGTAGAGTGTAATGGATGCACTTAAATATTAATGAAAATATATCATAATATATAATATATTTTCAAGCCACTTCAAGGGGGCAACTTCCTAAGTCTTACAATAAGACACTAACTCATAATCTTCACCTTGATTAAATAAAAATGGGATGTGGGGATAGTTAATCTAATCTAGAACAACACGTAAATGCAATAAATAAATGCATTAAAAAATATAGAAATGACCCAAGTAACTAATCTAATGAAAATAGAAACTCTAATATGCAAGAAGAGTGAGGAAGTGATTTGATTGATTAAAGAAGATCACTGGACTGTGTCGTAGAAGTGACTAAAAAATAGAAAGCAAGAACAACTATGTAGAGGTACCAAAAAGGATGAAGTAAAACTATCTCCCTGGATTGGAGCACCTAGAGAGGGATTGGGGCACCTACGGGTTCTATAGTATCCAAAATGGGTTCTTTGGTTTGTGAAAAATATCTTAAACTAAGTTTCACTAGTCCGGAAGGTGGTCCAAACTCCTTTTTTTGTGTCACATTAAATCCACTGCATTGATCTAGATGCTGATAATCCAAGATGTGTAAGAGACCTATAAAAGACCAAAAGAAGTATCGAAACCCTAAAAAAAGAATGCAAATAAATGGGTCAGACTAAAATCAATTGCCACAACAATGGTCTTACTAACTAAGCGTTGCACTACATTTTAGAACCAAATGTAGTTCTGGTGTGTGTGTGTGTGTGTGTGTGTGTGTGTGTGTGTGTGTGTGTGTGATGTTCCCTAGGTGCTCTTGTGCTAGTCACACTTTGTGAAGTATCGAGAAATAACTAGATGTAGAAAATGTAATAGAATGTGTGCATGGAATAGAATAAAATCCATCCCCCTATGCTTGTGTGATGCAGATGAACCAACCTTGTCCTTGTGATGGATCTAATGGATGAAAATGATCTTTGAAAGGATGCAACTCTAGGTGGATGATAGTGGTGAATAGTGCTTGGTCCCCTGTTATGGTCTCATAACTTTATATTTATAGGGTTCTCTTGATCTAATTTCATAATTAACACCAAAATGACCTACCACCAAAAAGATAAAGATCTCAAACAACTAGAAAGATCCCAAAAAGTGATGGGAAAGATAAAAAAGTATTGGGGCACCCCTGGTGGGACCATGGCACCTAATACTAGCCCAGGTGCCCCAGTCAAGGCTAAAATAATGGAAGATGACTGAAACAAACTAGGCTTGTGGTGTAAAATTTCGGGAATGATAAAATAAAATAAGAGAAGATGGATAAAATATGGGGGTTAATTAATACTTTATTCACTCAAAAACATTCTAAATAATAATATGAGACTAGGACTAAATAGTATCTAAAGTGCCTGATTTTGTTACTACACACCTTACGTGGAGGAATTACTAACCCATATATATATATGTATGATTGTGAAAGGTCATACCCATTCATTATTAGTAGTTTATACCTAATGAATAAGTAACTAATTAATATACGTATAAATGCTATATAAGTCATATATCAACCGACACTTAGAAATATAAATGGTATATGTTAGGGGCATAACATGATCCTCCCCTTGTGGTTTGATCAAAAATCACAAGGGTCATCTTATTACAACATATGTTGGTCCCATTGGCAAGCAAGCTAATCACTTCTCTAAGGATCTATCTGTACTCCGAGGAATCAGAATTTCTAAGAAAACCAGCATGGGAAACATCATCATCAAAGGTGAATCTATGAATATCATCAACATTATCAATAATTCCTTACATCGTAGTTAGACCATCAGGGATTTTATTAATGAAGCTCACAACTTATGCAATGGTCTAAATATTATTTTCAAGCACGTGTATAGAGAGGGAAAAAAATATGTGGATTTTCTTACTAATATGAGAGTTAGTAGAAATGATTACATAGAGTGGCATGATATAAATGACACTCCTACCAAATTCCAAACATCATTTCAAGAAGTAAGATCACCCATTAGTACACCCCACTCAATGGTGCAAACACGTGTGTAGTCCTAAGGATAAATTGCATTGGTATTTCAGGCATACCTAAATTTACTCTTCCAAGCCCTCAAAAATTGGTCACACTAAGTCTTTCAAGGGGAAAAAAGTGTATTTTATCTCTACCTCACACATACTTACAGGCTACTGAAGGGATGTTGGGAATATTACCGCTCATAATTCTTAGTTTAATCCAGTGAACTCTCAGGGGGTTTTTAGAATGGGTGGTGCCCCTTTCCATGTGGAACCTAAATTTAATCCCCAATGGAAGGAACAAGTTGAGCTATGGGAGACCATCAATATGGAGGGATTCACCAATATTATCCAATGCATAAAAGGGTACAACCAATATATCTTCATATAGTTCGTGGCGAATTAGAAAGACCGTAATGTCTCCTTTGGAGATAAGAGATTTCAAATTACTGAGGAATTCATTTCTTTTATTACTGGTCTTAGCATGGTAGGGAATAAATTTTTCAGGAAAAAATGGATAAGGAGGCAGAAGAAAATTTGTTCTTAGATGAGGGAGAAATGTTCAATATCAAGAAGGATGGAATCCTAGTTTCCTCTATCCCGCAACTATATGATGAGGTGACAAGGATGATGGTATGCTATGTCACTCTAGAAAGGAGGTTCTCCACCATTCCATAATACCATCTTGTTCTGCTCAACCACTTTAGACATGAGGTGAAGGTAAGCCTCTCATATTACATTCTTAAATTAATGGAAAATTCAATCCTAGAATTTTAAGGCCATAAGAGGACTATCCCCTTCCACCAAGGTGTCATATATTTCATTAGTCAATACTTGTATAGTGTTTTTGGAAATGACCCATGCCCTGCTCTTATTTCTCCCCTACCTAAGAAAACTCACATCCATTCTAAAAATCATATGTATAGAGACCATGTCTATGAACCTCCCCCTAAACGGGTTCTCTGTAGCAGAAACAAAGGTAAGGAAGTGGTGGGATCTAGTTCAAAGGGTGAAGAAATCTTGGTTGATGATATCCCCCCCTCTGCTTTCCCTAATATTGTTGTTGGCACCAGTTTATAAAATAAATTTTACTTGCAGGCTAGTGTGGTTAAAACCCTCAAAGAAAATGTGGATTTTCTTCTCAAATATACTATCAAAGAGACAAACTCGGATCTTAATGCAGGCCTCAAAGATGAAATTTCTACCTTAGAAACCAATTTTAAGGCTCTGGAGGACAAATATAACAATTGTTTATCTATGCACAATGATATAATGGACCTTATGTAGGTACACATCCGACAAATCTGTGACTCTAGTGGCATCCCAGACATGGCTTCAAAGAACGAAAAAGATCACAAGGAAGTTTAAAGCTTCTAACTACGACCCCACCATCACCATTGCATTGAAAATATATCAGGCGTTCAGAGTGGTTATCAAATATTTTAGTAAGTTTGATGGATAATGTTGTCGGTTCCCTATTTTCTATGTTGTAGTTTTTTGTGTTGTTTTATAGCCATTGTTTTGCTATCGATATGCTATTACTGGGCTCTTTGCAGGAAGTTGTCCCCTTCCTTTACTTTCTACTAATTTTTTATCTTGTGGTTGGGGTGTGGACCCCACAGATCAAAAAACCACAATGTTTCTATTTGCTTATTTTGGCATTTGAGCCTTTTGTTGTAAACTCGGGTAAGGTTCCACTAGAACCTTTTACTAATAATAAAAAAACATGATCCTCCCCTTCAAACAAACATCATTCTTGATGTTTGGCTAGGAGTGGATAAACATGTACTCAACCATTGTCCACCCATTACACCTCCTTGTATGTTTGACATTGTTCCTTGATGAGATCAACTATGATCACCTTCATTTGTAACCTCTTAAGTCGAGTTTGGGTAAGTAACTCTAGTGCTATGATGATTATATATGGTGGTAATTTCACATTTGAATATATATCTTGCATTTCACTTGAAAAATATGTCTTATCCATTTGCTCTTGAGAAATGTGTAAATTTGGCTCAACATAATTATTAAGGTTGCACATTTTATGTAAGGATGTAATGGACCTTCTAGTAGAATGACCTTCATAGCCACTATATCTAAGGTTTTGAAATACAATATGTGCATGATGTATCTCTATCATCTTAGATAAGGTGTGATTAAAACTTCCCTTAGTAGGCATTTTCCTTGTAAATTTTTCATTGCATTGACCCAAAATAGAGTTTGCATAGTGTTTCTTGAATTTTAAAAGTTTCGGTTGCATCTTTTGTACTTATTACACATTAAAAAATTATTTAACATCAAAACTAGGATCAAATTTAATTTCCATATCCACGTTCACCAAACCTTTGTCATAATATTCTAAGTTAAGTGTATTATATTTGATAGATACATCCCAAACGGTTGTTTTCCATTCTTCATCCATATTTGGTTCAACCTTTTGAATGTTTGGACTTGTCAAATAAGATTTGTAATGAGCATTCCCCATCATGGTGTATTCCATGTAATTTTAAGTTACCAAAATACATGGTTCTTCAAAAACAATAAGATTTTCACCTTGGCTATTAGATACATGTGGAGGATTGATTGAATTCTTTTGAAAATGAAAAATGTGATGGAGTGCTTTCTCAAGCTCATATAATCATTTATTTGTTTTGATGAAAGCAACTTGCGGGTCCCTTATGGTGGAAGTACCTCCCAATTCAAAATTAAATTGTATGTTATCTTTATAAGGAGTATTCCATGGCGTGTACGAATTTTTTTTCCCATCCTCTAGTTTGTGGACCTACCATAACAAGGGATTTCTCTTACACAATTCAATTTTCCTTGTTTGATTGAATTTGACCAACGAATATCTCAATGTATATGACCTCAAATTTGAAAATGTGAAGAATAGACCTATATGGATATTTGAAGATATTTCAAAAAATGTTAAAAAAATATTAAAAATTCCAAAAAGTGCAACCTATAGGCTGATTTTATTAAAAATAGTATATATTTAATAAATCTTACAAAACAATGAAAAAAATTCTGAAATTTTTACTGAAGCTTTATAATATTTATCGATAGACATGGTAAAAAAATATTTGAAAAAATTGAATCTTTTATTGAGATATAGTGAAAAAATCAGTTGTTTCTGAAATCAATGCTCTAATCGGATGTAATAGAATTACTTAAAGATAAATGTAGATGTATTAGAATATATAATATATTATTAAGCCACTTCGAGGGGGAAACCTCCCAAGTCTTACAATAAGACACTAAATCACACTCTTCACCTTATGGGGGAGGAATCACACACACACACACACACACACACACACACAAATATATATATATATATATATATATCTCTCTCTGTGTGTGTGTGTGTGTGTGTGTGTGTGATTGTGAAAGGTCACACCCCTTCATTATTATTAGTTTATACTTAATGACTAAGTAACTAATTAATATAATTATAAATGTCATATAAGTCATATGTTATCCTAAACTTAGACATATAAATGGTATATGTTAGGGGCATAACATAGAGACTATTTCCATTCCCACTAAGGGAAAACATCATAACAAAAATAAAAAAAACCTTGGCATTCATATTAAAAAATATCTCATCCATCCACATAAAAAGTTGGAGCTCCACCTTCCTAGGCCTCACCATCATAAGCAATATCACGCCTCATCATCCATCTTGGGAGCCCATCCATATATTTTGGGACCATCCCCTTTATCTAAATAACCTATCTTCAATCAATCAAAGTCAAAATTGAACTCATCTATTCTTCCTACTAAATATAAATCAAAACCACAACCATATTTTTCTCCTTCTCCCAAAATCAAATTAGAGTTCAATACACTCATGAATACCCATAAAATTAATATCTCACTCTTACCTTCAACCAAATCATCTACCATCCCCACAATATCTTCTTCAAACACCCCCTTTGGGTTGTATACTGAAATAATTCAGCATCTTGTCCAAACATCTACCATCACTCTTCCTCCTATAAAATATTTCGACTCACGTATAAAAAATCACAGATGGTTTAATCCTTATGTTGTGTGTTCCTATAATCACACCCCTAGATATGATAATGAACATTGTAGGGCCCTCCAAACCCTCATCTATAATCTCATCAAAGAAGTGGACTATATGCTTAAGAATCAACACATGACTCCTACATGCACGTGACATCCCAAGGTTATGCTAAGGCAACCAAAATGGAATGGATGGGATGGTAATAAGATGGGTAAATATAATGTGGATGAAATAAGTGGAAGAAACAACAAGAAATCAAGGAAAACTAATGTTCTCAACTAGAAAAATGGGTATTTGTTTGTTGAGGGAAATGAACGTCTGGCTCACTTGTTCGGGGATAATGGTACGATCAAGGATGATCACTGTATACCAATTTCAGTAGAAATGAATAAGACTCTACTTATTTGTGGAACACAGGGAAACTATCCTTTGTTGTCTATGAATTCCTCTCCAAAGAGGGTCATGGATATATGATGAACAATGAGGTAAGGACAGGTCGAATCTCTACCTAGATTTTTTTCCCATAACTCTTTGACATTATCTACCTCATTGTTAAAATCAATCAGTTATATGATGATAGTAGGTTGGATTAGGGTAGTCTGAAAGATAAGTTGTCTAAGGCCTTGATCAATATGAGTCAATCACGTGTTGATTTTTGGTTGTGGCATGGTTAGATAAAAAACTCTACATCTTGGTTGACGTGGTCTCTGAATGGTCATGTGGACACAAACCAAGGAACTACAGAAATAAGAAAAACACACAAGAAACCAAAGGGGTCTAAAGTTAAGCTTGGGTAACCTAGGCCATTATGGAAACATGGGGGTTGTTGTTCATTCCCAATCTAATTAATCTAGATTCCTATCTTAATCAAAAAATGTAAGAAAATTTAAACTAAATAAAATTTGATTACTCTCCTTTTAATTTAATTAAATCTAAGTACAACTAATTAATTAAGAAAGTGAAAATCAAATTAATCTACTTGTTTTTGGTATTTTAAATGAAGATTTTATACACAAATAAATAAACTAAACTAAACTACTTCTAAACTATGTATTTAGATTTTATGGTTTATTAGCAATAAATAAATAAAAGCTACAGACCAAAGGAAATTTCTTCTAACTAAAATAAAACTACTTATTTTCTAGAATAAAATAAACATTGAATAGTTGGATATAGCTATTCCTTTGCTGTTGGAAGTAAATCTTAATCTAATTAACAACATATTCTTTCCAATTTGCAATTGTGGATTATCTACTATTTATTCTAAAGCCTCACCTCAGAATCATGGGAAGAAATGAAGCTTCTCATAAGTAATTTATTTCCATGAAACTTCCCTAGTGAAAAATTGGATTATAGAGAAAATTGATTTTATGAAGAAATACAACAGAGTGTACAGACATAAAAGCTCCCTCAATTTCCTTTCCCTTGCAGATCCACATGAATAGGCAGGGAGGAAACTCTAAATTTAATCTTTATTTTTGTGCGTATTTAAATCTAACTAGTAAATGAAACAAAATGAAATTTAAAGGTGCATTAGTATGAAGAAATGAAGAATTATGTGCACAATAAATTCCTCTAAATAGTTTCCTAGAAAAATCCACATGGATAATTCAAGAAGGAGATATAAATAGAATCTACTTACAGAGAATACTTGAAAATTCTACTCTCTTAAAACAAGTTATTGATTTGACAAAGAAATATGAACTCTAAATTAATAGAAAGATTTAAAGAATTTAATTACACCCCAACCTAGAAACTTATAACTTTGAAAGTATCCAGAGTTGGTTGTGCCTTTATTTATCCCCTCAGATTATTTTCCAGTGATGAATCCAAATGGTCCAGGGAACTGTGCTAGTTGGTATGTAGAAGAAGTTGTGAAGATGTTAGAGAAGACTGGTTGCAGGATAGTTGGTCTCAAATGTAGGAAAATAAGTAATAAGAAAAATCTCTAAGTTATTTTTGTTCTTCTTTGCAATATTTTGGTAGAGTAACGGTGCAATGAAATTAATGAGACTCCAACCAATGCTTTGGTTAAAATCCTAGCATTTATAGAAATTTGGTAGGGAAATGTTCCAACACACTTCACAATCAAGAAGTGTCAAATCATCTAGACAAGGGGTAGTCAAATTACTAATAATAGTAAGTAAAGAATAATAAATTCATATGCATATAACAAGCTCAGAATTAGGAGAATTGGATGAGAAACACGTAAGAAAAATAATGGGAAACTTACAACACATCTACAAAACTAGGAGTTTTAAGTCTCAGATTAAAGTTCATAGAATTATTAGTCTACGTAGATTAACGGTTATGAAACCACCATGTTGGTTGCATAATTTCTACTCTAGGAAGACCGGCAGTTACGTAACCACCGCGATGATATATAATTTAAAAGGAAGAATCTAAGGAAAGATGGCGAAAATATTTTGTGTAGGAAATAAAATATAAGGAACTACTAAGTAAGGAATACTAATCCACATAGACATGTTGTAAATAAGAAATAGGACATAGATTTCATCTTTTATTTCTAGAAAAGAAATTTATTATCATTGAGGATTTTTACTGTTCGAAAAATGTAGCTTGTGCAATGTTGGGTATGTACATATTGTCCCCTCTGACAATTTTTTTAGCCATGAATGGGCGTAAAACAAAAAGTAGGAGTATGGTGCTCCCAAATGGGAAAGTTATAAATTATACCTAATGCCTGTGTGTTGAAATCATGCTAATCCAAATTTCTAGCCACCTACTAGAGAAAATGGGAATCAAGTGCAGATAAATGATGTAATCAATTTTTTTTTAAATTAAAACAAAAATATTACTCACCATATCAGCAAGGATGAAAAATATACCTATGTTAGTGCTCCAACACCCCCCCCACACACACACTCAAAATGACATTAGAAAGCACTATATAAATAACTTTGTACTATTTTTAGAAGTCATTTACACTTACACACCTAGTGAATTTTAGAGTTCTAGATCACCTATGAAATTTTTGCATGAGAGTATAGTTGACATGACGAGAAATTAGATATAATGGTAGCACAACCAACGACAGTGGCAGAGGGTCATGACCAGGTTAGTTATTTGCATTTGTTTTTTTTTCTCTAAAATATAGGATTTTCTTAAAACTAATTATAGGGGGGGTTATTTTTTAGAATTTTATATTGAAAATGATCAGAAGGGGGAACTATGTAGGATTTTTCTTTTGTTTGATTTTATTTGATGTCTTTTTGCTAGTTTTTTGAATTTTTGGCCCTTAGGGTACAACCCAATTTTTTCAGGAAGAACTGCCGCAGTGGTTACATAACCATCACTTTGCATATAGTGGGGGTTACAAAACTGCCATGAAAGTTACATAACCATTGCTTAGGAGAGTGACAAATGCACAACTTCCACAACGGTTTCAAAACCACCACTATGCTATGAGTAGAGGTTACGTAACCATTAAATCCATTTTCAAAATTTGACTAAATATGAAAAGTTTTTGGTTTTTGCTTGAGTTTATACTATTTTGTGAGATTTTTATATGTCCAAGAGATTATAACTTGCTATGTTATTGTTGTTTATGGATGCAGGGGAGATATGTTAGATGGAGTAGAGATTGTGAGCATGATTGGTTTCCCCATATCCTAGAGAGTTTGACATAGCTAGAGAGGGATGTACTGTAATGGGTGGGTATTTGGAGGATTTTGTAGATATGGCTAGTTAAACTTACGAGTATCTTACTTTGTGACTTGTTGAGATAATGGGATGCAAATGAGAACAATTTTTGGTTTCATGGAATCAGAGGTGAGTGGAGTATCACCTTAGAGGATGTCTACCAAATTTTTGGAGTTCTTATCACTGGCAGGAAGTTAGTGTTGGCAAAAGCTAACACTATAGCTGAGGCTCATAGTTTGGCCACCTATTTGAAATATGGATAGGCACATAACATTGGTGCTAAGTAGGGAGTTAGGTTGGTTTTGGTTGATAATGCACCTATCCCCACTTTACACAAGGCCATCATAGGTATCTTGGCCTTGTATTTGATCCAAGATAAGGGCAAGGACATGATATTATATTATTGGCCCCCCATAGTTTAGAGCATTGAATAGTATGGTAGAGTCTACGCATGGGGTGTTGATATTTTAGGTAGCACTTATCATTATTTGCACAATATTTTCAGATTGGGGGCCACTTCATTAAGTCATCCTAGTCTTGTTATGTCTTAGATTTATGAGAGGATGATCCCCTACTAGAGGGGAATCAAGATAGAATCAAGATGGGTGGATATGGATCCAATTAGGGTCCCTCCATAGTTATTTTCTACATTGACATTAGTTTTCATGATAGCTCAGCCTTATCAGGATATGATAGGCCAGTGGGGAGAGGAGGTGACTCTATTAACTACTTGTGCTAGGATAGTTCAGTTAGTTGATTGGAGAATCTAGGTAAAGACTCACCCAGTGCATCGAGTTCCACAACAATTTAGGATACCCTTTATATATTATCTCCCATAGTGCCTACAATGCATAGGGGGATACGAGAGTCTAGAGATTCCCTGAAGGGAAAGCTATAGTGGATAATTATTACTCCTAGGATTCTGTTTGGTACACCACGAGCTACAATAGACCCCATAGCTTAGGTCACATTTATGCCCAAGAAGGTACTTCATATTTAGGTGGGTCTAGTTGTTAGTGAGGAGGAGGATGAGGTTAGAACATGTTTAAAATTGGAGGAGGATTAAAATTTAGAGTGGTAGGAAACTAGAGAGGCCTCATCGGTTGTCATAGCTGAGGTATAGGAAGAGGAGGAAACGGTGCACATGGAGGAGCCTCAGCCTGCAGAGGGGGATGCATCATTACACTTGTAACATCAAGATGAGATCAGAGTAGAGGACCAACATGTACCCACTCCTGCACAACCACTAGCACCAGCCACCAACCCAATTTGGATGCCTAGAGATCCTAGTGAGTGAAGCATTATTTTTCCTTTATTTACTTTATTAGACTAGATGTTAATAAGCTAATATAAATTTATTGTTTCTTTTGAAATTTTTCTGAGCCATTATTATTTACATTTTGTAGCCATCATGGATGGATGGTGAGATCTTATCCAGTTCACACTCATAGATATGTTTGTGATTGATACAAATATGACCAGAACCCAAATACTTATTAACATAGGGAATCAAATGACAACAGGCCGTCACATTGATGTGTTTGTACCCACCTAACATGCCGTAGAGGTGATAACTCAGATGAGGCTAGACCTAACTCTTCACGTAGATCACAAGAGGCATTGGTTAGAGCACAAACACAATAGAGATACCACTATTGGTTGTTCACCTAGGAAGACACATGGAAAGTCTCATGGTCATTCTCGTAGGTCTACACATTAAGGTTCTCATGTGGCATCATGAAACTCTCATCACAGGATTCTAAGTTAGAGCCCTCGACGTGCCACTCCTACCCTGTCTCAGGGATCTAGGAGGGAGGGATAGGCCTAGGGAAATTATTTCTTTGGGTCAGTTTTTTGATACTTATATCAATTTTTTTGTATTTTGAGATCTCAGAGAGCATTTTTTACTGCACTTACTATATAGGGTGATGACATTGTACACAAGAAACTTTATAATATACATATACATACATACATACATACATACATACATATATATATATATATATATATAGACATATTTTTGGTTTGAAATTCCTTGTAAGAGTTGACTCTATTATGGCTAATTTCATATTTGTACTCTTAGATGGTTTGAAACTTCTGATGTTTTATGTTTCAAAATAATTGTTATGGATGATTATGCAATGTGGAAACAAAATTATTCTCTTCTTTTAATTTATGCATATGGTAACAAATTATAACTTAGATACTTTGTTTCTCAATTAATATATAACATTTCTATTCCATTGGAAAAATGAGTTAAATGCGGTATAATGAGAAGATGAACTCACTCCATTCTTGACCCCACACAACCAGTAAGATGCGAGGGCTCATCACCGAGAGTTGATAAGGACAAAATCTATATGACTTGAAGAATGTGAATGTGAAGGATGATGAAGAGACAAAATTATGACAGAGATCCAACTAGAAACTTGCAACTCAATCCTAATCAAGATCAAATAAACAACTCAGAATGAAATTTTCTTCCAAGTTCATCTAGAATTAGATTCATGGATGGCCTATTGATTGACAAAATATGGTTTTGAGGAATAAGTATCTCTTAACATATGTAACTAATTCATTTTTTGGGGAATTTTGAGAAGCACATTTATTTGTTTATTTACTTACAACTTGTGATTTATTATTGCGAGCCCCTACATCTTGCCGCATACTACTAGTAAGAAGCATGACCTCATCACCTAGGAAAAAACATAGGTGAGTAAGAACACTTCCCTCCTTTCCCAACCTCATGATAGGATTAAAAAGCATGGGCTCATCACCATAGATTGGTAGGGCCGAGAAGTGTAGTTTTATTTATAAATGAAAGAAATTTGTATTTATCATTTATTTATCATATTTTCTTTGTTTTGAGTTGAATTTGAATTTTTATTTTAGGAGGGAACATTTTCTACTAGCCTCAACCCCACGTAACTAGTAGGATGCAAGGGCTCACCACCAAAGGTTGAGATAGATGAAAAATATTTTAGGTGAAATGTTTAGAATGTTTCTGTCATAGATAGACCTTTTTAAGGAAATATTTGTCATTAAGACACTTCTAGAGAAACTATAGGCAAGAAACACCTTAATTGGAAGAAATCATGAAGAGAACATGTTCTTATAAAATCATTGTCAAGATTTTGTCTCATGAACCGAAATGATGAGATAGATAGATTGGATAGTCTGAAGGAGTGAAGTAAATATTCAAGAGATGATTTTTATATATTTTCTAATGTTTGAAAGCTTTAAAGTTACTTGAAAAGTAAGTTTCCATTTTTTAATTTCAATGAGATGATAATGCAAGCGAAAAATTGATTTGAATATAGTAATGTACAATGTGGAAATGAGTTGAAAAACTCACCAAACTCCTCACCCTCTAAAGTACACAGATGATACACATCATTTTTATAGTCTTCCATAACCTGGTATGGGCCTTACCATTTTGGTCTAATTTTTCTTCCTTCGATGACCTTTTTGTCGATTTGGCTATCAAGTTGTAACACCAGGTATCCTACCTAAATTTCTCATTCGTAACCTTTATTGTTGTATTGATGACACATCCTATCAACATAGACTCGATGATGTTGTTCAACTCTATAATCACACTAAGACTGGGTAATTCCACCTTAAGTGACAAGACCACTTCAGCATTGAAAAACTAAAAAAAAGGGATTGCTCCCATAGGTGTTTGTATCGAGATTCTATAATCCCACAAGGCTGGAAAAATATTTAAATGCCAATCTTTCTTGTTCTCCTTTATTGTCTTAAGAAGGATGGAATTCAAAGTCTTATTCGTAGCCTCATCCTGTCCATTGGCCTGAGGGTAGTATAAAGAGGATGTGTGGTGAGATATCTTAAACAGTGCACACAACTCACACACCTCTTCATTTTTGAATGGGGTGTCATTATTTGCAATAATGACCTATGGGAAACCATACCAACAAATTATTTAGATTTATATTAATTTAGAAATAACCAATCTAGGTATAGTATTCAGAGGCATGGCCTCAACCCACTCCATGAAATACTTTGTGGATGTAATAATGAAGTTATAGACATCTGAGGACGAGGGATAAAACTTACCTATCAAATCAAGACTCCAAGTAGAGAAGGGCCAAGGTGTAACAATTAGTTGTAGAGACTCTATCGGGATATGTATTACATGTGAAAAATATTGATACTTCTAGCACTTACGAACATATTTCACATCATCATTCTCTATTGTGGGATAAAAGTATCCCATTCAGTGAATATTCCAAGTGGTTGAATGCCCTCCAAAGTGATCACCACAGACTCCACTATGGGCTTCAAAAATAACATTTTCCATTTATTTTTCATCAACGCATCTTAACAACATACCATCAGAAGTTTTGCAATCAAGCACTTCCTCTACAATTACATACTTTGTAGCTATGATACGTAGTTGTCACCCCTGTTGTGAATTATATCCTTCAAGATATATTCAATCTATTATGTGATTTATGATGTTTGTATACGATGAATAGGAGGCAATGGTGGTTTTTTCCTTTATATAAGACACACATTCATCGGTGAAATCTAGATGAACTACCTATATGCAATCTATAAGGTTATCTACCAACCAGTCTAAAATAATTTTTCCCTTGATGGACTTATAATTGATGAAGGTGAGTTTAGATTCACTCATTAACTTGATGAATGTGCCATCCTTCTTGGAAAATTTTTCTTCAGTAATGAACATCTGCAACTACTTTGATTTAATAATTACTCACATTTCTTGGTTAAGCATATAGTGCCTTAACCTATTAGTTGTAAAAAGGATGGGAAAACACTCTTTGTCCACTTGAGTATACCTCATTTCATAGTCAACAAGAGTGTGGATAATGAATTAGATGGCCCATTCATAACCATCATCATCCTCTTGTTCCAATGAGCATGTTATTGAGACATAAGTGGCTTAAGAATACAATATTAGAGGGTGACCAGCCTTGGGTGGCATGAGTGTAGGTGGAGACATGAGAAATAAATTGATTAACTCAAGCATATTGTGACATTCATTAGTTCACTCCTTAGAACAATCCTTCCTTAGCAATCCATTTATAGGGTGAATGAAATATGTCAAATCAAGGAAAAATCTAGGAATTTCCCCAAGCTTGCCTAAGAAAGATCTAATGTTTGACTCATTCGTTGGTGGGGTCATCTCAAATATTTATTAAATCTTTGAAAGGATTTATGTTTATGCCTCAAGATGAAATTATATATCCCAAAAACTTACCACCCGTAACACCGAAAATACACTTTTCTTGATTTAGGGTTACACCATATTCAAGTAGGCATGAGAGAATGATACGAAGAACTTTGGGATGGTCACCCCATTTCTTAGATTTTTATAGGAGTTAATCAACATATGTCTCCACAATTTTATGAATGACATCATAGAAGATATATGTCATTTTCCATTTATATGTGGCTCCAACGTTCTTCAAACCAAATGGAATGATAGAATAACAAAAGTTCCCCCAAGGAGTAGTGAAGGTATTCTTACTTTGATCTTCCTTGGAGATCTTTTTTTGGTTATATCAAGAAAGGCCTTACATGAGGGAAAATAACTCATTCCTAGTTTTTACATCGATAATGATGTCAATAGAGGGCAATGGGAAGTCATGCTTGGGGTAGACTTTGTTAATGTCCATAAATTCGATGCAAATGTGAATCTTCCTATTCTTTTAAGGACCAGGACGTTGTTGGATAGCCACATGGAATATTCAACTAGTTTGATAAACCCTACCTAAAGAAGATTCATCACTTCTTCTTTAACCATCAAAAAAACTTCAGGATTCATTTTTCTCAATTTTTGTTTAACAGGCTTCACATCGGGTTTAATAACCGGATTTTGAACCAGTATATTGGGAGTGACACCCATCATTTATTTTTAACTAAAAGTGAAGGCCTTAGAGTGTTCTTTGAGAAATTTGGTACTTCTACTTTCTCATGTGATAACAAAGAACTGAGTTTCAAGATTGTAGGATCCTCTTCCATTTTAATATTAATGTTTATGGTGCCTTTGATTAAGGAAGTGTTACCTTATTTGAATTCAGGAGGAGATGGAAGGAAATTATAGTTCTTATTCCTCGAATTCATATATTTCAAATCTTTTCAATGAGGAAGTTCCCATTGTTATATCTCCAAAATAGGAAGAAGTACAAGGAGTAAGGGAAAAACCTTTCTTATGATGTGCGGGATGAAGGTCAGAATAAACATGGAAGTATCCTAATATTACCTTATCATTCTCCATAAAATATAAAGTAATGGGCTCATTCTCAGTCTCTACATATGTCAAAATTTCATTACTAGGAATCTTATGAACCAAGGGTTCAACTCAAACTAAAATGGTGAACTCCATTTCATTTAATCCCTCGTTTGAAAAAAACTTGGAAGAAGTAGCCATAGAATCATCGAGTTGATTATGCTCTTAAGGAATATATTCTATGGAGATTAAATCAAAATATTTATAAACTTTTCTCATGAAGTCCTTGTAAAGTTGGAGGTGCTTGACTCTATTCTCATAAACCTCTGAGACCTAGTTTGTAATGAGTTGTGAGTCACCTATGAATCTAACATTATGCACACTAATCCTCTTGGCTACAATGAGACCAATAAGTAGAGATTCATACTCAGCTTTTTTTTCATACAATCAAAGTTCAACTTGAAGGAAAAGGGCATGAATCTTCCCTCTGGAGAAGTGAGAATCACCCCTGCCCCTGCGCCATAATGACACTTCACTATGTCATAGTTAAGGGTCACACATTTATCAAGAAAGATAGATGTTTTATCATTATTTGAATCTTCTTCATGAAATTATGAAAAATTAACCATGCACACCTCTTAAAAAATTTATATAGAGAGAAATGATAGCCTAAGAGCATGACCTATGCTCAAAGAATTAAAAGGAAGGATAATTAGTAAGTCATTCTAAAAGATTTTCACAATTTCTGATGTAGTTTTCATTAAAATAGTCTCTATTATGGAAGCCTTATTATTGTTAACATCCGCCCCTTCAATATCTTTGGGTGTATTTAATTCATTAGTTGGAAATATTTTGGACATGGGAACTACCCCCACAGGGAGCAATCTTATTCAACTGATTTTTTGGAAGCTAAAATTCTGAATGAACCCTTGGATTCTTCTTAAGATTAGCTAGATGAATTTTGAAAGGATTTAGATCACCTTGGGCCACAAGTACCTTCCTAGATGAAGGACCATGAATTCTTGAAATAAAGCATAAGGAATGTCCTTTATCGTATAAATCCACAGTCTTCCAAAAATCATAGTACAGTTAGTTTCCTTGTCTATAATATTAAAATAAGTCAAAATAGTCTTGGGTCTAAGATTGACCACGAGAACTATAGTTCCTATTAAACTATCCTTAAGACTGTCATGGCCTCTTAGTGTGTTTTGGGTTGAAGAACAATTTGTTTCTCCATAACCTAGTTTTTGTAAGAAAGAAAATGAGACAATGTTAACCATCGCGCTATTGTCGATCATGGATCTATTGACATAATTTTTATAGATCCATACTTCTAAATACAAGGAAATATCATCTCTCCATGTTAACTCAGCGTATATGGGAATCTTACTAATATCAAAAACAAACCTAGCATCCCTCTCATGTTATCTTAGAGGATAGAAATCAAATTCTATATGGTTGATTTGGGCCTCTGAAGGGGGAGTAACATGAGTTAAGTGGATAATACCTAACTCTTCTAACAAATAAGATTGATGTGCTCGAGATTTATTCAAAAACTCCAAGAAGGATATGTGAGAAAAGGTCTTGGTTAGGTCTATAATAAAATCATAAGCCCCTACTAGTTGAAGGACTACCGGTGCATCATCTTTCATTGAAGTATAGAAAAGGAGATGTTGTGATGGGTATTCATGAGTGTGGGTAGTGGCATGGATTTATAGTTCGGTTTCTAACTCAATTAGGCCTACAATATTAGTCTAGTTTTGTTCATCCAAAGGAGGAAAAACTCACGGGTCAGTAGATGTGGAGGCTTCATGATCATTCTTCCCTATGTGAGTCTCCTTATTCATGCCTTGAGGCTTAAGTTTCTCATTTTTAGGGAACCTTGGGAAAGGGTCTATATAGATCCCAAGGGTAGCATTCTGTGGAGCAATAGGCCCCATGTGGGTATTTTGTGTAGCTGATGTGGGGTTGGATAAGAACATCTTAATGAAGAGCTTTCTTTAGTCATCCAGAAGATGTTGTATGAACTTGTTACAGTCCCTACAAGTCCAAGCATCATGACTTATAACTCGATGGAAACCACAATACAAGTTAGGATCATAATATCGAGGTATTTGATTTTTTATTTTTTTTCTATCCATAATTCTTGTTATTTTTCTAATTTTGTTTATTATAGGTATAGTTCGGTAGCCTTTGGCCTTGGTTTTGGTATTGATTTGAGAATTGGTTTGGGTAAGGGATTTTTCCTTGAGTCTGAACCTATTGAACAAGAGGGCGACTGAAGTCAACCAAATTAATGGAAGGATTAAGGGTATTGTTCCTTTGATTATTCACATTGACATTGTTGTTATTTACATTATTAGTGTTTACAACATTGGGATTCTTTGGCTTATTTTTCACGCCATCCGTTATGGCACCACAGTTTTAATTGAGGACCTTAGGTCCTTGATTTTTTTTGAACCATTTTTATAGTTAGGATTATTCTGAGAGGGAGTGAATAACTTCCTATTTGGACCATAGGTCTTGTGTCCACTGTCTGTCACAACTTGGTCAATACAAAGGGATCCCTCTAAGAATTCTTCGTATCTCTAAAGAGTAAAATTTTTGACTTCCTCCTTGGTTTCTTGGTTAAGCTAATGAAGGAAAAAATCACACAGCTATGTCTGGTCCATGTTGGCAGCACTAATATAAGAATAAAGGACCTATCACCACCTCTAAATGAAGTGGGAAGTGGACTCATTATGCTCTTGTTTGATATGTAGGAATTCTCTAATCCATGTTCTCAATAACTTGTTCATGTCGAAAGCCTTAATGAACTCAAATACGATTTTCTTGAAGGAATGGATAGACACTTCTAGGATTATGTAGTATCAATCAAGAGTGATCCCCTTAAGATTCTTAGGAAATATTTTTTCAACAACTACATCCCAAGGGAGTGGCTCTTTGATGACAATGGTGTATGTCTTTATATGGGAATTTAGATCTCCCCCCGTTGAACTTTGGGATGTCTGGAAATGGCCGCGAGAGCATGACACCTCATATAATGAAATATATAGGTTCCTTTAGGTTCTCAGAGTATGTTCCCACTACACATGATTCAACCATCAATGGTTTGTGATTATGGGGTAGAGGTGTAACTGAAGTTTTATGAGGTGCAACATAGGCATTGGTCAAGGCAAAAGGAACCTTTTTTTGTTGAGCATAAGATCTATGAAAATAATACATATCCATAGGAGGTGATTTGGAATACATGTGCACATAGGGAGGAACATCACTAGGTTATGGGTTTGTAGGTGTTAAATCAGGGAACACTGCATTACCTAAAGGAATGACATTTGATAATGCACTTCCAGTTGGAACTTGTGTTGGATACGTATATGAAGGATGAGGGGCCATACCTAGTGTGCCCGATCCTGTAAGGAGGTATCCTAGGTTAGGAGCACCTAAGAAGGTATGAGATGATGATTATTGATAGGCATTTATGGAAGGCATGTAGCCTTTCTTTTGTATGTAATGGGAATTTTTTTTAAAACCCATAACTTGTGTAGGATATGGGGGTTTAGGAAATTTCTAATTCCTTAATCCTACCCACCAATGAAAAGATCACATTGCTAGGTGAAGGTGATGTATTTTGTTTAGGTGTGTGTTGGGCCTTATTGGGTTGCAAAGGCACTTGATACCCTACTATAAATCGGTATTTTGTATACCACCCTTTTTTAGATGTGTTTTTTGTTTTGGGAAGAGGGTTGGAAATGTTTTTATAAAGAAGAGAATTAGTATATCCTTGTATCCTCTCTAAGGATTCATCTATAACATTAAAGTGGTCACCGCTTTAGGTGAGTCACACTAGAAGCTCATTATTTGGTGATAGGTAAGAAGAGAAGGAATCAACCTACATGCTAATTTGAGGTCTCGATAAGACCCGTGGATAAAACCCTTGTTCTCCAGTGAATGTCATGCTATTTGAGTTGGATAACTCTGGATGTGCACTATGGTTAGGCTGGTATATTTCCTCAATCCTAACCATTGAATCAATGTTAAACCCTTGGGGTGTGTGTGAGGAGATAATAAGTTCTTTGAGTAATTATCATCCCACCTTGACAAAGAGAGTGACTGTTGCATACCCACTTTGTTGTAATAGGCTTTGAGACCTAATATGGGCTTGCCGTATTCCTGACCCAAAATATTCGAGGGGTGTATAAACACCTGCAGAATAATGGGAGAGGGGGAGAATGGATGAAAGAAAAGAAATAAAGAGGAAATTAAAAGGAACTAGTCCTTCACGTTAGGTTCACCAATTTTGTACGCTTGAGAATCAACATGTGACTCCTAGATGTAAGTGACATCCCGAGGTTGTACTGGGACAACAAGAATGTACCAGATGAGATGGTAATAAGATGGATAAATAGAATGTGGATTGAATAATTAGAAGTGACGAAAAGAAATCAAGGCAACCTAATGTTCTCAATTGGAAAAATGTGTATTTCTTTGTTGAGGGAAATAAATTCTTGTGTCACTTATTTGGGGTAATGGTACGATCAAGGATGATCAGTGTTGATAAGAGAATACTTGTTAAAGAATACACAAGGAGTCCATGCAGGAGAGAAGGCCAGGATCAAGGGTGAGGAGGGACAGGAAGGACCCGTGCATAGAAGGTAAGTTCAACATTCAAGACTTAGCTGATTTTGAGTATGATGACCTATTTTTAGAAGGTGGCGTGTAGAACACATGCACGCCATGCATTGTCTATTTTTGGAGGATCAAATCGAAGCATTTTGCATGGAAATAAGCTAAGAATAGGATTAACACTTCAGTTAACTGTAAGAGGTCTATAAATAGCACACTTGCATGTGTGGCTATGCCTGTGAATGACACGTGGCTATTAATAACATGCACCCTATTTCTAGAATAGATAAACGGTGAAGGGAAAGTCCCCACCCTATATATATGATGTGAGCACTGAGGTACATAGTGGTAATATATTAGTGTGAGGGGTGTATGGAGGTATATAGATATATGCATATGATTGAATTAATGTATCAAATCCATACATGATTTGGTATCAATTGACATTATTGTAAGGAACTTCTATGTTCATTAATAGATGGAAGATATTGGCTGAATCTAAATGTCATTCCTGTGTGTAATCGAGTAGTGCATGTTATTGATTCAATCATGATTACTGTTTAAAGCTTACTCTATCATAGATCTGAATGTAGCATACATTGTAGAATGATAGATTAGTTATGAATCTATATGTTTCTTCCTCCATCATGCTAATATCTTGCTACATCAACCCTAAAGAGGAACCTAGTAAATTTGTGTACTTCAGGTGAGTGCTCAATTAAGGCTGAGTGGTGTGCCAGCGAGACTAGGGTGTTATCTGGTAAATTCTAGGCTACATCATTGGTTCCATTGCCAGGATCTCCTTTTCAGTCATTTTTAGGATGGTTCATGATGAAGACATACCGGTTAACTCTAGCAAGTGTTGAGGAATGGATACATGATCTAGAGGAAGAATATACATGTCCGTTTAGTAGTGGATCTAAGTTTAACGCACACACTTGGGTAGAATAGAATCTATATGACAACTTACATGAGATTTTTTTCGCCATATTTCCAGTAGAACTATACGAGTGGCTTATTTCTTATGCATCTCAGTGGAATTGGAGGTATCACACACTTATCTAGACATAGGAAGAATTTCAGGCCCTTTATGATGTTGATCGTATCTTGACTCACGTTATGGATACATGCTTTTGTGGTTTCTAAATAGTTATATTATGGAATATTCAATTTCAACGTACTCTTTTCCAAAGGTATCTGAATTCCAATTTTTGTGGTATCCAAGAGGAGCATATTTGTGAGGTATTCTGCTGGTGATTAAAATTTTGATGGTAACTTTGAACCTGGAGAGTAAATCGATGGCTAACTAAACTTCACCATGTGCGAGGGAAAGAATAGGTTCGGTGAAAGATAGCAGACCTAGCGGCAGAGAGGTAGAGAGAGGGAAGGTGGATTAAGTATAATGAGGTGCACGAGAGAGATATAGAGGAGAATTATGTTGCAGAAAGTATGGAATTGAGGAGAGAGATGGCTCATGAAGGATTTACAAATAACATAGAAGACGTGGAGATAGACCATCAGGAACTCCCCCATCTTGGAAAACATGACAAAGATGCCCCCTTTGCCTCACACAGAAGTGTGCCAGTAGAGACTACCTAGACCACAGGCGTGCATCTTAATCCACCTGGTGACCTATCTCTTTTTCTTGGTTTTCTAGTATCTAGTATGAAAAGTAACCAACAAACTAACTTGGGAAGTAGGAGAGCAGGAGTAATTCAGGGAGTAAGTACATCAATGGCAGGATAGAAAAATTTAATGATATTTTGAGGAACATCCTTAGGCACATCATCCACACAGAATGTGAGCATGAAGAATGTTGGATTCACCACTGGAAGTGGAAATACCTCATAGACTATAGGGGTCCAATATAGTACTATTGTCGGAACATGGGGGAGTACATCTACATGTCCTATTCCTGCTATAGGTGGAGGATCAGGAGGTATAGGTGGTTCTAGTTCTAGTGGATCTAGTGGTTCTTGAGGTAGAGGGAACACACGAGGTTCCTGATCAGGTGGCCAAGGCCGCAACAACCACATAATATTTATATGGAGATGTCTCTTCATCTTCCAGAGTATAGGGGTATAGAGGATATTATCGAACATGTGCATATGTGGGAAATATTGTGGCTCACTAATGGGATCATAGCTGCTGAGTGTAAGGTAAGTCAATTTACTACTACATTATAGGGACGTGCACACAGGTGGTATAGAAAGTTTGACCCTGATCAAACTTGTGCGGATTATGTAACATTGAAAGATGATTTCTTGAAAGAGTTTCATATCCCTGAGTTTGAGCAGAAGAGTATAAGTGCACTCAAGGATACTAAGCAAGGCACTGCTGAGAGTGTATGTGACTATGATGCTCATTTTAAGACACTTCTATCTAAGCTATCTTATGATATTCACGCTAGCCAACATGCACAATGGTTTATTGGAGGATTGATTACACCATTTAGAAGGGTGCTTTCACATAAGACATACATTGATCCGCACGAAGCACTAGAAGTAACTTTGCATGCTGAGGTAGTTAGGAGAATTGACACTGATGTTAGTCCATTCTTAGAGGCATAGATTGTAGCTATGACAAAGCAATTAGAGAAGCTCTCAGGAAATTCAGCCCATGAAACATGCTTAGGAATTTGGTGTATAGATTGTGAAGTGGAAGGTCACACCAAGTATAGTTGCCCTCGTAGATCTATACGCTCATTACTATTGGATTGTGAGATCTTTCATTTAAATCATGATGCTAGTCATTTTCCTTTGTTATAACACATGATAAGGAAGAATGTATCTTTCTTTTGCAAGATTTTTAGGTCCACGACCCATGATACTAAGGATTATCAGTTGATTAGTTAGATCCAGGATGCTATAGACATTGGGGTACAATAGATAAGTGTAACAGATAATTATAAGGGTAAGAACAAGCACCAGGATCAGGATCATAATAAAATGCACTATGATAGGAATGAGGGGAATTTTGAAGGAGGTCGTGGAAGGGGACATGGATATCATGGTGGATATGGAGGACGAGGCCATGGTGGAGGAAGAGGTGAGTCCCCTCGTGGAACATGTTATACATTCGGATCTCCTGACCAATATAGGCGCGAATTTCCTAAGAATATTACATTTTATTTTTATGGGAAGAACCATAGCTATGAAGAGTGCCCAAACTTATATGAGCATTTGAGTAAGCAACATAAGAAAGAAAACAAAGGCATCAGGATGGTTAGAATCCAACGTGTAGGAGAAGATCAGTGGATGATCAAGATAGCAGAAGGACCTGAGGCATTGAATAAATATTACTACATGCACTGAAGTGGCACATGTAAGAGAAGAATTGCACCAGAAGCCTATGATCACTAAGGAGGAGGTTTTTCATGCAAGGTGCCCAGATCTTGCTCATCAAAATAAGGTTTACTAGGATACCATGGAAGTGCTAAGGAATCTTTAGGGTGAGATACAATGCTTAAAGGAGAAGAAGAAAGCATCAGAGATAGTCCAAATTGATATCGATGATATGTGAGAAGTGTGAAATTTTTTGTGCCAGGAGAACATTATCCCACTATTAGGAAGTTGGTTAAAGGGGAACACTCTACACGTAAGTCTTGAGATTGGATGACAAATCCTGCATGTAAATATTCCCCTTGATAACATTGACTATGAAAAGGAAATTACTCTAAATGCTATTGTGGATGGGTGGCTATTAAGCAACATATTGATTGATACAGGTGCAGAAGTAAATGTGCTTACATTAGATGCATGACTACAAATGGGGAGGCCTCCATTATAGACATCATCTAATGTGTTGTTTATGGAAAACTGGACTAAGACCAATCTTATAGGAGTTTTGAAGGATGCATCTATAACAATACAAGGGGCCAAGTTCACTGAGGATTTTGAGGTATTAGCACTTGTAGAAGTAGACAATTTTCTAGCCTTGCTTGGATGCCCTTGGTGTTATGCGAATAATGTTGACTTGAGATTCAATAAGGGGTATATCAACTTTGAGAATAAGGAGGAAAGGGTTGTGATACCATTGAAAGATGGGAAGTCTACACCATATGTTGAGCCTCTAAGTGAGGAGGACTTCAATTGAATTTATGTACGCGTAATTCAAGACCCAGAGGTCAATGAGACATCAAAAGAAGACATCCTACAGTGGGAGGATTCTCATTCTATTAGTGATACTACGAGTATTGCTTGTGATAATTGGGTTCATGGTACATATGAATTAATAGGGCACGAAGTAAAAAGTGTGGTTACACATAAGAATGGACATCATTCGGTCCGATGGATAGGTAGCATAGTACCTTGGTATACAGGGGCAGAAGATATTCCTAAATTTTTGAAAGCCATGGAAACACAGTGGATAGATCAAATTAAGAGAAGAGCTATGTTAGTATATACCTTGTGTGGGACAGTAACACATTGGTGGGTAGTCCACAGAGATAATCTTATAGAATGGGAAGAGATTGGAATTACCCTATCTATTAGGTTTGTAAGGAACAATGCACTTACCCTAATATGCACTTATCATGGTGATCAAGCCGTTCAACATCACATTCAATAGTTTTAGAGACTCTAGATAGCATGACAGGAAGCATTACCACCTTCACTCTGGGTGCATAGATTGTACTCTATGTTACAAGGATGCACATGCGCATGGTATGCATATGTAGAACTACATCGAGAGAATGGAAACTAGAAAAAATTTACTACAGGGATGATCCATACCTTTGACTACTTTTCTTCTCAACCTCCAATAGAAAAGGCATTAAAATTTATCAAGCACTTAACCATGGGAGATAGTGCAAAAGTAGAAGAACATATTTAGGAATTATTTGGTGAGACAGAGTACAGAGTGCATTTTGAAAAGGAAGAAGAAATGGACTTCATACTACTTGAACATGCTTGCCTTGAGAAAGAGAAAGGAAAGATGGTCTACATCTTGGATGATGAGGAAGTTGAGAACCTGGATATCATACATTCACAAGGGGTGCACAAGGTCTTGGATAGTGCAGATAAGGATACGCTCTAACACGAACCCATGAAGACAAAGAAGGTGAATATAGGTTTGAAGGCTAAGCCTAAGGAGGCCATAATTGGAGACTACTGGTCAAACTCGGAGGTAGTAAAGATCATTGAGTAACTCAAGGATTATGAAGAAATATTCCCTAGAGGGTATCATGAACTTAAAGGCATGCATAAATCACTTGGGGAAATGAAGATAAAGCTTAAGGATGGTGCACATCTAGTTAGAAAGATGCCTTATAGAATGAATCCTAATTTGTGTGAAAAGGTAAAAGAAGAAATTGATAAAATGTTTAAATAAGGAATTATTAAACCCCTTGATGAGTCAGAATGGGTTAGCCCAATGGTGATCAGTATCAAGAAGGATGGATGAATTAGAATATGTATGGACTACAGGGAGTTGAATGCTACATGCATCACCGATCCATGTTAGAATTTGAGGATTCTAATAAATACGGATTTAATCAACTTACATATTATATAATGTTATAATAAATAATTAAATAAACATTACATCATAACATAAGTAAATAAAGAAATACCTACATGAAATAAATGACACAAGTGACACAATATTTATATTGGAAAACCCCAAAAGGGTAAAAACCACTTTGAAAATAACCTTTTACTTCAGAGAACTTATTTCACATCTAGTAAGATCACCTCCTCATTAAAACCCTATTTACCAAGGGTAAAACCAAATCAATTGATTTTCACACCTTTGATATATTTCCTGAATATATAAAATGAGAACCTAAATTCTTTTTTATATAAGGTGATCGGGTTTGTCTCTCGACCCGCCTTTTCAACCTAAATGATTGACACATATACCTAGGTGAGTGTATTTAATAAATATAAACATAAATGATTCACATTATTAAATACTTACCTAATGTATATTACCTAGGTATGAATATTTAATAATAGAAAAGTATTTCATATTATTAAATATTTAACTTATATAATAGTTATGGACCCATATTAATTAAGAGTTGGCCAGACCATTTAATCATTATGTTCCAACACTCACCCTTAATGTTAAGTGGGATAACATATGCCAATAGATTACCTGCCCATGGTACATAACTAATATGGGTCCATAACTATTATATAAGTTAAATATTTAATAATAGAAAAGTATTTCATATTATTAAATGTTTAACTTATATAATAGTTATGGACCCATATTAATTAAGGGTTGGCCAGACCATTTAATCATTATGTTCCAACACTCCCCCTTAATGTTAAGTGGGATAATCATATGCCAATAGATTACCTGCCCATGGGTACACTACAAGATTTACAATCCTTAAACCATAAAGGTTTTAGGCTAGCATATCGGGTGAAGGAATTAGAACACCTTCATCATACTCAAGTTACCTTTTGGTGCAAAAGGATTTGGAATCCCAAAGATCATCCCATGATTAGTGGCTAAGTATAATTTGTGAGTTTTACATATTCTCACAGGTTCTCATAAAAGGTTATTGAACCCAAACAATTAGGAGCCTTTTATAACCAAGGACCTCTTTAATAATATGCTTATACTGGATGTTTACCAGTAAACTCAATAGCACTAAAGAGTTTACTAAAGACCACCTTTGAGATCTTTCTACACTTCTTTCTAAAAAAATAAGCCGAGGAGGTATACATGCCCAAATGTCTTTTTTACAAATTCTCAAAGGTCTTTTTACAAAAATCAAGTTCCATTAGGAGGTGACATTGTCATGCACACTCCCCCTCAATGGAAACTATGACAATCCAAGATTTTCACAAAAGTGACAAAACTTTATAGCACTTAGGGGCTTTGTGAAGATATCAGCAACCTTCTCTTCAGTCGACACAAACTTGAGATCTATCTCACCACTTAGTACCTTCTCACAGATGAAGTGTATATATATCTCAATGTGCTTCATCCTCTGATGTTGTAATGGATTATGTGTAAGACCTATGGTGCTTTGGTTTTCATAAAACAAAGGAACACTACGTGGATCCTTCACTTTAATCTCATCGAACAACCTCTTTAGTCATAAAGCCTCTTTTGTAGCTTCCATTGCACTTTTATACTCAGCTTCTATTGAAGAGATAGAAACAGTTGGCTACTTTTTGTTGCACCAAGTAATGACACCTACACCAAATTTAACCACATAACCAGAAGTAGATTTTCTATCCAATACATCACTAGCATGATCATAATCACAAAATCCATATAAGTTAGCATTTTCATTCTTAGTATAATGCAACTCATAATTTATTATACCTTTAATATATCTAAGAATATTTTTTACAAGATTCCAATGATCTCTATATCTAGTCTAGTGATAGTTAGATATATCAAACTACCAACTAACTGCCTATCTAAAGTAGGATCAAATTTTTCACATGTAGGTTTAGGATCAATTTTCAGTCCAACTTCCATAGGAGTAGAAATTGGTTTAAAATCAATCATGTTAAAAATTTTCAATACATTAGTTGCATATTGTGCTTGAGAAACAACAATAGAATGTTTATCTTGAAATACAACCATGCCAAGAAAATGATGTAAGAGACCTAAATCAATCATTTCAAAGTATTGTTTCAATTTTTCTTTAATTCTACAAATTAAAGCAGGATTATCACCAGTCATAAGAAAATCATCAACATATATACAAACAATGATAATATGTGATCCTTCTTGCTTAATGAATGGATAATTGTCAGAAGAACAATTAACAAATCCTAACTATTTATAGAAATAATTAATTATCACATACTAAGCTCTAAGAGCTTGCTTTAAACCATATAAGGATTTTTTCAATTTACAAACATATTTTTCTTTACTAGTTTATTCAAATCCTTTAGGTCGAGACATGTAAGGTTATTCTTTTAAATCACCATTCAAAAAGGCATTTTTCACATCCATTTGGTGGATTTCCCACCCAAATTGAGTAGAAATTGCAAATAAGGTCCTAACAGTACTCATTTTAGCTACAGGAGAAAATGTTTCAACATAATCAATGCCAAGTTTCTGAGTGAAACCTCTAGCAACAAGTCTTGCTTTATGTTTTTCAATACTACCATCTGTATTATATTTTATTTTGGATAACCACCTATACCGTATAATACTTCTTTTCTCTGGAGATGGAACCAACTCTCATGTTTGATTTTGAATTAGGGCACTATATTTAACTTACATTGCATTGATCTAATTCTCATCTTGAGAAGCTTCTTCAAAACTTTGCGGCTTAGCTTCATACAAGGTCATTAATGCATGGTATGTATGAGGACTTTTGGTCATTTTTCGAAGATCAATAGGAATAGAACTCTTTAACATAGATTGAGCCCATTTTGGTTCTTAACTAGGGAGTTAGGAGATCCAGAAGCATCTATAGTATCAAAAAAAGAAACATCATCATGACCATTTACTATATTCTCAATATCAGAATCATAACCATTATTATAAATATTGGTAGAGTTAGGAACATCTTTACCATTATCTAATGAACAAAAGTATTTTTCTAAAACCACCACATTGCAGTTTTCAGTTACTTCCCTTTTTACAAGGTCGTAAATCCTTAGACTTGTAGTGTTGATACCATATCCAATGAAAACACGAGAGAAATAAGTCATATCAAGTTCCTTTCTTTTCTTTTTAGGAATGTATAGAGAAACAGGACTACCAAAAAAATTTAGATGAGAAATATCAGGTTTTTGATCTGACTATTTTTATAAAGGAGTTGAAAGATGAATAGCTTTAGTGGGAACCCTATTTAGAATGTAGACTGTTGTGTTCATTGCTTCTGCCCATGGAAATTTGGGAATACTAGCAGAATGAAGCATAGTGCAAGCCATATCTAAAATAATCATATTCTTACGTTTTGCAACACCATTAGATTAGGGAGAATGAGAAGAATTTAATTCCCTTTTAATACCACAATCAATAAAAAATATTCAAATGCTTTTCTAACATATTCACTCCCATTATCTGTTCTAAGAGTTTTCAACAGATGCTTTAAATTCCTTAAATTTCCCTAGTACATCAGATTTATTTTTAAGAAAATATGACTAAATCATCCTGGTGAAATCATAAATAAAATTCACAACATATACAGAAACATTTAATGAAGCTACTTCAAGAGACCTCCTCTAACATCACTATGAATAAGTTCTAGCGGGGAAGAGGAACTCTCTTCAAGATGTGAGTGAAAGGGTTTAGCGCTTTGTTTCAAGCGTAAACACCCTTCACACACATCATGAGAAGAAGAAACATAGACAAACCTTTCACAATATTATATCTATCCATTTCATATAAACTTCTATAATTAACATGTCCTAATATTTCATGTCATAGTTTTGAATTATTAAAACTTTGAGAAACAAAATAGGATGCAGAATGGAAATCATCAAAAATATATAGACCATTTCTTTGAATTCCTTTAGCTATTATATTATCATTACTATCCTTGATATACCAAGTATATTTCAAAATTTGAATATCCAAACCATAATGAGTTAATTGAGAACATGATAAAAGGTTCTTTTTGAGCTTAGGAACAAATAAAACATTATTCAACACACCATTAACAAGTTTTACTTTCCCTTTCTCTATTTTTTATAAAGATGGGTTATCACCAAGATACACACGTTCATTGATTTTCACAACATCAAATAAAGAATTTGAAACACCAGTCATATGATTTGAGGCACCTGAATCTAAAATCCATTCAGAATTAGAGAAATAATACAATGCAGCATATAATGCAATCATTTTAGGAATATCATTAGAGCTATCCTTTTTCCTTAAATTTTATTTTGAAGAAACAATTTGTTTTTTATTTTTATGGATAGGTTTCTTAGTTTTTCAATCTTCCTTTTTATGTCCAAATTTACCACATTTGTGACATTTACCACTAAAGCTAACACACAATTGATTAAAAGAAATTTTTTTCTTATTAAAAAAAGAATATTTACATCTAAATTTTTGATCTGAGAAGGGCTTGTGAGGTTTGAACTTTGAATTCTGAGCAAGAAGTGTCTGAGAGGTATTCTCCTTAGAGTCAAAGTTCATCATCACTTGCTCTTCCTGTATCAAAAGTGAACTCAAGGTATTTAAATTAGGTGGATCATTTTCGTTTTGATATTTAGAGTTCAAGATAGAAATAAAATTCCTAAATCTTTCATGTATATTTAACTAAACAATAAAGTAGATTAATTTTTCACCAATTAAATCATAATTGCATCCATCTAATTGTGCTTTAATATTTTTAATTTTGGCTAAGAAATTAAATAATTTTTCATCTCCTTTCATAGGAGTTGTAAGCAATTATAAAACTAATTTAATAATTTTAGATAAATACGTACCTTCATGCATGGATTCTAGTTGTGTCCATATCTCTTTAGGATGTTCACTATTACCAATGTGTAGAAGGTATTCATCATTCACATTGCACAAAATCATGGAAAGAGCCTCCTGCATTTGTTGCGAGTATGTATTCATGTTATCTACAGTTGTTTGACGACTGGTGGGAGCAACCTCAGATTTAGAAACAATTATCCAGATTTTCCTCGCCATAAGTTATGATTTGACCCTGATCTTCCAAATGTTGTAGTTGGTTTCATTTAGGATATGGGTTATGTCAAGACAGAAATAGTTGGACGCCATTGTTTTCCTGAACCTGTAAAACACACCCCATTATAATATACAATGTACCACAAAGTTAGATACATATTTATTAAAAAAACCTTTTTAATAGAAATAGATCTAAATTTTATAGATCTACATAAACTATTTAATCATAACTCATTTTTTCATTATAATGCATATTAATTAACCTTCCATGATCAAAATAATAACCCACAATATAAAAGGCTTTGCATTATACCCTAGACTTATGTAAACAAATTTCTAACCATATAGAAGTTAAGAAGAAACCCCTAAGAATGCAAAACAACTTATAAATTTTGGAAAAAAATAATGTATACAAATATCTTTCCAACTTAAATTTGACGTCTAAATTACCATCATACTACCTTATGTTTGGTCTATCGTGATGGTCATCTGACCGTCAAATTTAATGGAGTCAAATCTTGCTGTGTATTTCCAGAATGTGAAATTCTAGAATTTATTCTTCTATATAATATTAGAGAGGTTATATTTTAATATATTATATTAACCTATTATAATTTATAATGTAAAAAACATATTCACTTTTTAAAAAAGAGGTATATAGTTAATATAATGTAAATAAAAAACAACATATAGTCTATTAAAAATTATAAACTATAGTATATATACTTTAAAAAATAAATAAAGACATATAACCCTTATTATGGGGCCCCTCATGATTTTTTTTAAAAATTTTTTTTACCAAGCCATGTAATTTTAAATTTTATATAAACCTTAGAATTTACAGAGGAGACGACATTTTTCACACATCCAATGGAAAAAATTCAAATCCTATTTTGATGGAGCTTTTTCTCCTCCTTCATTTACCATTGAAAAAATTCAACCTGCATATATTAAAACTATAGAATTTTTTTTTCAAATTAAATAAATAAAATACAAAATATTTTATCTTAATTTATTTAATTTACCTTGCTCTGTTACCATGTTAGAATTTGAGGACTCTAATAAATACGGATTTAATCAACTTACATATTATATAATGTTATAATAAATATTTAAATAAACATTACATCATAACATAAGTAAATAAAGAAATACTTACAGGAAATAAATAACACATGTGACACAATATTTATATTGGAAAACCCTAAAAGGGTAAAAACCACTTTGAAAATAACCTTTTACTTTAGAGAACTTATTTTACATCCAGCAAGATCACCTCCTCCTTAAAAACCTATTTACCAAGGGTAAAACCAAATCACTTAATTTACACACCTTTGATATATTTCCTGAATATATCAAATGAGAACCTAAAGTCTTTTTTATATAAGGTGATCGGGTATGTCTCCCGACCCACCTTTTCAGCCTAAATGGTTGACACATATACCTAGGTTAGTGTATTTAATAAATATAAACATAAATTATTCACATTATTAAATACTTACCTAATGTATATTACTTAGGTATGAATATTTAATAATAGAAAAGTATTTCATATTATTAAACATTTAACCTATATAATAGTGATGGACCCATATTAATTAAGGGTTGGCCAGACCACTTAATCATTATGTTCCAACAATCCATTCCCTATGTCATTTAATGAGTAAATACTAGAAGGTGTTGTAGGGTGCAAAATATAATCCTTTATGGATGGGTTTTCCGGGTATCATCAGGATAGGATTGCTCAAGAGGATCAAGAAAAGACAACATTTACTACTAAATGGGGAAGTTTTGCCTATACTGTGATGCCTTTTGGATTGAAAAATGTGCTTTTTGTATTATCGCACAGTTGTTTAGGCATTCAAAGATTTTATTCACAACTTCTTACAGGTCTACCTAGATGATTGGACAATATATGGGCTTGTGAAAGATCATTGTGATAATCTACACTTAATGTTTGAACGATGCAGCTAGTTGAGTATCTCTTTGAACATCAAGAAGTGTATATTTGTTACACCATTTGGAATATTTTTAGGACATATAATATGCAAGGAAGGTTTGCTCGCTGATCCAGCTAAGGTTGCAGTCATTTTAGGCCTAGAAGTGCCTACCAGTGAAAGTGAGGTGTGTGGATTTTTAGGTCATACAAGATATTATAGAAACTTCATGAAAGGGTATGCCATTTTTTTTGCACCCTTGGAAGAGTTACTAAAGGGGAAAGGTAAATTTTATTAGAGATAACCACAATAGTGCACGTTTGAAATATTAAAAGAGAAACTTACTACTGCGCTCATTCTACACTTTCCCTCATGAGATAAACCATTTCATGTGCATGTGGATGCCTCTGGCATGGCCATTGGCACTGTGTTAGCTCAATTTGGAGAAGGTATTGTCCATCATCCAATTTTTTTTGCTAGTAGGAAGTTGACTCATGCATAACAGAATTATACAACTACAGAGCGGGAAGCTTTGTCCATGATCTATGCATTGCACAAGTTTTGACAGTACTTGTTAGCAACACCATTTGTGTTTTATACAGATCACATGGCATTGAAGTACTTGGTAAAAAATACCATCCTATAGGGGTGCATATACAAATGGGTACTCCTATTTCAAGATTTTGATTTCAAAGTTGTGGTGAAGCCAGGGAAAAACAATTCTAGACCAGACCATTTATCTAGAATCAACTTAGGAGAGGAAGCACATACAATTAAAGAAACCATGTCATATGCATAGTTATATAGGTTACAATGCACACCATTAGAATTAGAAGACATTGTTTTCTTTCTGTGGACTAGTATAGCACCATAAGAAATGAAGGCATTAGAAAAGAAACAACTTGTTATACACATGACACCATTTATGTCAATCAGTGGCGACCTCTACAAGTTAGTCAGAGATGAAGTATTATGCCATTTTGTATTAGAGCATGAGCACAAGTATATTATGGAAGAAGCTTATAATGGTATTACTAGAGGCCATTATGTAAGTGATGTGACTTCCCGGAAGATCCTACTTGCTGGATTATGGTGGGAGACATTGTATAAAGACTATAAAGAATATTGTAAGGCATGTGATCATTTTCAGCGCTTACAAAAACCAGGGAAAAGGGATGAGATTCCTTTGAGACCAATTACTAGTGCCGAACCATTTGAGAAATGGGCCATTGACTTTATAGGACTTGTTTCGCTAGCCACGCATAGGACTGGATCACGCTATATCATTACTTGTATAGATTATCTCACATGGTGGGTAGAAGAAACACCTACAAAGGACTATACATTAGCTACAGTGGATAGGTTTCTATGGGAGAATGTTTTTACAAGATATGGATGTCCTTTAAGCTTGACAAGTGATAGGGTTACACACTTTTTGAATGAGACAATCAAGATCTTATTATGAGTTCATGGTTGCACACCATAAATATACACCCTACCATCCTCAGGAAAATGGAACTGTTGAGGCTTTCAAAAAGATTTTGAGCCAGATTCACAATTAATTGTGATGTTGGAAGAAAGGAATGGGATGACAAAGTTTCAGCTATTCTTTGAGCATATAGAACAACTTACAAGAGATTGAACAAAGCCACACCATTTCAGCTGGTGTTTGGCACAGAATCCATGCTCCCTATCAAATTTATGTTACCTTCTTTGCACATTGCATGCGCTAGAGGTCTAGTTGATGAACATGATTTAGAAGAGCATATCGAGAAGATGATTCAACTGGACGAGCCATGAGCCATAACACGATGGAGTCAAAAGTAGGAAAAGGCTATGCAGAAGGCATGGCATGATAGAAACATAAGGGATAAGAAGTTTGAGATTGCAAAAATGGTGCTTCTTTATGACTCTAAGTTCTTGCACCATCTAGGAAAGCTCAAAGTACATTGGTTGGGGCCGTATGTCATCACTTACATACTTGAATCAGGTGATTTCTAGTTAGAAGCACTTGATGGAACACGGCTACCCAGTTACTTTAACGGGAGTAGGTTGAAGCCCTACTATAAATAAGACTTCTTGGTGTTTGTAATAAGATAGTATTTCCATTTATATTAGGTTTCCCTTCTATATTTCCTTAATCTATTTCCTTCATTTTCACTATGCTTTGTCAATTTAGTTATTTTTCTTGTGTAAAGCACACTTGCACACATAAAGCTAATTATTATGTGAAAAAATTTTATGTGTAAAGGACTGCACATAACTTTAGTGTGGGGTGGTTTTATTTATGCAAGTAAAATACTGTGGGAATTGAAAGGTGAAAGGAATAAGCTACTACAGGTGTGCTTTAAGTCAAAAAAATATTACTTCTCAAAAGTGACCAAGGATGGAGATGAATGAAAGGATAGTATAATGTGAGGTAAGCGGAGGCCATGATAACTACTAGGAGAAGGTATAGTGACGAGGTACTTGGGTGCACGGGTGCGTGATAAAGAGAATCCTATGAACAGAGGGTAGGAAGACACACTAGAAGGTTATAGCTATGGTGCAAAGATGTACCATGTAGAATGAACAAATTTGGTTAGTAAATGAGAGAATATTTGGTAGGTGAAGAAGCAATAAATGCATCAAAATTTGAAAAAAATTATATAAGGATGGGATGTAGATTCATTTTTACCGTTGCGACTAAGAGAATTTGAGGAAAGATCCAATTGCGAAGAGCCGAGTGATCAGGGTAAGGTGCAAAGGGTGTGAAACCAAGCGTGATAAACAAATATGTGTGAAAAGAAGCCTGTGTCCCTGGTGATGAAGGGTTTAAGTGAAGCAAGGAGGCATAGAGGAGTTAGGGCATGAAGTCTCCACCTAGGTCATGATTGAATCGAGCTATGGTTTTATTCGCAAAGTTTCAGAGTTAAAGAGGAGACATTTGTAAAGGAAAAAAATTACACCCAAGAAGGCATCTGCAGCAGTAACAAATGGAAAGAAGAAGTTGGTTGTTGAGGAAGAAGAGATGGCCCCAAAAGTGACTTTTTAGATATGTAATATCCATAAGGAGTCATCTTTGGCTAGGAGTGAGATTCACTCATCAGAAAGAGAAATTTGAGTGAATACAATCATAGGACCATGAAGAACAAGAAGGATCTCGATTCCTTGCTTAATGCTAGGATGAACAAGCGTACGTCAGATGACATGCTAGTTTATGATGATGTAGGAGAGAAGCTTATGAAAAGAATTAGGGCCTACCAATTATATGAGCTTCCATATTTCAGGAAGTATGAGCCCTTGTATCAATGGCTCATGAGCAGAGTGCACGAGGAATTCTTCTACTTTGCAGGACACAGAGTCAAAATCTCATCAGTTACAGGTTTGAAGGCCATAGGAGAGGACATAAAGAATGATCTCACAGATAAAGCCATGATCTTAAATACCAAATAGGAGTTGGGGTACTTGAAGGGTCCGCATGGTATGGATATAGATAAATTGAATAATTGTCTGGTTGTGCATGCAGCAACACACCTTGTTACAAAGTTGAATGATCAGGAACGGTGGTCACAGGTAAATACTATGTGGTTACACGTTGTGCATAAGATTTCAGAATGAGTGATCTACAATATTGTAGGCTATATTATAGAACAAATAGTTGAGGAAGTGCGCATAGGAGGGAAGATCAACTTTGGGTATGTTCTACTATCACTAGTATTCATAGAAATTGGAGTACCAGATGGGCCGAAGAAAAAAGTATGGGAATACCCCATGAAGAATAAGTCACTAGGTGAAAGGTTCAACAAGTATCTATGTAAAGGGGCCATGATAGACGACGTAAATCAAAGGAAAGAGAAATGGTATGACAGGCTTCACATGACATTTGGAGAAGAGTGGCACATCCCAAAGGACCTACCATCAGTAGTAGGGACATAGGTCTAGTTTTTTATATATCAGCATTTATGTATCATGCACTTCCCAATGAAAGATAGAGTTTGGAGCCCCTGGTGTAAATTACCTTACGCATTCACTAAAAGGTATTCCTAAGCATTTGTTAACATATTTTTAGACACACGTCAACTGGTATTCAATGCAAATAAGGTATACTATGACTATCACATGTTGAGAAAGAAGTATGTGTATCCTAGAAGAAGTGCCTTCACCAAGAGGGTCATTTCAGAGGTGTTGAATATCAAGCCAATAAGTCTGGCTGTAGCAGATGTAGGGGAAACATTGGTGTATCTTCAGCTGAATCCAAAGATGGAGAATAAAAAAGTATGTGGAAGGTGAGTTCACACTTCCAGCACCACCAAAGGGAAATCATATAATGGAGAAAATCTTAGTGCCTAAGCCCATGGAGCCAATTAAAGTGGAGGATGAGGAGGGGGAGCGTGAAGATAGTGGTGGTTTGAAGCATAGAGGTAGGAGACATCCTACAAATAAGGGTGAAGCTGAGCACACCATTACACCACCTTAGCCACAAGAGGGGGATGATGAGGACTTGAATGCAGTCCAAGGGGAGCACAACTTTAAGAGGGTGTTTAGGAAAACAAGGACCCAAGGTGCTACTCCAACCATGGTGCATAGATCACCCAAACTCTCTCCACAGAAGGAGGTAACTGTGTAAAGAAGGATGAAACTAAAGTTAAATGAGGAGGTAGAAGAGTCAGAGGAAAGCATGCATAATTCTCCCACACTTCCAGAGAACATAGAAGAACAGGGTGAGGAATCAAAGGGAAGAGAAGAGGACAAGAAGGGACCAGAGGAGACAACTACCAAGAATGTTCAAGACATAGAGACACAAGTCCCAAATTTGGAAGCTAAAGTCCCTAAGCAACAATGGTATACAATAAAAAGTGGAGAGCACATTCCACTAGCCATGGGGTATGTAGAGGACGTAGGTAAAATTTTCCTTGTCTTCTTCTAGAACATGATAGCACAGAAGGATTTATTTGGCTGGGAGCTAATGGATGAGGATATGACGACTGTGTGCACTTGAAAGCAACTGTCATGGTCAATACACACCAACATGGATGAGCCTGACTTTGATGTATGCGAAGAGTCATGCGTTTCAAGATGGCTGAAAAAGGCACCCCAAGCTAGACACATGATGGTAAAGCCTACTGTCATGTCAGATGGGTAGGTCAAAAACACATTAGTGAAGGTTTATGCTGAAGTGGCTAGAAGAAACATGGAAAAAGTTGCAATAATCAAAGCATCACACGAGGAGCTGAAGATAAAGGATGTAGAGATAATGTGTATAACACAAGAGAGGGACTTTGCGCATAAGAAGAACAAAGTATTTATCAACATCGTAGAGGAGATTGGGAACAATGTCATCAGAGCAAGGCCACACTTGAAGGCCAAGGTACCACAAATGTTTCCTTCAACGATACATTATGTAGGAAAGTTGGTGGACTTGGTACTTGAAGATGAACCTCTATGCATGATGGCACCAAGGAATCCTGAGCAAGATGTAGAATGAGAGAAAGCCTCAGTGATGCGAAAGATTGCATCTTATGAAGGGATGCTAAAAGTGTTACTATACATATTGAATAAATTAGACTAGGCTTTAAATATCTACATAACTCCAGAGGTGTTTATCAACATAAAGACCTGGGAATAAAATAATGAGGTCCAAAAAGCAATGAAGGATGAGACATTGGGCTATGCAAAAAGATTATCAATAGTTAAACAGAAGCATGAGGCCTTGAAAGTAGCACAAGAGCCAAACAAGACTCGGCTAGAAGAGCTTGGGAAGCTAATTGCGTAGAAGATGGATCGTTTAGAAGGAAGAATGACATCAATGTCTAGTGTTGTGTTGGTTCTGTATAATGAAAAGGGAGAGATTGCAAGGGATAAGTTTGAATTCATTGCTATGGACATACCAGAAAAAGTAGGACAAGCACTCACTGAATGGCATGTTTTAGAGGCCGAAATAAAGGAGTATCCAGAATTGATACAGAGGAGGATTTCTCATAACTTCATAAAAATTCTTTATTTGTCTACATTCTTTCATTCTTATTCTTTCCATTATTCTATTCTTTACTTCAATTTTTGGAGGAATACCCATTGTTGGGATGACAATGAGATTAGTGTGGGGTAATGTTGATCAGAGAATACTTATTAGATAACACACAAGAAGTCCATGTGGGAGAGAAGGCCAGGATCAAGGGCACGAAGGGACATGAACAACCTGCGCGTGGAAGGTAAGTTCAACATTTAGGACTTAGCTAATTTTGTGCATGACGACCTTTTTTTATAAGATGGTGTGCGGAACACACCAACGATGTAGAGATGTGTGCATCATGGATTATCTATTTTTTGGGGATCGGATCGAAGCTTTTTGCCTGGAAATGAGCTAAGAATAGGATTGACACTTCAGTTAATTGTAAGAGGTCTATAGATAGCACACTTGCATGTGTGGCTATGCCTGTGAATGACACATGGCTATTAATAGCATGTGTCCTATTTCTAGAATGGATAAGTAGTGAAGGGAAAGTCCCCACCCTATATATATGATGTGAGGTACATAGTGGTAATATATTAGTGTGAGGGGTGTATGGAGGTATAGAGATATACACATATGACTAAATTACTATATCAGATCCATACGCACATTAGTATTGATTGACATTATTGTAAGGAGCTTATGTGTTTATTAATAGATGGAAGATATTTTTTGAATATAAGTGTCATTCCTGTGTGTAATAAAGTGGTGCATGTTATTGATTCAATCATGATTATTTTTTAAAGCTTGTTCTGTCATAGATCTAAATGTAGCATACATTGTAGAATGATAGATTAGTTATGAATCTATATGTTTCTTCCTCCATCACGCTAACATCTTTCTACAACAACCCTAGAGAGGGACTTGGTACCTTTGTGTGCTTCAGGTGAGTGCTCAGTCAAGGCTGAGTGATGTGCTAGTGCGACTAGGGTGTTATCTGGTAAATTCTAGGCTACATCAATCAATGTATGCAAGTCATGGTCAATGTCGGTAGAACTGAATAAGACTCTACTTGGTAGTGGAACATGGGGAAATTTTCCTTCGTCATCTATGAATTCCTCTCCAAAGATGTTCATGAGTATATGACGAACTATGATGTAAGAAAAATTCTAACTCTACCTGATTGGTTTACCCAGAACTCTTCGACATTATTTGCCCCACCATTCAAAGAAATCAGTTATATGATTATGGTATGTGGGACTAGGGTAGTCTTAAAGATAAGATGTCTAATGCCTTGATTAATATCAATCAATCATGTGTCAATGTTTGGTTGTGGCACGGTTGGATCACACACTCTACACCTTAGTTGATATGGACCCTGAATGGTCATGTGGGCACAAACCAACAAACTATGAAAATAAGAAAAACATACAAGAAACCAAAGGGGTTTGAAGTTAAGATCAGGTAACTTAGGACGCTATGGAAATGTGTGGGTTGTTGTTCATTCCGAATCTAATTAATCTATATTCCTATCTTAATCAAACAATGCAATCAAATTCAAACTAAACAAAAATTTATTACTCTCCTTTTAATTTAATTAAATATGAGTGCAACTAATTAATTAAGAAAGTGTAAAAAAAATTAATTTACTTGCTTTTGGTATTTTAAATGTAAATAAATAAACAAGGATAAAATACTTCTAAACTATGTTTTTGGATTTTTCTAGTTTACTGGAAATAAATAAATTAAAGCTACAAATAAAAGGAAATTGCTTCTAATTAAAATAAAAATACTTCTATGCTAGAATAAAATAAATAGTGAATAGTTAGATATGACTATTCCTTTGTTGTTGAAAGTAAAGCTAAATCTAACTAACAAAAAGTTCTTTCCAATTTGCAATTGTGTATTATCTATGATTTCTTCTAAATCCTCACCTCAGAATCATAGGAATAAATGAATCTTCTCAGAAGCAATTTATTTCCCTAAAACTTACCCAGTGAAACAATGGATTACATAACTAATTGATTTTGTGAATAAATTCAATAGAGTGCACAAACATAGAATCTACCTCAAGCTCCTTTCCCTTGTAGATCCACATGGATAGGCATGGAGGAAACTCTCAATGAAATATTTGTTTCAGTGAATATTTAAATCTAACTAGTAAATGAAATGAAACCTAAAGGTGCATTAGTATGAATAAATGAAGATGCATGGGCACAAGAATTTCCTCCAAATCCTTTCCTAGGAAAATCCACAGGGATAAGCTGAGAAGGAGATATAAGAAGAAGCTACTTACAGTAAATACATGAAAATTCTACTCTCTTAAAACAAGCTATTGATTTGACATATAAATATGAACTCTAATTTAACATAAGGATTTAAAGAATTGAATTACACCTTAACCTAGAAATGTATAACTATGAAAATATCTAGAGGTGATTTTTCCTTTCTTTATCCCCTCATATTTTTTTCTAGTGATGAATCCAAATGGACTAGAGAACTGTGAAAGTTGGTATGCAGAATAAGTTGTGAAGATGATGGAGAAAACTAGTTGTAGGATAGTTGGTCTCAAATGCATGAAATATGAGTTTCTTATGTGCTTCTTGGTAGAGTAACGATGCAATCAAATTAAAGAGACTCCAACCAATGCTTCGGGAAAAAGTCTAGTTTTTATAGAAAGTTGGCAGGGAAATAGTCTAACACACTTGGCAATCAAGAAGTGCCAAATCATCCACACAAGGGGTAGTCAACTTACTAAGAATAGTAAGTAAAGAAGAGTAGATTAATACACATATAAAAAGATTAGAATCAGGAGAATAGGCTGAGAAACGTGCGAGAAAATAAATGGGTAAATTGTAACACGCATACATTACTTGGAGTTTTGAGTCTCTGATTAAAGCACATGGAATCGCCATTCTACATAGACTGACAATTATGTAATCACCATGGCCGTTACGTAATAGACACTCTAAGAAGACTAGTGGTTATACAAATGTTGTGGAAGTTACATAACTTAAAAGAAAGACTCTAAGGAAAGAGGGAAAAAATCTTTTGCAAAGGCAATAAAAGCTAAGGAATTACTAAGCAAAGGAAGAGTAACCCACATAGACAAGCTGTAAATAATAAATAGGTCTTGAATTTCATCATTTATTTCTGGAAATGAAATTTATCATCATTGGGGATTTTTACTATTCTGAAAATGTAGCATGTACAATTTCTGGTGCGTACAATGACCTTCTTATTGAAGAATATCATCCTCTCCCATATATATATAATTAGTGTTCCCACCAAATCCACAACCTCCAAGTCCACTTTTGTAGTGCTCACTTCCCTTTGACACCTTTTGATGCTTATTTTGATACTGTTATTTACATTATGGAAATTATTATAGTTCTGATTTAGTATGATGTTAGAAATTTGACCATGGATTATTGTTGATCTTGATTCGGTTATGATGTATGATGATTATTAGAGACACTTCATATGTGGATGATGATATACTATTTGACATGGATGTTTTATGGATGTTGTTTAGACATGTGATTTTGGATATTATGAGTAGATCTAGAAAATGGATAATATATGATGGTGATATAGTTGTTGATATAAATTGTATGTGATAATGTTAAATTTCTTTGATGTTGTTCTGATTCACATATTTAGATGATTTTTTGATTATATTTATATTCATTTTAGATGTTCTGATATGGCCACGAGGTTGAAGGAGGTATTTTTGTTTTGCAGGTTAAATATCACAACAAACATCGGGGGATTGGAGACCAACCACAATGGAATTCTAGGTGAATTCAACACGGTCACCATGGTAACTTGTTTTTTTGTGTTGTGTTTATTTGTTGTTAAGGATTCCATGGGTGGGATCACCTTTAAATGTGACCATGGGTTTTGTGTAATTATTACTGTGGTTAATTTTTCTTTATTGTTTGTACATATTTTATTAGTAATGTGTCCCTTTATTTTATTTAGTTAAGTTGTGGAGAATTAATGTGAGAAAACATATGGTTAAAAGTTTAATAAATCAAATTGGGATGTGGGAAAGTAATAACAAAATTTGTTGGCTCTTTGTATTAAATATGTAAGGGGTTTGTAAGTTTGTGTAAGAGTTGTGTAAGTCAAATTTTGGAGTATGAAATCCTCCACCTCCTTGGAAATTCGAATTTATTCTTGGGGGCTGTTTTTGGAGGCTTGTGGGACAAGTAAAACTTGTCCCATGCCTCTTAAAGCTATTTACCAACCATACTTATGGTTGGAGGGGTGATTTTATCCCTTTTTAATGTTTTTTTATTAATCATATTGCATGTTTCTATTGCACTTTCTTCATGTTTTAATTTTTCAGTCCTTTGGGGTGTGGGCTTTTTGGAGTGTGCAAATAATTTGTCATATTTTCATCCACCTCTTTATTGTGCTTTGGAGAATGAAATTTTGTCTTTTGTGATTGGAGTTGAGGATGTGTGATGTGGCATCCTACATGGATCCACATCATCCTCTTCTCTTCCCTCTTCTATAAAATTCAAACTCTTTTCTTGTTTTGGGTTGTTGAATCATTTTGCATACTTCTTTGGGGCGCATTTTTGCTATTTGGATCTCTTGTGAATTATTGAGGAGATGGGAGATAATTTCATACTTGGCATTGCTGTTTTGGGACTTTGTTTTGGCATTGAAGCTTGCTATTTGGAAAAAAAAGCTAGCATGGAGAGGTAGGAGCTGAGTTCTTATCTTATATTGTTATTTATTTTTGTATTTATGTGAATGGTGTATGTTTTGTTATTTCTTGGTTGTTTGGGTAGACTACCATAGGAATGGTGTAGGAGAAGGCTATGGGGAATTCATGTGGGGGGCACATAAGGGAATGTCAGTGGCATCAAAATTATTATGGAGAGAGTTTGGGTTTGGGATCCACCATGGAAAATAAATAGCTTGTTTTTCTTACTTTGTGGGGGGCATAAGGAATATCTGTGGGGGGAATAAGGATGGATTGTGGGAGGCATAAGGTTATGTTTGGTGAATTTTATTGGTGGTTTGTTATAGGTGAATACTAAATTCCCATTGGGAGGCATAAGTAGCTTCCCCCATAGTCCTTACTCCTTTGGTTTGCATGATCAAGCCTGAGATCTATTTTGAATGTTTTCAAATGTAGTTGTAAACTATTTTCTTGTGTTGAACTATGTTTTTAAATTTGAATATGCATGTTGAAAGAATGTTGTGTGTTGTGGAAGCCTGTTGTTGCCATGGGTTGGTATCCATTTTTTATCGCATTGTGGTTGGGGCTTGGGGGCCAATGATGAAGGATGTATTATCCTTTCATTGGATGTCTTGGTTGGGTGGAGAGCATTGCCTTTCCCCCACTTTTGTTGTGATCGAATTGGAAGAAAAGGAAAATTGCATGTTGTTGTTCTAGAGTAGAAGAAGATAGTTTTTCCAGTCCCTTGTGAAACAAATTCATTTTTAACCTTTCCCACTTTGATGTGGATGAAATTGTAATGTATTTTGTGAAGAAATGAAGTATGTAATTGGTTATGAAAGTTGCATATTCGAATTGTGAAAGATATTTATATTTTGTTTTGTACATTTGAAAGAAGGAGAGTGAAATCTGCTAATTGTATTCAAGGAATGGAAGAATGTAAAGATGTATTTCTTTTGAAGTCAATAAAGGATTGCTATACCTTCTCCATATGCATTTTTTATTTAAATTGGAATATCAGATTGTGAATGAAATCCCTATTTGAAAAAAATCGAAAAAGGAAGAAACACGTGAGAGGAAATTGTATTATTCTACCTTGTTTAAAATATATGATTTTGGGAAAGATAGAAATTGGATTCTTGTTTTAATGTTTGATTGAAGAAGGAAAACACTTAAGTCTAGCATGGAATGAATTCAATGTTTTATTTTATGGCAAATAGATAGTTAGATCTCTGTTTGAAAAGAAGAAATGTATGTGGAAATAATACAATATTTTGTATCGTTTGGGAAGTTTATAAAATTGAATTCAGTATAGCATTTTGATTTAGAATGGTTTAATTAAAACAATTGAATGTATTAGATTAGATTTGAAATGAAATGCCATACTTGAATGTTAAAAAAGTTAGATGGACCCCCTTTAATTTAACCTCTGTCTTGAATTTAAAACTGATAAATAATTTAATTAAAATACACAGTTCAAACTTGCACTAAATAACCAACATTGAAACATTGAAATCTAGCATGTTATGATATCATGCTTTCATTTTGATAAAGAACACTTAAGAAATAATTTAAAACATTGAAAAATTTAAGCCCAAACCTTTTCACAGTCATTTTCTGTCAGTTGTTGGAAAAATGTAAATTGGAAATCAAGCAAGTAAAATTACCTTCCTAAAACATCCTAAATCCTTCTTAGAACAATCCTTCATGTTTGTTTAGCATGATGAGTGAAGGAGGAGATCAAATTGAACTGAAATTTTATAAGTTAAAATTACCAGTTGGATTTTAAAATCCTACAGAATGTTTTCTTAAAAATGACCCCTCAAAATGTATCAAAATATAAAATTGATGATTCCTATGAAAAGAGAGCATCAAGAGATTTCCAGAAAGTCCTTGTTTTCCCAAAATTGAGCTTCCTAGCCAAAGTTATGGCCCTTTGAAGTTTTCCTTCCTTGGCGGGAAAATTTAGGAAAATTTTCCCCGACAGGCCCGCAGCCCGAAATTTTCCCTTTGAAACCTTAGAAAAAAATTTGAAATTTTTTTCAGATTTTTTTTTTTAAATTTCCCCTTCCACCCACCGGCCCACAGACAATAATAGGTTGCCATGTGGCACCATGGGGTGACGGCGGAGGGGTGGAACCCTCACAAACCCTTTCCTTTTGGAATTTTTGTTTTGGATTTTTTTTATGATTCCTCTTGTGGCCCCACACTCCTGCCCTGCCTCGGAGGAGAACCTTCCTCATACACGTGGACCCACATGTCAAACTTCTCCCTTTTCCCTCCCTTTAGCAAATTTTCCTTGAAACTTCCATCGCCCCACCCTTGCCTCTCCCTTTCTCCCCCGCCATGGTTTTTGAGCACAACGTGTCCCTGGTAGACCCGTGGGCACATGGAGCAATTTGGATCTTTTCCCCACATAAGAGAAAAATTGGCAAAGTCTTCCCATGACCCGCCAACCCGTCCCCTTTGGAAAATTTACATCCCTAGGCCCGCTCCTTTGGGAAAATTTGACCCCTAAGGTTCGTTGGTCCATAACTGGAGTTTTACAAGGAGTTAGAGGACTTCTTTATATCATCAGAAAGGTGAGAAAATTTCCCATCTAATAGAAATGATTTAGGGAATTTTTTAATGCATTAAGTGTGGGAAACATCAATTTGAAACTATAATGCTTTTAGAGAGTGGGTATGGTGATAATTTACCCCCTAAACCTAACTAAAACTTCTAACCCTAAAATTTGGATCTTATAACCTCTGATAAGTGTTAATAGAATAAAAGTATGTTCTAGTAGATTAAACTTGTTCTAGAACCTGTTAGTAACAACTCTTGTCTTGTAACCTAGTTGTAGACACTTCTAATCGAAAAAAAATTATTCCATAATTTTCCTAACTAACCCTAGGTTTTTTCTTGGGTCTCAAGTGGGTTGTTTTATCAGGCATCACAACTTCTTTATCCAATACCTTTGTCGTAATCTCCAACCAATCACCTCTACTTCTAAAGAAGGCCCCCTTTTATTTATCAATGTTGTTCCTATCACCGTCTGCTCCTAACCTTATGATCCCCAATTATTTACCCAATCTAAGCCTAAAGTTGTCATCACCACTCCATCTAATCAATTTAATCCATCTTCTTCATCTAAGGCCAAAGTATCCATTTTGGATGCTCCGCCCACTTCAAAACCAGTTGCCATTTAATAAATTATTGTGTAACTCCATCAAGATTCGGTTAAGATGTCACTCTATGAGCTCATCTAATTATCCCCCAATCATAGATAAGCTCTCATCGATGCTTTACAATGCATTCCTATCACTAGTGACGAGACTTAACCTTTCACAACCCTTTTTGGCACACTCACAACTTCTAACTACCATTTCATTTGATGACACTAAAATTCTTGATATCTCACTTGAAGACCATGATCTTCCTCTCTTCATCACTATCCACATCAACAATACCTTCATCCGACAATCAATGATAGACAATGGAGCTAGCATCAACATTATATCATCTCATACATTTGATCAACTTTATCTTCCTAACTCTGTTGTCTCTCAATCACCCATGGTCCTTTGTGCTTTTAACACTGCTGTTGCCCCTACTTCGGGAATAGTCATCCTTCCCATCCACTTTGGTGAAAGACTCCTTCATGATCTCTTTTACATCATAGAAGGGGAGTTTTTTAGTATAATGTCTTTCTTGGATGACCATGGATCTGCACCATGTGTTGTGTCCCTTCTAATATCTATCATTGTATCAAGATATGAGGCATGAGGGGAAAATCCTAACACTCCACATAGATATTCCTCCATTCAAAGCATGTCACATGACTTATCAACCAAACGACATGCTTTTCCCTAAAAAGGAATCATCTGAAGCATACACTATCTCATTCATCCATGTATTTAAAATCCATAATGATAATTTTATTGATACTATGATGTAACATCTTTCATTGGGGGAATATTGCCTTCTCACCCTCAATTCTCTTCCTACACCTAATTTACTTGGTAGACCTAAAAAAATACCTATGTATCAACCAAATGTTGGGGACATTATTTCTTTTGGTATACCTCATATTTGAACCAATATAATCTATAGTGGTGTTGATTTCCCTTCTTCTCACATCAAAACCCCACCTCACACCAAACCATATGCTAACGAATTTGAATTTCTTTATAAAAAATTCTTCACCTACACCTATCTCCATCATTATGCATGGAAATTATTTGGTATGGGGCGCTATGAACAAGGTATACATGATCTCATCATTGACTAATCTGATGATCCCCATGATAATTTTGGCCTGAGTTTCAAAGTATAATCCACTAACCCTCTTGCATCTCCCATGAACATCGATCCCTCATCCACTTCTCCATCCGATGAGCCCATGGATGTGGATGATACCGTGTCCATATCTTCTATTTTTTTTTAATCTCCATGATCACCTTGGGACCACTCACTTATAAAAGAAAAGGTGAAATCAGGTCCGTTCCTATTCAATTTCCTGATATGGTAGAGGAAGATTCCCCTACCATTGACATTTTTCAATGCAATGATGAAAATTCTATTATTTCCTACATGGGGGTGTAATATTCCTACCTTTATAAGACATTACCTCTAGAAACATCCACTCTTCTCAACAAATCCACTATTGATATCAATATAGGGACTCCACAAGAGTCGTTTATCCTTAAAGTGGGTCAATCCCTTGATCCCTAAGAGCTTGATTCTTTCACCACAATTTTCTCTAAACACAGTGAAGAATTTTCATGGTCTTATGTTGACATGTCAAGCCTATATCCTTCTATCACCATCCACAACATCATTACCATCCCAATGCTAAGTTGGTTAAGAAAAAGCTTCACCAGATGCATCTTCGCATTGCCCTCCTTATCATAGAGGAGTTTTAACATCTTCTTTCAGTTAACTTCATATTACTTTTTAATTATATATAAATGGTTTCCAACATCATGTGTGTTGCTAAATCCTCTGGAAATATCTGTATATAAACTAAATTTCCATATTTAAATCTCTCTTATCCTAAAGATGAATTTCCTCTTCCTAACATCAATAAACTCATTGACCTCATTATAGGACATGAGAGGATATTTCTCTTATGGATGTTTTTTGTGGTAATAATCAGATTCTCATCGCACCTGAAGACCAACATAATACTTCTTTCATCAATCCTTAGGGGACCTTCTGTTATTGTGTTATGCCCTTTGGTTTGAAAAATGTTGGGGGCCACCTATTAGCATGTTATGACCTACATCTTTCATGATATCATCCATAAGACAATGGAGGACTATGTCGATGACCTCTTGGGTGAATCAAAGACATCAAAAGGATAATATTTCCATCCTTGAAATCCTCTTGCGTGACTTACCCATTTCTTCTTTGTCTGAATCTAGCCAAGTGTGTATTTGGAGTTCTAATTGGAAAAGTCCTTGGCTTCATCATTTCTATCAGGGGTATTAAATTTGACCCCACAAAATTGAAATCCATCCTCAAGATTCCTTCTCCTTCCAATCTAAAGAAACTCCACAGTCTTCAAGGTTGGCTTGAATAAGTCTGTTGCTTCATCTCAAAACTCTCTAACCATTGCCAACCTTTTCACCATCTTCTTTACAAGGACACAAAATTTAATGAGGATGAAAATTTCTAAAATTCATTTGATGATCTCAAGTAGTATATTATATTCCTTCCTATTCTCACACCTCCAAGTGAGGGGGATCCTTTTATCCCTTTACATCTTTGCCACCTAATCATGCTTTTGGGTGCCATGTTGGCACATTCACAATGAGTAAGGTAAGAAATAAAGTCTGTCTACTATATCAGTCACACCTTCATGATTATGAAACCTACTACACTGAAGATGAGAACATGTGTTACACCCTCTTCTTTGCCACCTCTAAGCTTCATCATTATCTCCTCAATCACAAAATATTTGGCATCACCAAATTTCATCTCCTTAAAACCATACATTATACTCCTTATCACAATTATCAAATCACTCGATGGATCATGCTCATGACTGAGTTTGACCTATATTTTCGTCTCTCAGAAATATATTAAGGGACAAATCCATTGCCAATATAGTTGAAGCCCCTCTTCCTAACAATCATCTACCTCATGAAATTTTTTCGAACGAGTTTATCTTCACCATCGATCATGAATTTTCACCCCTCCGGATGAAATTTTTATTTGATGGATCTAAGTGTCAGCAAGGGGGGGGGGGTGTTGACGTTATCATCATTCCTCCTTGGGATAATCTTATCCCCATGTGCTTATAAACTCAATTTCAAATGCACTAATAACATGGCTGAGTATGAATCCCTCATCTTGGGTCTTAAAACCATTGTCATGCTCGACATCCAAATCCAAATCCTTGACATCTAAAGTGATTCTCATCTTATCATTAATCAAGTTAAGGCCATATATCGATGAAAAAATGAATTCCTTCAAAAATATAAGTACATCATTGAATTTCTTCTTGAATACCTTATGATTTCTACACCATCCAAACCATCCCTCAGTCATCTAATCATTGCATAGATATGATGACATCTCTCACATCTCTCATCCCATGGGAAATAAAGGAATCTAAGCTTTCTATTTTTGTTCATTGTCTTGATCAACCATCTCATGTCCATGAGCTTCCTCGTGTCAATCATGTTGACACCAATCAATCAGATCTCTGGTATTCTCAAATTTTTGACTATATTTATTAGTCCAAAATTCCTTTTGACCTATTCAAAAATAGAAGGAGATCATTCCTTTAATGTTCCAACCGCTATGTCATCCTTGGTGTCATCCTCTACAAATGTGGGTTTGACGACATATTATTGCATTCGATGCCTTAAATTCTCATGAATCTACCTGTGTTATCCAATAATCCCATGATGGTATATGTAGTGGTCATTTTAGTGGTTCATGTTATCATGCCAAATGCATTCTTCATATGGGTTATTATTGGCCCACCCTTAATCAAGACTATTATGATATGTCAAAAAGTGCATGTAAGTGACTAGCAACATTCTAATCTGATCCACATTCCTACCCAGGCCTTTCAGTCAACTCAAGATCTATGGCATTATCTCATAGTGGGATCTTGACCTCATTTAGCCTCATCAATCCACGACTCTTCTTGAGTGTCATCATTCATATCATTACTAAAACTGAATACTTCACCAAATGGGTGGAAGCCATTCGACTCACATCCACTAAAGCTAACAATATTTCGTTAGCTTTTTTTATCAGCACATATAATCATACCGCTTTCAGACGTTCCTCATAAAATCATCACAGACAATGATAAAGTATTTTAAAAAAATAAATCTCAAGAATATTTGACAACTCTTTTCAACATAAATATTAGCTTCTCATCTGATTACTATCCTCAAGCTAATGGCCAAGCCAAAGCCACTATCAAAACTCTTCATAACATTCTTGCTAAAACCATAAAAAAATCATAATATAATTGGAATCTTCATATCCTCTTTTCTCTTTGGGCCTATTGGAATATACATCCAAACCTCTACGGCCATGCTAATCCCTTTATCTCTCATTCTATAGATCTTTAAAGTCATTCTTCCCCTCAAAGTTCAAATCCCATCTTTACGTGCATTTCTCTTCACGAATTTTGTCTCTAACGGAGACTATCATCAAGAACATCTAACATAACTTGAATTTGATAGATGATCATCGCTTAATTACTCTTCAACATAATCATGTCTATCAATACATGCATAAAAACATGACTTATAAAAAGTATCTCAAAGAGCATAACTTTAACTTTGGTGACCTTGTCCTTAAATAAAATTAGAACATCACTACTCTAGAAAGGATTCAATGTGGAAAGTTTTCTCCCAATTGGACTGGACCATACATTATCATGAATAAATATGAGTCTGGAGCCTATCATTTAGCATCTCTAGATGGTAAAGTGGAAACAAAACCTCTCAATGCCTTACACTTGTGAAATTTCTACTGTTAACATATCTACCAATGTGATCCTACTCATATCAATTATCCTATCTCCCTCATCATCCTTTCCATATCTCATCATAATGATTTGGAATTATGTGGTCTACCATCACTTTCCTATCTATGACCTGTAATATGGATACCACGGCTCTACCCATAGCATTTTCCTTATGGAAAAGATCCTCCTTCTAGGTGGGAACCCTGTGATTATTACATCTATCACCCTCTTATCTACCTATTAGAACCATGCTAAGGGTCTATAGGTGTCACTTGTACATCTTCTCATCCCCTTCCCAAGTGGTCTACTTGGTTATCCCAACTTTATCCAAAGTCAAAATCCTAGATGCTCATATAAAAAAGCTATCATATCCAAAACCAGACTCATCCCTCGAAGGAAAACTGTTCATATAAAGAAAAAAATGTCAAGAGTATAGACTAATCCCTCGAATGATAAATATCATGTATATTCTATCCTTCCATCTAGAAAGTCAAATTAAAAAAGAAAAAATATACATGTAGACCACTCCCTCAAAGGATGGATAATTTTCTATACTATGGTAGTAAAAGGATTCTCACATTGATCAACCTTCTTAAATCTCTAAAAGAAAAAGTAAAAAAAAAAATCAAAAGCAAGCATCCCTGGAAGACTTCCCACATTGATCGACTTTCCCATCTGCAATGAACTTCACGCATTAATCATTTTACACCATATTTCTCAGAGATGGGGCATAGACGTAGAGATACCACCTAAGAAGAACCTATTTTTCATGTACAAGCTCCAACTTAACCTCCTTGTCATGTATACAATGGGTCTATAAGCACATTTTACATATTTTCCTTGGGATCTTAAGTATGACTAACTATTGTTGGTTATGTGTTAACACTTGTCAATGGTCACATGTGCATTGATTTTTCTTATTCTCTTTCATGTTTACCTCTGATATAGTTCAAAAGAATATTTTCCATGTTTTCTCCTCTCTACGAAGGAGTATACTATCTCACATTTGGGTCACCCTCTTAAGGCTTCACAATCACAACATCCTAAATTCTAAATTTTTTCATCATTCCATGTCTGATCTCATCATATAATCATAATTTTTCATGCATATATTCCTAAAAATTCCTAATACCATCTAAAACATTCATTTATCACATAAATCTAATCTAAATATTCACATGTTTTCTCTATCATCAATCACAAAAATTTCAATCTACATCTATCATATCATCATCTCATCATCATCTAATCTAAAATCCATGTCAACATCTAAAATCTAATCCAATCTCACATCAACTAAAAATAAACATCACATCATCAATCCAAATCATATCATATCACATCTAAACTAACAACTACAACAAAATCAAATAATAGAAACTAGCACATATGTAACACCCTTGACAATTGTTATATTCCTCCTTTGCATTTCAAATGTTGATAGGTGATTTTAATTTAAAGATGTGTTCTTTTGATTGATGGAGATCATGCTTGATATGGATAAATATTTTTTTCTCTTAAGATCATTAGACTAAAATGGAATGGCTTCCTTGAATCCATTTTTCACTTCTTTTAGATGAATTGCAATCTGGTTTTAAGAGTTGTAAACTTATCTATTAATTTGACTCATCCTTGGATCAATTTTAGTGATCCAAGGAATGTTTTAAATCTGCTCTGTTGAACGAATGGTAAATTAACATTCCATGAATTAAGAGACATATTGACTGAATTTTTTTGTTACAAGTTCTTTAATTTTTGTGTGAACGTATTTCCATTCAGTTGTATGTTGTGCTTGGGTCCTTGGAGATCGATCATGGAAAAACATTTCTGACATAAATGAAATGTAGCTTGTTCACGGCATAGGAAGGATTTTGGATCCTAAAAAGGAATATCCTTTGAAATCCTAAGCTAGGTAAGAATATTTGCTACCTAAGCTATGTCACTTAATAGAATTCTTATTCTAACCTAAAGCTTCCTATTCTACTTTGTTGGTTGATTGGCATCCTAATCTAAGCTCTGTGCTAAAGGATATGGAAAGGTTACAAGGCTATTAAAATTAACCTAGAACCTATTACTATAAGGTTTTATGATGATCTAAGCTAATGCCTAAAACTATTATGTTGTGAATTAATCTAACCTATGTAGAAACTACCTAAGGCTATGTGTTAAGACCTATGGTGGAAATTTGTTGTTAGGGTTATATCCTAAGGTATATATTATAAAATACCTAAGGTCTAACCTAAGAAATTTGATCTATCCTAAACTAATGGGTACGAAAGGGGAATTAGGTGTTTGCATGCTTTAAGGGTGATGGTTCCTATGGCATTTATGTTATCGATAAGGGTTTGAATGTATAGGGTACTGCCAGTTTTGGCAGGGGCTAGTTGACTTGGCAGAGGCTTATGTGGAAGTGTAACTAAAATGGAATTTCATGTTAATTTTTATTTGGAATTCTCTAGACTTGGAAGGTAGTGGTAAGGAAGGATAGGAAAGAAAATTAGAATTAATGAAACTTATTGTTTTCAGTTTTCGTGCACAAACTATCTTGGTAGGCATGCATGCAGGTTTGTCTCGGGTTATTTCACTTTGCATGTTTCATAATTTTTGCTTTCCATGCTCTCTGGTTTTTCAAAGTAGTAGATTGAACTACACTTAATGGCTATTTTTGAAGTCATAGACCTATTTTCAGTTTGTGGGATGTATAAGAGGCATCATGGAAAAAGAATATGGTTGTTTAATCTTTCATGGAGAAGAGGAGAAGTTGTGAGCTCGGCTAGAGGTATCCTTCGATTTGGTAGAAGTACTATCAAGCATGATAGGCTCTAATTTTTAAGATCTCTTGCTTTCTTCTAAATGTTTCATTAAAACAAGTTTTCTCTTTTGAGATTCTTGGCTTCCATGTTTTATCTAGTTACTTGCTTGCTAGGTTTTATAATCTCTTTTATCTTAGATATGAATCAATGAAAAAAATAATTTTGGTTTGGAAACTTTATTTATGTTAGTTTAATAATGAAACATCCATGAAAATCTTGTTTTAGTAGCTCTGGTTTCCTTTTCTGAAATTTTAATTTGAGGTTGTTGTGTTGGAACTGACCTTCGTTGCAATATGTGAGTTTTGAACTTTAGGGGAACCTTGAGTTCCATTTGATCTTGTATTTGGGCTTCGTGTTTTGATATGATGTTGTGATGGAGCTTATTTTTGTTCTAAACCGGTGTTTGGAATCTTGGGTAGCTTTGGATTGTTGTTCGAAGTTTGTATGTGGCTCTGTGCATGTATTTTATTACTTGTGTTTCTATGAATTGTTTATTGAAGGTTCGTGTTTTACATCGCACTTGTATTTTGTTACTTATATAGTTATGAAATCTTGTTTGAATCTCGTGTTTTGTTTTGAGCTGGTATTAGGGCTTCTTTTTTAAAATATAAACTGGAATGGGAACTTTGTGTTGCCCGGAACCTATGATTAGTGGCTCGTGTAGCTCTGAACTGCTATTGGATGATCGTATTTTATACTTCCCTCATATTTAAATACTTGTGTAATTCTGAAATTTTGTTGAGACTTCATGTTTGACTCTGTTCTAGTATTTTAAGTTGGGTTTTACTTGTATTAAAAGTTTTAAAAAACTTATAACTCTTTTGTTGAACTATTGCTCAAAGAAAACTGGGAGAATAGTTGACTGAGTTGTTGGGTAAACTCTTTGAGATCTTAACTGAAAATGTCTTTGTTTGATGAATGGATTTGTTAATTATTTTTTGAGAACTATTTCATCTTTTCTGAGATGGCAATGGAATTTTATCGAGGGGGTATTCTTTTCCCCTCTATTTTGTGGAAACACGTGTCTTCAGATCTTTTAAAATAAGCTCTGGGTTTCGTTTAAAAGAAGAGTTACTTACTTTAGTGCTCTGAATGGTGGGTTTACTTTGTCTCTGTTCGGATTGTTTTTGTATTATAGTACTTATTGAATTAAGAACTAATTACTCTTTTGTAATGCAATATTGAAACCTGACAATGGGATTTCATTCTTTGAGTTTGTTGATACTTTTGAACATGTTTAGCTTACTGATCGGTTTTTTTTCTATCTCTTGTTGGATATAGTAAATAAACCTTGTGTCTTTGTCAAAGAAAGGAATGTGATTCCTTCGGAACAAAATGTTGTTTTTAGGACTGTTATACGTATTTCATTCTGAGATTGGAATTAAAACTTGTGTTTATTGACGGTAAATAATTGTAAGGAAAATGGCAGTGTGCTTTCTTCTTACTGTGAATTGATTTTGTTCTCTCTTCTGGGAACTATCCTTTGAATTTCTAAGTATGAATTAAAAGCAGGAATTCATTTGTTAGTACAATTAAATGAATTATTGATTGGACCATTTTCTAATGAAGATCCCTTTCTTTCTAATTTTGGGATAAGTTCATTGGTTGAACTTTTCTATTTTGATTCTCTTATGAAATGGAGATTTCTTTATGAGTTGTTTGGTCTTCCTTGTTCAAATCATTTGTAGAAATGATGTAGGAAGAGATTAGATGATTTGGTTTTACTGAATAGAAAATGTAAGCTTGTTTGGTAGATAGTTTTTTGACAAGACTTGCTTTGTTTGAATTGAGATGAGTAAGTTTTATCTCTTGCACTCTATCTTTTTATGGATCCTCCTTGGATGGAATCGAATAGAGATTAACTCCTGTATGAGTCTACATTGATTTCAGATCTTTATATGTTAACTTCTAATATTTGGAAGTAGATTTAGACTTGCAGGTATACTATTTGATTCTCTACTCCTTCCTAGATTGAAATGGAATTCTGTTCTAATGAATATCTTAAATGTTGAATTTTAAGGTATTTGTCCTTTAAAGGAAACCGTTAATTCATGTTATGAATTTGTTTCAGTTTTTTAGATGTCTTGTGTTTGGTCATAGTTATAATGTTTATTCTTCTTGTTCTTTTTCTTAGGAGATAGAAAAATCATCCTAATGACAACCATGCTTTAAACCCTTCATTTGGCTTAAAGCAAAGTTAAATGTTGTCTTCTATTATGATAGAATTGGGAACAATGAGATGTTTTGATCTGTTGTTTGCTTAAGGATAATTGATAGGATCAATTAAAATTTAATTTTATAAGGTAGATATAGTGGATTATATTCTGTTCTTCCCTTGGAAGTGAATTTAATTGGTTAAATGTACTTATTTTCCATGTGTTTTTGCTTATATTGATATTATGATGTAATAATTGTCTCATTAAAGCAGAGTTGTTTTAATGGAAAAATTATTGGAATGCACTTTGTTTTAAGGCTTAGTTCTTATCATGCTCAGTTCATTGAACTAGCTCGTGCTAGAAAAAATTTTAGATGGACTTTGTAAGTGATAAAAAGAAGGTAAAACTTATGAGATGCATTGGCTGATTTAATTCTGATTCCTTGTGAAGAATTCTGATTTGTTCTAGATATTTTATTGAAAAATAAAAGTTGTATTCTTTTTGAATGAAGGTAGTTGTTTTTTAGTATGCCAAAAATGCATAAGGCTTGTAACTGTATAAGTTATAAAGATAAATTGAAAGTTGAGAGTTTACCTGTATTGGTTGTGTAAATTATTTTGTACTTGTATGAAAGGGATGGATTATATCTTGTATATATTCTTCATATTATTTATATGTTAATTGTTTATCTTTTAATAGGTTAGATAAAGGGATTTAGTTCAATTTCCCTACTTGTGATGTGGCTTGTTAAGTTGCAGAATATGATATTCAATATCTAAACTATATAACATAGTAATGTAACGTGTGATGAACATACATTAAAAAATATGGATATTGGGTAGGATAGACCCTAACACTTAACCTATAGAGAAATACTCTTTCTCTTTCTTAATGGAATATAAACCAAAAAGGTTTGCATGTATGACTACAATTTATTAGAATTCATTTTGTATGAAGTCTACTTTATTTTGAATATATATTCTAGAGTTGAAATTTTCTAAAAAGTTATTGTACTTTTTAAATAAAACATATTATAATGATGTACAGTTATGGTTAATTGACTGTTTAACTATGTGATCAAATATTAAAAGTGACCATGAAAATAATGAAGTTCTTAATGGGCTAAATGTGGAAAATTTAGGAAAGAACTTATTGAGCGTTGGATTAGGGATTGGTAGTGTTGCTGTAATCATGAATTAATTCAGACTAACAATATATTAACAATCTCCTTAGGGGTATGTACATCTTGATGACATAGTTTTTGTAGGATGTTGGCACACGCCAAGTGCAGGGTTGTAATTTCGAAAAGGCTTAGGTCTTCTTGAGAATACAACATTGTAGTTGACATGTGGCATCACCCTTCTACATTAATCATCTAGATCTACACACATCTGGAACTCGGACTTGAACCTAGTTTCTCTCTAGGTCTAGATAGGGGCATATTTAGGATAGGAATTAGCTTCCAAAGGTTCAGGGTACGTTTGCACATTCAGATGACTTAGGTCAAACGAGTATGTCCATCTACCCTAAGCCTTTGTGAGCATTTTCCTATAATAGATTATGTTTCTATCTAGGGTTAGGGTAAAACCTAGAACAAGTGGACTAACAGTACTCAGTAAATACCAATCATTGAGGAGTGAGGGGAAGGACGCATTCCAACATGATGAATATGTCATCTAGGAATAGTGACATACACAATATGTTATAAATCTTTGGAAAAAGTATCACAAACTACTAGTTGCGTTGTCCTATGTCACCATGTTTAAAACAATGTGATATCAGATGAATATTGGTAACAGATATTCAGATATGTTCTTTAAATAGATAACTCAGTACTTGGTGTAGGGTAGGATGACAAATTATACGAAGTATATAATATGTACTCAATACCTAAGATAACATAAATAGATCGATAGCTTACCGAGTTATGGAATGAATAGATCAGTGAATCACTGAGTCATTACAGTTGTATATGTTTATCCATTGAATTTGATTAACATGGAATGTTTGTTCTAAATATTTCTTTATTTAGAATAGTGAACATTATTAAAAAAATAAAAAAATATTCTCTTGATTCTAAAGTCTTAAAATGGTAATGTTACAACATATCTCATCACACAACATGTGTACGCTGATAAAATCATGTATATATATATATATATATATATATATATCCATAAATACCCAATAGACATCCAAGGGATCTATCTCAAAAATCAATACATATAATCTCAATATCGAGCCTTTTCCACTAGGGAAGGTGCCTACATGTCCCTCTGACCATCATCTCCTCAATCTGGGCCTGGGCCATGACTTGATTGCGCCATGCTAGTCGTGCTCCCAGATGGTGGTGGTGGTCTCTGAGTTCCCTTCTCCCCACTTCCCTTCTAGGTATGTTATGTATTGTAACACATCTGGTAGCCTTGATGTCAGTATGAATTAATAGTAGCACACCTCCATACCCATTTCCTTTCACTAGTCTAGTGACACAATAATTGATGGAGCCATTTGTCCAACTCTCTGAGAAGCTATTAGTGCCTCACTCCCTGATGTTGTGAAAAGATCCCCAAATATGGCCCTATAGGCATCCCTTTGCCCCTGTATTTTTTAGACCATTGTATTGATCATCCTCACATTTTCTTGCACATAATTTCTATGTTTTCCTTTAGCCCATTTTTCCCATGGCTTGTACATCCAAAGCATAGTGATTTTTTCCAACTCAAAATTCTGTAGGACATTGTCATTGTCTCCATTGAGGCCATAATTTGTTCCTTACCGAAGTGATTCCCAAAATCACCGCCATATTTATTTTGTCCTTATCCCTCTTCCCTTGGGGTATCTTCTTTCCTATTCCTCTTTTCTCATCCTTTCCACTCTTTATCCCTTCATCTATCACTTTCAAACTCATGATCAATTCCTTTTCACATCCTCGATCCCTAGTTTGAGGGGGAGCACCTCAATTATCATATTTCAACACCTTTAGTTTTTGTCTCATGACTTTCTCGACGCAAACCACTCATCAAAAAGGGGAAAAAGTAGACACAAATTTTTGGTATCATTTATCTCCTTCCCATGTTCATTCCTCTTCATTGTCATTTTCAACATACATACCTCTCTTTGCATTTAAATCCCCCTTTCCCTCCTAAAATATATTTATCCATTTAATTTTCATTATCCACCTTAATCTCATATTAATCATACCATTAATTTATCTTCATTAACAATCACCCTTAATTAATCCTAAATCCCCAATTAATCCATTTATCCTCCCTAAATGTCCCTTTTTACCCTCCCTATGCCTTCTTTAATAATTTTATCTCCCCTTTTCCTTTATTTAATATTTTCAACCTCACACCTACCCTTTTATCTTCCCTAAGCAACCCTAACCTATATTTACCACACAAAACCCTAATACCTCTTTATAAGGTCTCTTTGCATCGAGTTGATCAATCTTCCACCAGCCAAATCAACGGACTACCGTAGTCACTGACGACCCAACCGGGTCACCATCGACCCTATAAATACAACCTTACCTCTCCTTCTAGGATGTAACATGGGATACTTTGAGCTTTCTTATGATCTTTCCTTCATTTCTTGCTCATATTTGCAGCTGTTATCACTATATTGGAGCTACTTTGGAGATCGTATGCCTCACCTTTGGATATTTGAACTCCTCTCTCTTTTTTGCATACTTGGAGCCACCATTTCCATTCCATCACTCATCTTCATCAGTTTTGTAGGTTTATAGACTTTCTTAGAGCCTTGTTTCTACATTTTCCTCCTCTCCATTTCTTTCTGTAGATCATCATTTCCATCTATTTTTTTCCACCAAACCTTAGATCACTCCCATTCGTTGTCGACCCTACCCATTCGCCATTGACCTAATTCACATTTACTTGGCTTTCTGTCATTCATTCTGCTAGTTGTTTGTTTTCTGACCTCACATCCTTTCAGATCCCCTAGTCTTGTCTTTCTACACACCCACAACTTTAGATCTCATCTTCATCACATCTAGTCACTTCTGATCAGGACTAGTCACGTCGAACCTATCAATAGTTCATATTTTCATCAATTTTCTTGCATCCATTTTGTTCTCATTTATATCTAGATTCCTTTCCTTATCTTAGCATCATTTCTAGTTCCATACCAACTTCAATTATTTCAAATCTTTCTTTTCTACATATGTAGGCGTCGACTGTGCCTAACATTCTTGGGTCGTCATTGACCCACTCAGTTTTGGTTTAGATTAACATTTTATACAATAATATTTACATCTTATCCTTTCTTGCACATCCTTTATTTTCTGCATTAGTTCAAATTCTACATCTTATCATTCATCCATCATTCATTTTATTTATCATTTATCAACAAGTGGTTTGACATCCATCCTAGGAATTTTTCACTTCTCGAGACTGGATTTTTCAGGAAACCCGCCATCCTATCTACTAATCTTTTTCCATGTTTATCTTCTCTTTTTCATGTAGGTTCTCAAGTTTGTTGTGAGGAGGATATTTTGTGCCCATATCCATAATTATCTCATCTAGAGGTAGCTTTAAACCCTCTCATTGTGGATTTTTTTATTTTCTTTGTTACCATTTCACTAATTTGAAACAGGAGTGAGAAAATTTGTTTAACAATACATTAAGAAATAAAACATATAAAACAATCCATATATCCCACAATGAGAACTTATTAGCTAGAAGTTTTCTAAAATTAATCAAAATAAAAATCATTTATAACTTTGAACAATAAATTTTCATTTACGTTCCCTTGTCTCCACCATCACTATTGCAAATACATTTGAATCAAATATATATGCAAAGTGAGTGAAGGTATTATTTTTCCTGGTTATAATATTTGTGTGTAGGTTCATGTGGTAAACACACTATGTTTTCCACCTTTGTGTTTGATTTTCGTCAACCATGTATTTAGGTGAATCTGTATGGATAAAATTGGTATTACACTTATGCACTCTTATCCCAATGAGGATAACTATGAACATAAAAGCAATCCATCTAGCCATAAACATATTATTTAGTCATGTTTACTAAAACACCATTGGGAGAAAATCATATTCATCGAAACAAAAAAGTGTTTAATATTATCTCATTGATAAGTGTATACCATTATATTATTTATAAGTTGTCCCATTTTCAATCTTGCAAGATTTAAATTAAATGGTTTTCTCTAAGGGTTGGACTACAAAGCAATGCTCACTAGAAGTACCAAACAAATAGTAATTATTATTTAGTAGTATTAGTCCTTAATGTATTATGAAGTTTTACACCCTAGCATGTGAATTTTTTTTAGGTAAGATAAAAAGAGTTTGGTTTTATAAGGGGACCAAAAAAACTCCAAATAAAAAGTAGTAGGTTTCAAACAAAAACCAATAATGAGCCATGGAGGCTAAGTCAAAAATACTTGATGACAGACCACCACAAAATAAATCTAAACACCTATAAAGTTTGCATATTAATTAGTACATTTTTTAAAAACATCCATAAAGGAAAAACCAACAAAAACAAAGGAGAAAGGACAACTAAAGGTCAAAAATTAGTTCTTCGAGGCCTTGCTACGAGCTTTGGTACTTGGCCCACCATCCTTCCTGCCAGCCAATTTTATGATCACACACTTTGGCATTTTTTCCTCATTTTCCTCTATCTGAGTGTTCATGGGCTCCTTTATGCTAACCTAATCCTTGTCTTTAACTTGGGTGTTAACCATGTCTATGTTAGATCCCACGTTTGTTTCAGAATTGTAACTTTGATAACTACTAAGCATGAGCCTCATGTTGGGCTTAGTATCCACCTTGGCCACTTGATCTTGTAAAATAGAGATCCTATGTTCCTACATAAAAAAATCCATCTAAATATCCCCAATTATATTATGCTAGACATCAATCTTGTGTTGACACTCCTTCAATTCTTGAATGAAATTATTGTTAATAGTAAGGATAGTATCAGCAGTCGATTCCACATGTAGAAGTCTAGCCTCCCAATCCATGAAATCCTAATCCCTTTTACAAGAACTCTCACCCACATTTTGACCGCCATTTTTTATATTTCATAGATCATTCGTAACCCCATCAATAGAATCAATCCCTTTCCTTTTACTCATATGATTAAGGGTCAAAGCCAAGGTTTTATGATCCGACTCAGGTTCACTAATTTGCGCAAGCTGAGCAGGAATAATGGGTGGGCTTCTTTGGAAAAGAAGAAGAATCAAGCCTTGGTGAAGAGAGATGTCAATTTTCTTATATTTTAAGTCCTCTATAATGGAGAGTAGAGACCTATAGAGGAAGAAGGCCAAGCTCATGGTTTGGTTTCTATGGAAGAAATTAAGAATTGAGAGATGGTGGGAAAAAATCTTCTGAAATTTCCCCTCTAAGGTCACGTATTTCATGACCACAAAAAAGACATCAGCCCATTGGTCAGGGAGGAAGGTATGGGAAATACCATCATCATAGGCCACAACGTTCTCTCTTTCTTAAAAAAAGTAGTAATTTCATGTTTTTTGTGGGGTTTATCCTCAAAGATGTTAATCCCCTACATTTTTAGACCTGTTATCTCAGCTATGGCTTCCTCCGAGACCCTAATTTGAACCCCTATAAAAGTAAATCCCCCATAAATCTAAACATTGCAAAAATCCACAAAGATATCAAGGTCATTACCATTTAGATCATGAATGTACCTGGTGAATCCCCCTTTGTGCAACAGTTTCCACAAGGCATTGTCATTTTTCAGGTGCAAGAAAGTAGTAGGTTCAGTGTGGACCCTATTGCCTCCCATGGATCATTAAAATTTTTTGACTTTGAACATGCAGTAATAATTTCCAATCTTAAAAAAATTAATAATATTCCAAATTAAGGGAATCATAACCATTTTCAAAAAGAGAAAGGTCTTTTCAAAAACCCAAACATGAGAGGTTTGGTCATCATCATTAATCAGATTATTAATGGGTCCCCAGGGAATACGTGTCCCTATCCACATCATCAAGTATGACATGTCATTACCTTGGTTTTCTAGAGAAATTCTAGGTTTATTACCAGCTCTGTAGATGTGTTGAATGTCCACCTTATCCAATGATGTTAAGATAATGTAAGCTTCCTTGATCATGTTATTGAGTTTCCAACCACACTTACTTTGATGCTTAAGAGCATAAATCACACAAAGGGAGTCACCTTCTATGATGATGTATTTTAATCCCAAATATTTTCACATCATGACCCCCTAGATCATAGCCTTAGCTTCTACATAGTTATTGGTATGATTACCAATGGGTCATATGTAGGTGTTGTTGCAAATCAACAGTACCCCTAAATGTTGATCAAACTTCTAGTTTGACATCTTGGGCATCCAGTGTGATTACAAAACATTGAATCCTCTCCCCAAGTGTGGGACTTGTAAAAATGGGAGAAGAATCTCTAGATTAGAGGTTGGTTCCTCAACTCCTCTGATCAGATATATCACTTACAAGTTGCAGAGGTTTGAATTCCTAGTTCCTACCCTAAATTCCAAGGGGACAAAGATATGGAATGCAAGAAAATGAAGCTAATGCTAATGAGGTGATGCACCAAATGAGTTGTAGACATCTGATACTACAATACATACACAATCCACAAGAAAACACAACACAAAGCATGCACAAATTGCTCAAAATGTAATGAAAGATCAAGAAAACAATGGTAGATATATGAAAGGATTGAGGGATTTTAATCACAGAGCATATATTAACATTCTAGATCCAATAAAATGTATTACAGTGATCAAGAGGAAAAAGGGGTGTTGTATTACATGGAAAGGTAAAAATTTCCACAAATTCTGCTAAAAAGGAAGAAAAGGGGAAGTTGCAGAGCTGAAAAAGTGTCTCCCCTTTTTTAAAAATGAACCCATTCTAGCTTTTACAGTGCAAGCCATGAACCTAGATGAGAGAAATGCGGGAAAACATGGGAGAGCTTCAACCACTAACCCAAAACACATTAAAAAATCATGGGCATCCTTATAGGCCCATCCCCTGACATATTTTTCCATACTGGGAGAGAATGTGAGCCATTCTTCATTAAAAATGGTGGTTGAAACATCATTTCTGTCCATGACCATGTGCCAAAGGAATTTTTCAATTTTATATCTCCAAAATCCATTAAAATGTAAAAATTACCCCATAATATTGTAGATAATTTCACCAGCTTTCCATTGATATAAAGAACGCAAAAAACCAAGCTCTGGATCGAAAGATATGGCCGTTTGAAATTTTAGGGAAAAATAGGGCCGAATCGGATTAGCAGGCAAATTTTTTTAAATTTTCCACTTTTTTGTCATTTGGAAAATTTTCCAAAAATTCCCCATGCTCTGCCATTTTGGGTACCACGTGGCATGTTTTGATTGGGCATGGCCTTTAATGCTTCATTTTCCATTATTTTTCCCTTTGGAAAATTTTCCAAAAATTCCCCGCCGGGCCGATGAGTTGAGGACACATGGCAGTAGGTGATTCACCACGGGCATTTCCTCCTAAATTTTCCATCACGTTTGACCATATTTTTGACTCGAACACATGGCATAACCCCATTCATTGTGGGATTTTCTTGGAGAATTTTTCATGCGGGCCTTTCTTATATTTTTTGCCGCCACTGGACACGTGGCAAGATTTGATTGGTTCGCGCTTAGGGGGGGATTTTTCCTTTGAAATTTCCTTCTTTTTCCCTTGGGAAAATTTCCCAAATTCTCCCTACCTTCTGCCAGTCTGGGACACGTGGTGTCGGGTGGTTCATTGCAGGCACTGGGCAAACATTTTTCCTTTTGCGTAATCCCTTTGGGAAAAATTTCCAATCTCCTCCCGCACTTCGCTAGCCCACGTGCCCATGGACACGTGGCATAATATGATTAGTTGGCAGGGCCACGGGCTAACAATTTTCCTTCTCCCTTTTTTCCAAACATTTCACCAAAATTCTAAGTTCACCTCCGCCCTCCACTGTTCCGGCCTCCGGTGACACGTGTCGTAACATGATTGGTCGGCAGGCCTTCCTTTTGAAATTTTCCATGGCACTAACACTTAGTCGATTTTTTAATTTTTTTCCCCTTGGACACGTGGCATAATCTGATTCACCAGCGGGCCTGTGGGGTGAAATATCCTTTGACATGTGGCACAATATTACTGGTTGCGGGCCTTCCAGGGGAAAATTTCCCTCAAAAACTCTACCTAGCCATAACTTCAAAAATACATGGAGTTAGGAGGAAAACTTTACCTTTCTGGAAATATGAGAAGAAGCTCTATCTAATGGTGCCATTTCTAGAAAGCCTTGAGTGCCTGAAAAGAAAAATTTTATGACTGAGGCACAAGAGAGGGAAGAATGAAGGGAGCTAGCCACAAAATGAGTAAGGGGCACATTTTGGATAATAATTTTGGCGACTCAAAGGGGTCATCTGCCTACTGGATGAAGTTACCAGTTTCCTAAAGCAATCCATTAGGCATGGAGTCATCAAGTTCTCTACTTGGTACCCCAACTGACTAGAACACTGCACGGAGGAAGATGGAGGGTGGAACATCATCTGATTGGAGAAAGGCCTATAACACCATTTCCAGGAACAATAAGCTTGTGCCAAAGCACTTAGGGAAAGAAAATCTAATCTACAACAAAATAGTGTGCATAAGCACTTAGAGGAATGAAAACCTAGCTAATATGTACAAGATGGAGAATTCCCATTAGTAGCAATGCTTTAGATAGATCCCATTGACTAGAATCTGTAGTTCTTCGCCATCCAATGAAGACAATTGGAAAGCATTATTGTCCTTACACTTTGTGACCATGTATGGGCCACTCTAAAAGGCATCAAATTTTGAATGCTTTCCCAGTTTTTCTCTATTTGCATCCCATTTTAACACTAGATCTCCAACTTGGAAAGATCTATTCTTGGCCTTCCTATCAAAGGTCTTCTTTATCAAAGCTTGATCCTTCTCCATTGCTTGAGATTCTTGATTTCTCACTTCTTGGAGCTCCATCAATTCTGCATATCTAACCTCCATGGGCTCAAACTCCAACAACTCCAACTATTTCATGAGTTCCAATGTTGGCAACTCAAGTGACATGGGAAAAATTGCCTCTCTCCCATAAACAAGCTTAAATGGAGAGTTACATGTAGATCTCTTGGGAGTTATCCTATCATCCCATAAGGTTGATTTCAACTTAGTATGCCAAGACCTCTGATTTTCATCAAGAGTCCTCCTAATGATCCTCAACAAGTTCTTATTTGTAGATTCAGCCTGGCCATTACCCTGAGGGTAATAGTTTGATGAAGTGCTTAGGTAGATCCCATTCTTGATAGCCCATTCAGTCACCTTGGACCCAATGAATGCCAATGCATTATCGTATATTATTGTAGCAGGTATGCCAAATCTAGTTGCTATTCCCTCATAGAAATCTAGGATGCTAAATTCATTTGCTTCCTTGAGTGCTACTGATTCAGTCCACTTGGTGAAATAATATGTTGTTGTTATAATCCATTTGTGTCCTTGGCTTGAATTGGGATTAATGACTCTAATGAAGTCCAAACCCCATTGCATGAATGGCTGGTCAACTAAAATTGGATGCAATAGAAGGGAAGCTAGACTCTCTTTACCTGTAAAGAATGCACAATTCTTGCACCTCTTGATCCCTGCATAACAATCATTGAAAATCTTGGGCCAATAATAGCCAGCCCTCATGATCTTTAGAGCTATCACTCTTGGTGCAAAATGACCACCAGCTGGTCCACCATGGAACTCTTCCAACACCCTATGAATATGATTTGTACCAATGCATCTCAGCAACACTCCATTCACATCCTTTTTGAACAAGACACCATCAATAAGGGCATATGGGATAGCCTGTAATCTGAAGTGTCTTCTTTTGGTCTTGTTCATCTCTAGAGGGCATATACCTGTGCTTAGGAAGTGCATCATGTCTTGGGTCTAGCAAGGAGTGAGGATGCCATTATTTTCCTCTTGAGTGCTTCCTTGCTCATGGCTGTCTTACAATGCCAAAACAACCTCCTTCTCATTGCATGCTTCCTTGGGTTTGTTCGAGACCAGTTACTCACACAACCCTTTCTCTCTCACCAAATTGGTGAATTTGATCTCAATGTCATACTCCATGACATGAGTAATCCAACCTGCTCTCTTTTCATTCAAGTCTTTGTTGAGGAGGAAATCTTTAACTACCACATGAGAAACCAACAACTGAACCTTATTGTTTGAAACTAGATGCTTGAATTTCTTCAAGCTCCTAATTACTGTAAGAACATGCTTTTCAATGAAAGAATATATCACCTCATAGTCCTCTAGGCTTTGACTGAAGAAAGCAATTGGCTACTCATCATTGTTTTTGTTTTGTTGTACCAACATTACAGAAATAGTATCATCACCCCCAAATGCATAGAGGATGAAATCCTTGGAGAAATTTGGGTTAATGAGAGTTGGGGCTTGAGATATGGCTTCTTTGATTGCTTCAAAACTTTCCTTTCCTTCTATTGTCCATTTGAAAGCCATGCTTTTCTTTAACATCTTGGTGATAGGCTTGACTAGGGATGAAAAATTTGGGACAAACCTCTGAAATTTTTTTATTCTCCCCAAGAAACTTTGAAGGGCCTTCTTGTGGCTTGGAAATGGTAGTGATTTTATGGCTTCAACTCTTTCTGGATCAATCGCTATTCCTTCTTTGGAGACAACGTGGTTAAGGAGATTTCCTTCATGGGCTAGAAAAATACACTTTTTAGGACTTAAGGATACTCCAAATCTTCTGCACCTTTGGAACACTTGTCTCAAATGAAAGAGGTGGTCTGCTGCATTTTTTGAAAAAAAAGTGATATCATCAAGATATATCAGGACAATGTTGTTAATCAAACCCTTGAACACCATGTCCATTGCTCTTTGGAAGGTATCTCCAGCGTTGGACAACCCAAATGGCATTTTCTTGTATGCATAAGTTCCCCATTTGGTTGTAAAGGTTGTCTTGAACTGATCTTCTTCTTTCACCATAATCTGATTGTACCCCAAATAGCCATCAAGTAGTGAAAACCTCTCAGATCTAGTAACAACTTGCAAAATCTGCTCCATGGAAGGAAGTGGGTAATGGTCCTTGAGAGATGTTCTATTCAAATCTTTGAAATCAACACACAATCTGATTTACCCACTCTTCTTTCTAACTGGAACCAAGTTAGCTACCCAACTAGAATGCTTGATAGGGAATATGATTCTTGATTCTATCAACTTATTCAATTCCTTTCTCATGAGAGGTTCCATGTGTGGATTGACTGGTCTTTGTTTTTTTCTGATGGGTTTAGTACTTGGATCCAATTCAATGGTGTGTTGAGCTAACTTGGGATTGAAACCTTTCAAATCTTCATAGCTCCAAGCAAACACATTAGGGAATTCTTGACAAAGTTGTATGAACTCATACCTCTCTTGCTCAGTTGTCACTTTACCAACTCAGAGTGATTTGCCTTCTTCCACCAAGATGGACACTGAATCTTCTCCCTTGACTTGAATGTTTTCTTTCTCCTTCCTAAACTGATCATTAGGATTGAAAATGGACTCCAAAGTAATAATTCCCTTGGGTAATTTTTTGGTTCTCAGCTGTACCACTTGGTCACCATACTACTACTCTAACTTTTCTTGATTTTTAGCTAAGAACTCAGCCTCTTCTTGCACGAAATGGATGATTTGTTGATCATTTTCAAACACTTGCCAACTTACATTGTTTTCTGATACTGATGGCCTCAAGATCACATGGATGTTTGGCTATACCTTGTCCTTTTGAATGCTTTCAACAATGTCAAAGGATGCCCTAACTGCTACAAGCCTGTCATCAGCCTAGTTCTCTTTTCTAGGAATGGATTTTATGCCAAAGCCCTCAAAATTTTCAATGAGGTCCCACACCCTATTTTTGTACCACTTGAATAGATCATTCTTGACAACATGTTGCCCCTTAACTTGGTTGACAATCAACTCACTATCACCAAAGATTTGCAAGTTCTTTATTCCTCTCTTGATTGACCAATGCAATCCTTGTATCAAGGATTCATATTCAGCAGTGTTATTAGAGCATGTAAACTGGAATCTAAAAGCTGAATAATACTTAACTCCTTGAGGTGAGACAAGCATATCTCCCCCTCCTACACCTTGTCTACTCCTTGATCCATCAAAAAATAACTGCCATACCTCATTGTCATCCTTGTGGTCTAGCTTGGTGATGCTAGGAATAGGCTGATTTTCTTCATGCATGCAATAGACTCCTAGCTCAAATTCTTCTATTTCTTGATAAGGATCAAAAGCATGCACCTTGTTTTCCTATTCATCAAGAGTTAGATCTGAGATGCTTCCTACCTTGGTGTCAGTTTCATCAGTGCTTGGATAATCCTCTTGGTCAAATGCTGAACAATTGGTATTGATCTGACTTGGGGTGTAAGGCTTAATGTGAAAGTTTGTAATAGGTTCAGATCTGATTGTGGCCTTAGTTCCATATCTTGTCTTGCATAACATGTGTGACCAATCAGCAGATAAGTAACCTCCAATCTTGGCTGCAAAATCCCTTGACAAACATAGGGCAAAGAGTGGTGGAAGATCTATTACTGAGACATCTTGTAAAATAACAACGTTGGGGCATGCATGCAAAGTAAGACTCAGGTTTTTTATCACTCCAACTGTTATTACTGCTATCCCATCCAATTGCACCACCCCTTTGGATATGACTTCATACTAAATTCCCAACTGATCAACTATTTTCTTGGGCATTACTGAACTACTTGCCCCGGAATCAATCATGCAATTGTGTGCTAATTGGTTTCCAATGATCAATGAAACATAGAATGGAGGGGGCTTTAACATTTTACCTTGTTGTCCTCCATGATTCCCTTCAGGCTGGGCAACATTTGTGAGCACCTTCTCTTGCATTTGGACTTGTTGATTTGAAGTTGACCAATCCTTCGTGGCAGCTTGTAGCAAATCTCTTTGGTCTGGGATAGATAGTGATTCCCACATTAATATGTTTACATTTTTCTTCTTCATCTGATTAATGATGTTGAATGGGGATGAAGCATCTCTCTACTATCCCTTATCCTGCACATTCATTCCTTACACATGGGTAGTAGCAACTGGCATTTTAGTTGGCCTAGGAGCTGTCTTAGGCAGTCCTTGCATGTTTGGAACTGCATTTTGTTTGCCAATAACTTGTGGAGTAGTAGGAGGTTGTGGATTATTTAGAGCCAATGGTTGTTCTTCACCCAAATTTCTCCTTTTTGACCTTGTGTTGGCTGCAATACTTTGGGAAACTTTTTTATTCATGCCACAAAAATCCTCTTCCTGCCAGTTTACAAGTGTAGTATCATTTGGAGTTGATTGCTGCTGGAATGTTTCTTGTTGTTGGTTATTTCCTTGAATACCTTCACCCTCCACACCAGTAGTTGTCACCATTAATGCTTGATTCAAGGCATCACTGAAGCACATAGACTGGTGTTGAGGTTCATTGCATGGGAAACACCAATCATACTCTTGAGCTATGTTGTTTTGCACTGGCACTAATGCCTTAGAGGTAGATATAACATTGGGATTATAGGGCTGAAATGGTCTATTGGAAAGAGGTCTTGCTTGGTTTAAATTTGCAACTGGATTGGGTGGTCTTTGAGGCTGGTATGGCTTCCTGTTAGGCTGATCTTCAGGTTGGAAAGAATGCCTAAAACCTTGGGCTTGTTACCTCTTGAGTATAACCAGTTCATTACCTAAATTTTGCAATTGCTTCATGACTTCTTGAAGTTCATTTGAGGCACTAGAAGATGAAGTAGAAGCTTCACTTGAATTCTGATTCCTAGGAGTGGGAATAGGGGCTAAAATAGGCGTTTGATTAGTGTTTGGGCTCTCTAAACTTGGAAACAGTGGCATTGGAGGCCTAGGATCTAGCTTACCAACTTGAATCAAACAATTTTCAGCTCTAATGGCAATGCTATAAGCAACAGGGATAGTTGTGCCTCCCATGGATTGAATCAACATAGAAATATTAGAATTTAAAGCTTTCAAGTAATATAGAAAAGCACCTTCTGCTGCTGGCCTTACTGCCACTAGAATTCTCTCCCAAGTCATTTGAAATATGAAGTTGAAGTCAGTCAGTTGCTCATTGGGTGCTCTTTTGATGGTTGTCAGTTGTTCCAAAAGGGATAAGTTATCTCCCTTTTCTCCAAACTACTCATGGAGGGCTATACATAGCTGGTTCCAATTTTGGATAGAAATTGAGGCAAGACTCCTAAACCATTGCAAAGCTTTCCCTTTGAATGAAGATGCCAAAAATTTGACAGCAACTAGCATCTCATTGATCTCATGGATTACACAAATATTGGCAATATCCTTAACATGATCACCAAGAGTGGTCTAATTTTCTCCAGTAAAGTATGGGATGTTCTTCAATGCTGAAACTGGGATTGGATTTTTTGCATTAAGAGCAAGTGGGCTGCTGCCAGTGAAATTGACATAGGGGTTGTTTTGTGCCATTCTGATTGGCCTTAGAACCCTTGTTGATTGAATGAAAGGCCTACCAGGTGGAGGAGTTGAGAGATTTCTATTTGGTGGAGATGGAGACCTTTGAATTATCCTCCCTCTTTGCATTCTTCTTGGAGATAATTGCAGATACTCAAACAACACTTCTTCTTCTCTAACTCTTGACCTTGTGGTGATTCTTCTCATGAGTTTTTAGATCTGCACTACTAAAACCAACTGATTCTTCTTCCTTTAAGTCGCCAGATGTGTAATTTAGGGATCTTTTAAGCAAGAAACTTGTAACAAATGCACATCAAATTTTATTTAATGAAGATGAAGACCTCTAAGGTCCCACTGGGCATGCCAAAACTGTTGTTGAAAATCAGCAGCACCCCTAGATGTCGATCAGACTTCTAGTTTGACATCTTGGGCATCCAGTGTGATTACACAACATTGAATCCTCTCCCCAAGTGTGGGACTCGTAAAAATGGGAGAGGAATCTCCAGATTAGAGGTTGGTTCCTCAACTCCTCTGATCAGATATATCACTTATAAGTTGTAGAGGTTTTGAATTCCTAGTTCCTACCCTAAATTCCAAGGGGACAAAGATAGGGAATGCAAGAAAATGAAGCTAATGCTAATGAGGTGATGCACCAAAGGAGTTTTAGACATCTGATACTACAATACATACACAATCCACAAGAAAACACAGCACAAAGCATGCACAAATTTCTCAAAATGTAATGAAAGATCAGGAAAACAATAGTAGATATATGAAAGGATTGAGGGATTTTAATCACAGAGCATATATTAACATTCCAGATCCAATACAATGCATTACAGTGATCAAGAGGAAAAAGGGGTGTTGTATTGCATGGAAAGGTAAAAATTTCCACAAATTCTGCCAAAAAGGAAGAAAAGGGGAAGTTGCAGAGCTGAAAAAGTGTCTCCCCGTTTTTAAAAATGAACCCATTCTGGCTTTTACAGTGCAAGCCATGACCCGAGGAGAGAGAAACGTGGGAAAACAAAGGGAGAGCTTCAACCACTGACCCAAAATGCATTAAAATAGCATGGGCATCCTTACAGGCCCATCCCCTGACATTTTTTTCCATGCTGGGAGAGAATGCTAGCCATTCTTCATTAAAAATGGTGGTTGAAACGTCATTTCTGTCCATTACCACGTGCCAGAGGTATTTTTAAATTTTCTCTCTCTAAACTCCATCAAAATTCAAAAATGACCCTAGAATCTTGTAGAGAATTTCACCAGATTTCCATTGATATAAAGAACATGAAAAAATGAGCTCTGGATTGAAAGATATGGCCGTTTGAAATTTTAGGGCAAAACAGGGCCAAATCAGATTGGCGAGCAATTTTTTTTAAATTTTCCACTTTTTGGTCATTTGGAAACTTTTCCAAAAATTCCCCGCACTCCACCATTCTAGGTGCCACGTGGCATGTTTTGATTGGGTGTAGGCCTTTAATGCTTCATTTTCCATTGTTTTGCCCTTTGGAAAATTTTCCAAAAATTCCCCACCAGGCCGATGAGTTGAGGACACATGGCAATAGGTGATTCGCTACAAGCATTTCCTCCTAAATTTTCCATCACGTTTGACCATGTTTTTGACTCAGACACATGGCATAACCCCATTCATTGTGGGATTTTCTTGGAGAATTTTTCATGTGGGCCTTTCTTATATTTTTTTCTGCCACCGGACACGTGGCAAGATTTGATTGGTTCACGTTTGGGGGGGCGATTTTTCTTTTGAAATTTCCTTCTTTTTCCCTTCGGAAAATTTCCCAAATTCTCTCTGCCTTCCACCAGTTTGGGACATGTGGCATCAGGTGGTTCATCGTGGGCCCTAGGAAAACATTTTTCCTTTTGCGCAATCCCTTTGGGAAAAATTTCCAATCTCCTCCCGCGCTCCACTGGCCCGCGTGACCATGGACATGTGGCATAATCTGATTGGTTGGTGGGGCCACGGGCCAACAATTTTCCTTCTCCCTTTTTGCCAAAAATTTCACCAAAATTCTAAGTTCACCTCTGACCTCCGCTGTTCTGGCCTCTGGTGACATGTGTCGTAACATGATTGGTCGGTGGGCCTTCCTTTTGAAAATTTCCATGGCGTTGACACTTAGTCAATTTTTCAATTTTTTCCCCTGGACACATGGCATAATCTGATTCACCGATGGGCCTATGGGTTGAAATATCCCTTTTGAAAACTTTTCCAAACACTTGGTAAATTTTCCAAGTCTCCCTCTGACATCTGCCACTTCCTTCGATACGTTATGCAATATTACTGGCCACAGGCCTTCCAAGGGAAATTTCCCAAAAAAACTCCGCCGAGCCATAACTTCAAAAATACATGGAGTTAGGAGGAAAAATTTACCTTTCTGGAAAGTTGAGAAGAAGATATATCTAATGGTGCCATTTCTAGAAATCCTTGAGTGCCTGAAAAGTAAAATTTTATGACCTAGGCACAAGAGAGGGAAGAATGTTGGGAGTTAGCCACAAAATGAGCAAGGGGCACATTTTGGATAATAATAGGAACTGATGCAAATGCCCCTGTGATCAAAAATCAGTCCCCCTCCTCCAAAAATACCATTCATAATTTTTTCCAAGTCATGGAAGTTGAGTTTGAAGATTCCAACGGGGGGATTTGACCATTTGACCTTTTGGTTAATCCTCTTCTTCTCAAGACTGTTAGGGATGAAATCCATGCACCTTAGGATATATTTTTCCCAATCCGGATAATTTTTAGCCTAATTGGGATTTAAATTATGAGAATTATCTTTAAGGGATTGTCTCACATTTTCAATCACCTTCTCGAAGCTAGAATCCTTGGTCCTGAAAGTCTTGTTATTTCATTCCAACAATAAACCTCATAAGGTGTGAGGGAGAGCAAGTTTCCAAATTTCATTAACCAAAGCATTCTAAGAATTGAAACACCATTGATTAGGCCAAAGGTCCACATCCCAAGGAAGGACCATATTCACCTGAAATAAACAAAGGACATTAGAGAAAACTTGAAAAGAAAAGGGATATTCGAGGAAGAGGTGCTGAATAGACTCTTCATTACATTTGCGGAAGCCACATGTGTTGATTATGATCATTACTCTTTTTCTAAGCCTATCCACAGTAAGAATCTTACCTTTAACAACTTCCCAAAATAAAATATTGATTTTGGGGATAAGATTCTTATTCTAGACCTTCCTCCAAAGAGTGCTAGTTTCAATGTGTTCAAAATTTAACAAATAACTACACTTGACATCATACTCCCCCGTATTCATGGTTCTCTAGATCAAATCATCCTAAGCTCTATCATGTGGAATATGGTACTCCTTAAGCATATTATTTAAATATTGAAAGGTCTGAATATCCTCTAAGAAGTGGGGGGAGGGAGGAGGGAGAAGTGGGGGGAGGGAGGAGGGATATCCACTTTCTCTCTTTATCCCAATGATTACAGACCAACTCTCCCTGTTCTTGAGTGAAAAAAACCAAATCTCACTCCATGGTTCAACCGATTTTAGGGCACCATCTACTATTAATGGGTCCTCCCAAAATTTAATATTAGACCCATATTTAAGATTCCACTTACTTCCCTTTATCAACTATTTTCTGGTTTGGCAGAGGTTATTCCAGAATATAGAACCTCTAGGAAGCTCCATATCAGAGAAGAGAGCTAGAGTACCACCAAAGGGTAAAAAATATTTCACTTTCAAGATGTTGACCTAGGTTCCCTCCTCTCTTTGAAATCTCCATCCAACCTTAGCAATAGGTTCTTGATTCATGATTTGAATGTTTTTTAATCCCTGACCACCCCTATCCTTTGGTTGAGTGACTTTATCCCAAGAAACTAAAGGGATTATATTGTTTTCCTCTAATCCAGTCCATAAAAACCATTTCTATATGAATTTAATAGATTTCTTCACTCTAACTGGTAGATTAAAGATGGAAATAATAAAAATAGTAATGCCCTGTAAGCAACTTTGAAGAAGCTGAAATTTTCTAGCCCTTGAGAGCAGTGTACCTTTCCAAGAGGCTATTTTTTTATGAAATATTTCTATTAGTTTATTCTAGCCTTCTTCATCAAACCTTTTCCCACAAAGGGGAATTCCCAAGTAAGTATTAGGGAGATTCCTGATGTTGCACTCTAAAATGTTGGCCATTTTTTTTTGTTACTCCTCCCCCACATTAATGAAGAAACATGAGCTCTTTCTAAAGTTAATCCTCTTCCCCATAGATTTTTCATAATGTTTAGTGATTCCTTTGATAGCCCTAGCTTCTTGAACTAAAAATTGACCCATAATAACTATATCATCAACAAACTAGAAATTGTTTTCAAATCCATGAACCACTATTATACCTTCCATAATACCAGTTCTCTAAGCCCTAGAACATAGCTTGCTCAAAGTTTCAGCAACTATTATATATAGGAAAGGTGATAGGGGATACCATTTCCTTAATCCCCTTTCATATTTGAAGAATGCATTGGTCTTTTTATTAATTAAAATAGAAAAGCTTAGTTATTTAGTGCAAGTTTGAATCATTTTGATGAAATGGGGATGGTATCCCAACTGAATTATGAGGGAGTACAGGAAATCCCAAGATATTCTATCCTAGGATTTTTGCATGTCCAACTTCATAATCATACCCTCCCTTCCTAAGAGCTCCACTGAGTGTATCATCTCATGAACAGTAATTATGTAGTCCAAGATTTTCCTTCCAGGAACAAAATCCCCTTGATTTGGAGAGATGAAATTAATAAGAGTCTCCCTTAATCTAAAATCTAGAATTCTTGAAATGAGCTTATACATGGTATATCATAAAATAATAAGTCTAAAGTCCCAAAGGTCTTTAGCTCATATATTTTTGGGATGAGGGAAATAAAATTGTGGTTGATTTGTTTGAGTAATCTGCTAGATCATAAAAAGTCTTGGACTGCTAACACCACTTCTTTCTTTACAATATCCTAATACATTTGAAAAAAGAAAGTAGAGAAACCATCTAGCCCTGGGATTGTATCCCCTTCCATAGCATCAAGGATAGAATTTATCTCATCCTCAAAAGGGATGGCTATGAGTTCACTATTTGCATCTTGGATAATAGCAGGTTGGAAAAGATTAAGGATCTCCACTCTAGATATTTCATCTGAATGAATATATTCAACAAACAAGTTCCTGAAGAAGGACACAATAGTAGCAGAGATATCCTTATCCTCAGTAGTCATTTCACCATTATGTTTCTTTATTTCTTGGATTATTCCTTTGTTGGCCTTAATAGTAGCTGAGATATGAAATAATTTGGTGTTCTCGTCTCCCTCTTTAAGCTAAGTAATTCTAGATTTCTACTTCTAATATATCTCTTCTCTACGTAGAATATTATGGTATTTAGCAAGTATATCTTTTTCTTTTAATTTTTCTTTCATGCACCATCCTCCCTATTCCATGGATTCTTCCATATCATGAAGATCTTATGATATTATACTTTTTTGGAGAAAGATATTGCCAAAAACTTCCTTATTCCAAATATTAAGGTTTACCTTAATATTTTAAAGTTTGGCAGCCACCCTGAACATGCTATTTCCTTTGATTTCCAAACTCCACCATTCTTCTATCATTTTTCCTAACTATAGATGAGCAGTCCACATTTTTTCAAACCTGAAAGGTCTACCAAAAGGTTGTTCCATAATATTGAATTTAAGAATCAAAGGATTATCATCTGAACCAATGCGAGGTAGAGAGGATAAAGTATATTGTTGCTCCTGGATCCATTGGAGATTCACAAGAAAATAGTATAGTCTGATTTAGATCAGGTTCTCCCCTTCACGTCTGTTGGACCAAGTGTATTTTGAACCACTAAGATACAGATTCATCAAATCATTCCACCCCATAAAATTCCCAAGGTCCTCCATAATCTCATAAAACACATTAAATCCTCCTTTATTTTACAAAGGAATGAGAGGAGTGTTAAAATCACCTCCTATAATCTAGCTTAGATCACTAAACATCTTTCTAAAGGTGGTCAATTCTTCCCAAAGAAACCTTCTACCAGTTGTATTAGGAACATATATATTAGAGAGAATATACTATTTTCTAGAGCTGATTTCAGTGAAACAAATGGATATATGATGTTGAATATTGATGAGGGGGAAGCCATCCAATCTATTATTATTCCATGTGTTGGTACCTAGATTTAATATCCTTCACAACATGAGCTGCATCATGGATTTTACAAGACACTTAGAGGCAAATAAATGGTTTATATGTCATTTTGTAGCTGGTGAAGCAATTTATATGACTTGTTAGCACTTAGGATTTAAAGAAGTGGGTAGATCCTTGGAAGGATTTGATCTAATCCTCACTATTTTAGGTTGTTCCTATCAGCCAAGGTAATAGAACCTATATTGCAGCCTCTGTTTTGTTAAGGAGGTGAAAATATCCTTATATTGTGTAGATTGTATGGAGATGGCCTTAAGAAAACATGATCAATTTACCATTGTTAAAACTCAACAGAGCTGTCACTACTAAATGATGGAAATGCTTTCAAGACAAGGCTAAGGCTACTAAAGACATGGTATGATCTTGATTTGCTTTGTGCATTTTTGTAAATGGATTGTATTATTTTGTTGACACACAATACAATGCAGGGGTATTATAGGTAGGATGAGTTAATTTGAAATGAATTTTAGGTTGGGAGATATTCAGATAAGACTAACAAAAATTTGCCAAATTCTTTGAGGACCTTTGCAAAACTTGAAATACTTAGACAATAGAAATGCTTCAAAGAGGTTAAGGTGTTCCTTCAACTAGGATACGTGCATCAAATGGAAGCCTAGATATGCACTCTCCCACACAATATATGATGATTTATCACAAAATCTTGAGTTAAATGAATTAGCAAAGCATTTAGAAATTTCTATTCTATCATACCTAAGGTACCCCCAAAGGTTTATAATCAAATCTATATCAAGGAAAGCAGAGTGAATTTAAATTTATTTATCCCTTCATCAGATGAAAGGTCTTCTGATTTTGGAATTGCAAATGCAACTAAATTGTTACCAGAATTAGATCTGTATGATCAAAAGGAAATTCCAAACACTAGATTGTAATAGGAGCAAGAAATACAAATTGAAAACATTTTGTAACATAAGTAAATGCAAATTTTACCAAGAGAGCAAAAAATAATCTAGAATGACCAAATTTATCAACAGGGAAATGTTATAAGAACAATCTTAGAGCTTGTTAGTGGATATACATTTGCAACCAACCTAACATGATACAAATTTGATACAAAAGGAGTTAAAATGGTTCTCAGGTGGTTTATAAGAGAATGGGCTTCTTCCTAGATTTTCTCGTGAAAATTCTAAGTTTCTCCGACCATTTGCATGAAAAATTCATGCAATATATAACTTTCACTTACTCACTTACTTTTCCCCTCAAATCTTCCCTCCAAAAGTGGAATATTCGAAGCACCTTTGCTTTGAAATATTTTTGGAAAATGACATTTAACAAACTCACAAAAAGTTTCCAGTTGTTCATTCAAAAGGTGAATAATTACAAAACTTTCATCATTCTTCAAAGTGGAAGCACGTTTTTCATTCCCCACGCATGTAGACCCCTTTCATTTTATTATTTCATCTTTTCCTTTCCCAATTTTTTACTCTGTAACTTTGGATCTGGTAATTCACATTTTTCATGAATTAAAGTAAAAATTAATTTGAAATGTGCTTTGGATTCACAAATGATGCCCCCAATTCGATCAATTCAGACCCTGTAGGCCAAAATGACACAAATTGGCAAAAAATTTGATGAAAATTGATGTAAAAAATGCATCTCCAAACTTTTTGGAGCTCAAATGGTGGCAAAATTGGTGTTATGTACAGCTACCATCGATCTGTTCTTATCTTTAACTCTGAGCCCTCCATGTGGTAGATCCAAAAAAATGGGCCTCGAGGACACTTTTGACCTTTTTATAACTTTTTTAAAATTTGTAAAATTTCTTGATTTCCTCCACCACTCCGCCTTTGTGATTTGGGTCTGAGACATGGCACAATATGACTGAATATGGAGTCACATCTTAATTTTACACATTTTGCATCTTTTTAGAAAAAGGAAAATTTTCCAATTTTCCTCCGTGGCTCCGCCCTCCTACAAGACATGAGTCCTCATATGATTAGCTGAGGGGAAGTGCTCTGATTTCAGCTTTTAATCTTATTTCTCTAATGGAAATTTTTCAACATTTCCTCTACTAGCTTACTCCTCCGCCATTGACTCCTCAGATGAATTTTGAATTTTTACCTTCAGTCTCATGGATCCATTCAACAATTTTACCCTTTTGATAACTAGAGGCTAAAAATACAAGTTGCCTCCGATGGCCCATCTCCCTGCCTCTGAGCCTACCACATGTTATCCTTTGATTTGATGGTGGGCTGTGGTCCATTCTAATGATTTTCTCTGTTTTTTCCAAAATGGGTGAAAATTCTAACTTTCCTCCGAGGCTCCATCTTCCACTCTGTGCTCCGATGCTGACACGTGTCTTCATTCCATTGGCTATGAGTTTGCGGTCCAATTTTATACTTTAACTCTTTTTCACCAAAGGCCAAAAAGTATCAAACTCCTCCACCTTTCCATCTCCCTGCCTGCCACGTGTCCTCCTCTGGGACCTGCGGAGTTGCGGGGGCAACTTGCACATTTTTCCAAAAACACAGAAACATTAAGTTTTTAGAAATGACCCACCTATCCTTATCCAATTACAAATGGCCATGTATGCAATAATATATGAGCTATAATTTGACAAGAAAAGGATGCCCGTATGACCATAAAAAATGTAGAAATTGCCAGCGACCCCCAAAATTGATTTTTTCTTCGTGGGTGAAGAATTTTTCGATCAAAAGACAAATGGAACGTGATTTTAGGCAATTTACAACCATGAAAAGGGATTTTTGAGGGAAAATAAGTACAAATCGAACTATTTTGAGCTTTAAAGGCTGGGAAAAATGAAAAAATGATAGAGGTTTTTGAAACGGGAAAAATTAGGGCAAAACGTAAAGTAAATTTGGGGATTCCTTCAGAATGGTGAAAAATGGAGGAAATGCGAACAACACATAGCACTCAAACACAAAAACAATTTTTTTTTGTCAAATTCAAAGTATATGCGAATCCCAAAACTATTATTCCTCAAAATTAGGGAAAAAATGCATTTCTCCTTAGCAAAACAGGGATGTTTCAAATTGGGCACCAACATTGGCTCCAACTTGGGGATGCGCACTCCCAGCAAGTTCCATAAGAACTGAAGTAGACCATGTGTCAAAAAATCATTGGGAAAATGGAGTCACAAGACAAAACATCCAAAAAACCAACTGATAAACCAACAAAAAGGGATTTCACACACAAAGGAAAACCAAAAACTGACCAAAACAACAAAAAATAAAGCAGAAAAAACTATACAGTGTATAAGTGATATGTAAACTTCATTTTTGGGGATCAATCCAAGAAATGCTTCAAATATATGCCATTAATAGGTAGCTCAAGCAATTCCCCGTCTAGGTCTTTGAGGAAAAAAGTATTCTCACCAATTCTTATGTCAATTGAATATGGGCCCATCCACAAAGCATCAATTTTACCATGCTTGGCCTTATCTTCATGCCTACTATCCCACAACAGCAAAAGATATCCAATATTGAAATCTCTTGGGGTTACCTTCTTATCAAACAAATTCTTCATTCTATCTCTGAATTTGACATGCCTCTGATGGGATGCTCTTCTCAATTCATCAAGTTCAAAAATCTGATTAATCCTTGCTTTATATGAACTTATTTCTTGATCTTCAAGTTTTTGAACAAACTGAAATGAAGACAACTGCAGATGCAAGGGCAGTAGAGCTTGTGTTTCATATACCAATTCAAACAGGATTTTACCAATAGCTCTTTTGGAAGTGATCCTATCAGCCCAAACAACAAACTTGAGTTGTTCACCCCACTTCTTTTTTAATTCCAAAGTCTTTTTAATAATATTCAACAAGTTTTTATTGTTGGACTCAGCCTGTCCATTTCCTTGTGGATTCTAGTTAGAAGCATATGTCAACTTTATTCCATATTCTTTGCACATTTCCACTAAAGGTCCAGCTCTGAAACTCATGGCATTATCAGCAACAATCTTGAATGGCACTCCAAATCTACATATGATATGATTCAATATGAAGTCCATTACAACTTGGTGCGTTGCCTTCCTAGTGGGGATTGCTTCCACCCATTTTGTGAAGAAATCAATAGCTACCAAAATCCATTTATGTCCAACACTTGATAAATCAGATATTTCACCAATGAAGTCCAGCCCCCATTGTTTGAAAGGAGATTCAATTGATATAGGCTACAAAGGAAGGGGTCCTGAAGCTTTCATTCTTCAGGAGAAATGCTGACAACTCTCACATCTTCTAACTAACTGAGTTGCATCTTTAAAAATAGTTGGCCACCAATAACTAGCCCTCAAAATCTTGTGTGCATTAACACTCCCAACAAAATGTCCTCCACAAACTCCCCCATGGAAATCAAAAATTATTTTGGGAGCTTCATCTTCATTCACACATCTCAAGAGGATTCCCTCAGGGTTCTTCCAAGCCAAACCAAAGTTTGTAATTTTATATTTTTGAGAAGCGATCATGAGAGATATTTTTTGATTTTTATTCAAATGTATAGGGAAGCATATGTATCTGAGATAATAGATTACATGCTTGTATCGTTCAGAGTTCAACAATTTTTCAAGAACATTTTCCCTCTCTTCTTCTAATTCATTTAATTCAACATTCTATAAAGTGCTTTCAACCATGAGCTTGGCAAGACCCAAACCTCTTACTAGCTTTGTGGTTTGAATGTTTATATCATACTCATGCAATTTTTTAACCCACCTACATCTTTTTCTTGAAATATCCATCTCTGATAAGAAATCTTTTACCATTGTGTGAGGAACATAAGCAACAACTTTGGAACTCAAAATATAAGGTCTGACAACCTTAGTTGCTTTAACCAATGCATAGGCTTACTCATCCATGATTGTGTATTTTAACTTAGCTACTTGCAATGCCTTACTAAAGAAGGAAATAGGTCTCTCAGCTCCATCATCATCCTTTTGTAACAAAATAGATGCAATGGTGTTCTTAGAAGCAAAGGAGAATATTTGGAAAGGTTTCTTGTAATTTGGGGCTACCAAAACAGGAGCATGCTTCAATGCTTCCTTGATTCCATCAAAATCTTTAAGGGCAGCCTCTTCCCACTTGATATTTTAGTCCTTCTTCAACATGCAAGTAATGGGGAGAGTCGACTTAGAAAAATTAGACACAAACCTTCTAATGAAATTGATTTGACCAAAGAAGAATTGGATTCCTTTCTTAGTTTTTGGAGCCAGGATCTTGCTGATGGCTTCTATCCTTTATGGATCAATCATAACTCCTTCTTCAGACACAATGTGACCAAGTAGTTTTTCTCTGTACACTCCAAAATGGAACTTCTTTAGATTGAGTGAAATGCCATATTCTCTACATATGATCAGCATTGTTTCCAAAGGTTGCAAGTGGTCACTTATTTTGCTAGAAAAAATAGTAATATCATCTTGATAAACAACAATAAAATGATTAATATAACCAATAAAATAAACATCCATGGCCCTTTGAAAAGTAGCTCCAGCATTCATTAAACCAAATGACATCCTAATAAAATCATATGTTCCCCACAGAGTAGTAAAGGTAGTTTTAATCGTCTCTGATTCTTTGACAACAACTTGCTTATAACCAGAGAAACCATCCAAAGTAGAAAGTATCTCAGAACCAGTCACTAATTGCAGCATGTTCTCCATGTTTGGTAAAGGATATTTTTCCTTTATTTATGCTCTATTTAGATTTCTGAAATCCACACAAAGTCTGATATCTCCATTCTTCTTTCTAACCGACACCAAGTTTACAACCCAAGAAGAATACCTTGTGGGATGAATGATTCCTCCATCCTTCAAATTTTTCAATTCCTCTTGCATTTTGACAGAAAGGAGTGTGTTAATTGGCCTTTTCTTCTATTTGAATGGTTTTCATCTTTCTCAAGAGGGATCTCATGTTGGAATAAGTCTTCTATATATGCTTTCAGCTCAGAATAAGACCAAGCTAAACAGTCTTGATATTGTTTTAAAAATTGGAGGTAAGACTATTTTCTTCCTTGTTTAAACCACTCCCTAACCAAATATTCCTTTGTTTTTCCTTTATTCCCAAGTAATGATCTTAAACATCTCTAGATGCAAACATGTTTCTATTGATTACACAATCAACATTGTTAAAATTTGACTCAAGAGCAACCAGCCCTCTAGGGATGATGTTAGTCTTCAATTAAATGATATCCTTTACAAACAAGGTTTATTTTCCATCAACATTACACACCAATGGTTCCAAATCAATATGTTGATCCACAAACTCACCTTGGTTTTGTAAAAGCCTCTGAACTTGAGCATCATCATCAAACACTTGTCAATGCTTGATGTTATTTGGGACTGTAGGCCTAGTGAGTATCTCAAAATCATATTCATAATATAGAGAAATGGTATAATTGTAAAATCTAGACCCCAACACTTCCATATTATCAGCAATCATATTTAAACTTCTTTCATGATGAATAATGTTGAAGGAATCAAACATCTCAATCAGATCCCAAACAACGTGTTTGTATTGTTTCATCCATTTATTTTTTGTTACATACAATTTTCTAACTTGTTTGACAACCAACTTAGAATATCCCTTTACAACAACATATTTTATGCCATACTTCTAAGCAATTCTCAGCCCTAACAGTAATCCCTCATACTCAGCTATGTTATTGGTGCATTCAAAGTTAAGTTTGAAGGAGAAAACAAATTTCTCATTGCTTGGAGAGATTAAAATAACACCAGCAACATTTCCAAATTTGGAGCAAGCTCCATCAAATAGCAAGGTCCATGGTCAGCCTACCTCTTCAAAACACTTAGACTGATCCATCTTGTGCTCCTTATAATTGGAAAACCCAATAAAATTATCAACATCAACATCAACAAATAATACTTCATAAGAAGCATTGTTTGGATCCTCAATTAGATGCAACATCTTCTTCTCTCCATATAATTTTACAAGGTTGACTTCAATGGGAATGGTGGAAAAAGACATATCCATTTGGACACTCCCTCCAACACTTGTATCCCACTTTCTTGATAATAACATACCCCATTTGGCAGGGTAATCAACAATTACAACATCGAGTTTCAAATTTTTACCTGGATAGGCTGCAACCTTTGACACACCCAACAATTGGCATTTCCCTAGAATCCATGGGAGTGCACTTGCCATATGTTGTTGTTACTTTGATATCTAACTCATTCATGACTTCCAAAGGCATGACATTACACGACGCCCCAGAGTCAAACATACAATTATGTAGCAACCAGTCCTTGATAATCAAAGTTATGAAGAAAGGGTCAACACTCAGTTGAGATTCAACCAAGGATGTTCCCAAATATACTGTTATCCAAAATTCACCCCCCAGGGTAATTTTGATAACATGCATCAGAAAATTCAAGTCCCAGGTTGAAAAGAGCAAGTTCTGAGAAAAGGTGAAAGGCTACAAAAGGAACAAGCTTGGGCAAGAAAAAATCATGAAAAATGGCTGATTCCTAGTCTTCGCAATAGTCGGGACATGAGGGACGTCGAGGTGTGAATCGGCCAAAAGATCGCCAGGCGGTCTGTAGAGCACAAGGAACATCCGGGCCATCAGGATGTGTGGGACACGGAAAGTCGGTTCAGCCGAGGAAGAAGAAAATTGACTAACTGCTGAGAATTTTTTTTTGGGACATTCGGGCCGTGGGAACGCGAACTGACCGAATCGGGCGAACCGGAAGAATTTTTCCCAGAAATTCTGGGACAGTTGGAACAGATGTACGCGAACCGGCCGAATCGAGCGAACTGGAAGAATTTGTCCTAGACAGTCCGGGACAGTTGGAACAGAGGTACGCAAACCGGCCGAATCAGGTGAATCGTAATTTTTTGTCCCAAGTAGCACTGGGACAAGTGGGACAGAGGGATGCAGAAGGCACAAATAGCTAAAAAGCCGAGAACCAACCAAATCATGACACGTGTCACAAGGAGAAAAGTTCAAAAGTCAAAGGGCGAGTTTTGAAGGGTCAGCCTGAGCCAATCAAAAGAGGACGTGTGTCCTATGGAGAAGGAATATGGAGCTCGGGGAGGAGTTAGAATTTGGCTAGAAGTTCACCCAAAAGCTAAAAGGAAAAGGTCTACCCCATGCCCCCTATCGACCAATCAATGCATGCCGCGTGTCCCAAGTGGTGGGGGTGCGGAGGAAAAGTAAAAAATGTTCCAAGTCATCAAAAAGTCAAAGAAAACCTGCGGGACAGGGAAGGAGAGAGAATAACATATCTAATCAGATCATGACACGTGTCATCCAGGTGGCAGAGTGTGAGAATAAATTTAAAAATCTGTTTTCACCTGTTTTGTGCCCTAAATCTTCAGATCTCCATAACTTTCAATCCAGAGCTTGGATTTGCACGTTCTTTATATCATTGGAAAGCTGGTGAAATGATTTACACGTTTTCAGGGTCAATCTTACATTTTGGTTTGGTGTGGAGAGAGAAAGTTAAGAAACGGATCTGACGTGTGATAATAGACAAAAGTGACATTTCAGCGACCAGCTTTAATACAACAGACAGCTCGTCGTTTCTGCTAGACAGTCCGCCATTTTTCTAGGGTTCTCACCCACCGCCATAATGAAATGAGTTAAATGTGACCTTGGAGTGGTTGGGGAAAATTTTAATCTCCTCTCTCTTCCCTCTCTCTTTCTTCCTATATATTGTACAAAGGGGCTTCTTTCAAAATAATTACAAGTTGTTCATCTTTTCTGCTCTGCCCTCCCTTCTTTTTCTTCTCCACGGTTGAAAATGGGGTTCGAACCTCCTCCCTTGCTCTGTAATGGCATTTTTCCTTCTACTATTGAAATGATGTTCTATGTAAACTTTTGGAGCAACAAAAACGTGTTTTGTGATGCACCTGTCCATCCTTACTCGTTCCTTTGCTTGTTTTCTTCTTGCCTCTCTTCATTACAGGTATTTGTGCATGTTCTGATGTTCATTACAGGTCTAGATCTGTGTTCATGGAGTTTTGGGGTATTTTCTGTGTGAAATCTATCTTTGGGCCTATGATGCATCTGTCCATCCTTCCCATTGCTCACCTCTCCTTGTCCCATGATAGTTTTGATAGATGTTCAACATTCTCCTTCTCTGGTGTATCACTGTTTTAGTGTAGGATTTTTCTATTTTTCCCTTTTCTCTCTCTCTCTCTCTCTCTCTCTCTCTCTCTCTCTCTGTCTCCTTGGCATGGTTAGATTAGGTTTAGATTAGCTTGCCTACACTGGACTAGCTTGTGACAGGTAGTTTAGGAGCAGGAACCAGCCTTCTCTGGAGATTCCTCTCTTGGTTTTACAAGTCCCACGCTTGGAGAGAGGTTTCCATGCTGTGCAATCACACTAGATGCTAGAGTGATCAACTTAGAAGCTTGATCTGCATCCAGGGGTGCTATGAGTCTGCAACAACAGTTTTGGCACGCCCGGTGGGACCTTAGAGGTCTTTCACTTCATCTTTTGCAGGTTGGTGTGTTCCTGTGAAGATTTCAGCCTTTGGAGGCACTTACAAACACATCTAGCGACTCCATCTGATCAATAACTCATTCTCTGAGTTGCAGACCTGTTTTCCATCCATTCCCATCCATCTTTCTTTCCATCCCTTTCATTCTTTTCCATTCCATGAAGTTGTGCAATCATGACTTCATTTCCATCATGGAGTTCACATCAACAACAACAGTATATTCCACCTCCAACATGTTTTACAAATCCTCCAAGTTAGCATTTTGAGCAGATTCAAGATCAGTATGCATACCCGTATGAGCAGCAGTGCCAAAGTCACTTTGGATACGAAGCACATCAAGAGCAAGGGTATGGTGGTTATGAAGACTATCAGATGCAAGATGTTGGTTTGTTGGAGAAAATCCAAAAGATGGAGGTAAAGATGGTGCAGTCCAGAGCAACAGCTCAAATGAGAGCTTTCAGAATTGGTTACAGGACTCCTTGTCCATGGGGAGGCCCTTTTCCAAGACACTTCAGCCCTCAGGAGAAGCTGGACTTCATCATAAAAATGTTGCCCCAACTTTCACAATGGACAGCAGAGATAGAGGCCTATACACCTGTTGTTGAACAACCTTGTCAATGGGTAAGTTCTACACCATCATCTGGTTTCTCTCTTCCCATTACTCAAGCAGCATCATCTCATCTGGACTTGTAAATTTTGAACTCTCCATCTGCTGTCCCAAATGTTGATCCCATGTCTTCACCTCTCAGTCTTCCACCACACCTCAATTCTTCTTTCCTTTTTCCTTCCAAACAGTCATCCTCTCCACAAGAGCTAAAAGAAATCCCCCCTCCTCTAAATAAACAAGAGATTTCATCTCCTTTAGCACCAAAAAAAAATCCAAATCAATTGAGTTGCAACCCACCCCTCCTCTTGCATTCCCAATTCCATGTAGGGAATAAGAAATTGCAAAAATCAGCCATCAAGGAGAGCAAGAGGAAGAGCCAAGAAGAAAAGAAATGACAGACAACTTGAGGAGTTGGGCTGCCAAATTTGGGATAACAAAGATCCCCTTGATGGTTAAGCCTACAGGAGAGGTTGAAGTCAGAGAACAAATGGTGGTCAGGACTGATTTTGTTGCAGCAGTAGAAGAAGTTCTTGCAGTCCCAACTTGTCCTCTAGAGCAGCAGATTGAAGAGTTTGACTTGAAAAACTTCATGCTGGAGGAAGAGTTCAACCAAGAGCAAGGTTGTCTTCAAAAATTAGAGAAGGGAGAAGCTGCTCCAGATCCAAAAGAAGAGGAGCACATTCTAGCTGTGGAGGAGAAAAGCGCAGATCCAAGGGGTTTGAGCACAAAGCAGGCTACAGGAGAACCTTTAGTTTTTATTTATACTTCACCTCTCTCAAGTTCTAGTAATGAAGAGGAGTTTGATCTCTCAAACTCAATGCTAGAGGGTGAAGGAAACCATGGTGGTCAAGTTACAGATCAAGAGGACACAATGGAGGAAGTTGAACATTTGCAGCAGGACAGCGATGAGGTAGTTTATCTATCAGATTTGGAGGACTGTTTTGATGGAGAAGAGCCGGTTGAGTTTCCACCATTCTCTCTTTCATCATCCACATTCCAAACACAAGAGTCTGATGTCATGAAGGAGAACATTCATTTGCAGCAGCCTGCATCCTATAGCAGCTCTTTGGAATCAAGATTAGAAGATTTTAGTCTTTCATGTTCTTCATTAGAGAAAGAGAAAGGACAGAGGAACTTCACCATTTCTTCCACACCATCCATTCAAGAGGGTCTACAAGAAGACTCCACTTTTGGAGTTGAAAATCAGAGCTATGGGCATATCAAATGGATCAGACCTTGCCCAATCAGGTATTTGGCTTCATCGGAGCCAAAGGAGAAGTCACAACCAGTCATGCTTGCTTCTGAGCATGAGGGTGAGCTACAAAGTACCAAGGATCAGCTGTCGTACCCCTTTAATCCAAATGCAGAGCAACTAAAAGAGGTATTGAGTTTGCCTTCAGCTGATACCTTGATGATTTGGGTGGGAGACCAGCTTCTTGTTGATTTTCCACTCATCCCAACAGCCATGATAAGCTCCAAATCAATTGCATGGCGGCCACTTTTGAGAAAGGGAAGCTATTTCTCACAACCAATTGCAGGGTTTGTTTAGCTTGCCCTTTGCTCCCAGTTAGAGTAGAGTAGGTAGGTTTGCTTTCAGTAGAAGAAGTGCTTGTGCACACTCTGCATGTTCCATTTGGAGCATGTATGATTTTCAGTTCTGTACATAGTTTTGGTGTTGCTAGTTCTGCTCTTGCGTAATTCGTTTCAGTGGCATTTTGGTGAGAACAACTCCATGTCTGGTGGGTTTCAAGTGGCTCAGAGGGAGGTTTTCAAAGTTTAGATCAGTTGCAGGTTACAACTCATGACTCCATGCCCAATGGATGCTTCAGGAAACTGGTAACTTCATCTAGCAGGCAGATGACCCCGCTGAGTCACCAAATTGTTATCCAAAATTCACCCCCCAGGGTAATTTTGATAACATGCATCAGAAAATTCAAGTCCCAGGTTGAAAAGAGCAAGTTCTGAGAAAAGGTGAAAGGCTAAAAAAGGAACAAGCTTGGGCAAGAAAAAAATCATGAAAAATGGCTGAGTCCTAGTCTTCGCAACAGTCGGGACATGAGGAACGTCGAGGCGCGAATTGGCTGAAAGATCGCCAGGCGGTCTGTAGAGCACAAGGAACATCCGGGCCGTCGGGATGTGTGGGACATGGAAAGCCAGTTCGGCTGAGGAAGAAGAAAATCAACTAACTACTGAGCAAAACAGTTTGGGACATTCGGGCCATGGGAACGCGAACCTGCCGAATAAGGTGAACCGGAAGAATTTGTCCTAGACAGTCTGGGATAGTTGGAACAGATGTACGCGAACCGGCCGAATCGGGCGAACTAGAAGAATTTGTCCCAGACAGTCTGGGATAGTTGGAACAGATGTACGCGAATCAGCTGAATCAGGTGAATCAGAATTTTTTGTCCCAAGTAGCACTGGGACAAGTGGGACAGAGGGACGCGGAAGGTGTGGATAGCTGAAAAGCCAAGAACCAACCAAATCATGACACGTGTCACAAGGAGAAAAGTCCAAAAGTCAAAGGGTGAGTTTTGAAGGGTCAGCCTGAGCTAATCAAAAGAGGACACGTGTCCTATGGAGTAGGAATACGGAGCTTGGGGAGGAGTTGGAATTTGGCCAGAAGTTCGACCAAAAGCTAAAAGGAAAAGGTCTGCCCCGTGCCCCCTGTCGACCAATCAATGCATGCCGCGTGTCCCAAGTGGCGGGGGCACGGAGGAAAAGTAAAAAATGTTCCAAGTCATCAAAAATTCAAAGAAAACCTATGGGATAGGGAAGGAGAGAGAATAACACATCCAATCAGATCATGACACGTGTCGTCCAAGTGGCAGAGCGCGGGAAGAAATTTAAAAATCCGTTTTCGCCTGTTTTGTCCCCTAAATCTTCAGACCTCCATAACTTTCGATCCAGAGCTCAGATTTGCACGTTCTTTATATCATTGGAAAGCTGGTGAAATGATCTACACGTTTTCAGGGTCAATCTTGCATTTTGGTTTGGTGTGGAGAGAGAAAGTTAAGAAATGGATCTGACGTGTGATAATAGACAGAAGTGACGTTTCAGTGACCAGCTTTAATACAACAGACAACTCGCCGTTTCTACTAGACAGTCCACCATTTTGCCAGGGTTCTCACCTACCGCCATAATGAAATGAGTTAAATGTGACCTGGGAGTGGTTGGGGTAGATTCGAATCTCCTCTCTCTTCCCTCTCTCTTTCTTCCTATATATTGTACAGAGGGGCTTCTTTCAAAATAATTACAAGTTGTTCATCTTTTCTGCTCTGCCCTTCCTTCTTTTTCTTCTCTAGGGTTGAAAATGGGGTTCGAACCTCCTCCCTTGCTCTGTAATGGAATTTTGCCTTCTACTATTGAAATGATGTTCTGTGTAAACTTCTGGAGCAACAAAAACGTGTTTTGTGATGCACCTGTCCATCCTTACTCATTCCTTTGCTTGTTTTCTTCTTGCCTCTCTTCATTATAGGTATTTGTGCATGTTCTGATGTTCATTACAGGTCTGGAGCTATGTTCATGGAGTTTTGGGGCATTTTCTATGTGAAATCTATCTTTGGGCTTGCGATGCATCTGTCCATCCTTCCCATTGCTCACCTCTCCTTGTCCCATGATAGTTTTGATAGATGTTCAACATTCTCCTTCTCTGGTGTATCACCGTTTTAGTGTAGGCTTTTGCTGTTTTTTCCCTTTTCTCTCTCTCTCTATCTCCTTGGCATGGTTAGATTAGGTTTAGATTAGCTTTCTTGCACTGGAATAGCTTGTGGCAGGTAGTTTAGGAGCAGGAACCAGCCTTCTCTGGAGATTCCTCTCTCGGTTTTACAAGTCCCACGCTTGGAGAGAGGTTTCCATGTTGTGCAATCACACTGGATGCTAGAGTGATCAACTTAGAAGCTTGATCTGCATCCAGGGGTGCTGTGAGTCTACAACAACATATACCTCTGATGGTTCACCAAATTCTTCCAATGCTGATGTCTTTCCTACTTCTGTAATAACAAGTGGAGCTTCAACAACATTCACATTTCTCTTCACAGAACTATTCTCCTCCTTTAATCCCAAATACTCAAGTGCTCTCTTCTTGTGCTAAGGGATTCTAAGCAGCTCAAAAATTGGAACACTGACCTTGATTTGGCTTATAACTTGAGAAATGTCATAGGTAATGTATTTAGGAAAAATAGCAGTGGAAGGAGGGCTGGAAATTTCATTAGATGGCATGAGGTTGTTAACATTTTGAGCATGGGGTGAAGCATAACATTTTCTTAGGACAGTAGGGCTTGTAGCAGATGTTTCTTTCTTAGGAACATCTATTGGGAAATTAGAAAGCAATGGGGTTTTATTTTTGGCCTGAGGCCCAGATCCCTTGATAGCCTTACTTCTTGTGTTATAATCCTTTCTCTTGGGTAACCATAATGTTCATAAGTAGCTACCTATCTTCTTCCGAGGGTATAACTCCATCATACTTCTTGATCATCAATGCCCTCAAGTACTCAAAATCATTATTCGGAAGCTCAAAGGCTTGTACATTATCAATTTCTAAAACATGAGAAGGAGGAAGAAGATGTACCCGTTGGATGCAATCCCAAAAGCTAGCAGCATTCCATGCACAGTAGATGTTTCTCCTTGACATGAGTGTGTAGGGCAGTCCATCTTACAAGCATCATCATCTGTATTATAATCATCAACTTCCTCTTCAATTTTTTGAACTGTTTCACATGGCGGATGGGGTAAGAAACATTTGTCACACCAGTCAATCTGATTTGCATCATCAACAACAACCACTCTAGCATTTAACGGATCAAGCACAACCTTACTTTCTTTGGCCTGAGATTGTCTATTTCCAAATCCCATAGGTCCTTTACCTTTGTCATCAAATCTCTACTCATTCCTATGGTGATTTCCAAATCTATCTTGTTCTTGTTGCCTAGCTGACCTTGTGAAGTTTTTCTAATTCCTTTCTCAGCTCTTGCCAACTTGTAGGAAATCTTTTAGATATCCCCTGCCAAAATTTTCACCACTTCCTCCAATTCTACACTCTTTTTTTCTTGAGGTTTTTCAGGATTTACCAATATAAATCCATCTCTCTTAGGAGGTTTCCCAACAACCTTGATATTGTTTTCAATTTGAAGTGCCATGGTGAAGGCCTGCCTTAAATTGCCAGGATTTTTGTCCCTCAAGTAATATGCAATCTTCTTGTCAAATGCATTAGAATATTTTATCAAACAAGATTCATCACATGGTTTTAAATTCATTGGAAATATCTTCAAAGTTTTATTGAACCTTGTCTTGAAGTCATGGACTGATTCATTTGGGTTTTTCTTGATATTCTCAAAATATGATAAGAGGAATTGGGGATTATTTTTTTCACCATATTGCAATTTGAATGCATTCTACATTTCAGTCCATGAATCAATTGAATTATTTGGCAAGGACTTGTACCAATCCCTAGCATCCTCCTCTAAAGTGTGGACAAAAAATTTAATGTACACATCCTCAAATCCAATTTCAAAATCCTCCATCATATTAATAGAGTTTCAAATGCTGATCACCTATTATGGCATTGTTCCCTTGGAACTTTGGCAATCTACTTCTAACATCTTGAGGCACAACATTAGGATAATCATCCATTCCCCTAAAATTTATTGGGCCAAATTTATTGACCACAAATGGAGGCCTCGGTGGAGGCTGAGCCATGTTTTCTGGTGGAGGTGATCTTGGGGGTAACACAAGATGATGAGTGCAAGGTCTTTAGGGTTTAAGAATGTGGTTCACAAGATTGGTATTCTCTAGGTGCTAATTTTATTGGAAAGTTTTACTATAATTGAAACACACATGTGCATATTGAAGAAGGAACTCACTAGGTATAGTAGAAGGACCTTCACTAGTTGAAGTAAACAAGTTTATGAGAAGATTGCTTGAATCAGAATCACTGGAAGAAGAGTGATAATCCTCTATTAAAGGTTGATCTCTCTCACCAATGGATATACCTTTGCTTGATGTATGTCCTTCAAAAACCTTCCAAAATTTTCTATCCTCTAAAACTGTCTTTCCAAATTCTTGAAATAGCTTTCTACTTGGGTTCCTCCTAAAGAGAGATCTTCTTCCTTCCAGGTTTGCAGATTTATATGACACACTTCACTTAATGTATGATAAGGTACTGGTATTTATCAAAATATAACAACCAGGAGTCGCAACTAAGGAATTTCACCCTAGTTTGTGCAAATGCACTATGAAGATCTATCAAATGACTACAAATATTAGCACTATGCAAAGCTTGAATAGATCTGATTCTCTTTCACTCAATTTATGAACTATTGTGCAAAGTTTGAAACAAAAAATTGGAGACACTTGAACATATAAAAATTATAATTCTACTATCATTTCTTAGTATAAATCTGATCATAAACTGATGCTCAGTAATGTAGTTGCACATAAAATACGTGAGAAGTATTACCAGGGATTTTGAAAAATTGAAATACTGAAAAATTTCCTTGGCAATAGCACCATTTGGGCGTGTTGATGGGATCAAAAGAATATGAACTGGAATCATATTAACAAATTAGTCTAGATATTGCATTCTTCATCCCCATCAATGGTGCCATTTAGGTGTTGAAAGGCTTAAAAGAATATGAACTCAAAGAAGATTAACAAATTACTCTGGATATTGCATTCTTCATCCCCGACAACGGAGCCATTTGAGTGTTGGTACCTAGATTTAATCTCCTTCACAACATGAGCTGCATCATGGATTTTACACGACACTGAGAGGCAGATAAATGGTTTATATGTCATTTTGTAGCCAAGGAAGAAATCTATCTGACTTGTTATCACTCAGGCTTTGAAGAAGTCGGTAGCAGCTTGGAAGGATATGATCTAATCCTCACTGTGTAGATTGTATGGAGATGGCCTTGAGAAAACATGATCAATTTACCATTATTCAAACTCAACAGAGCTATCACTACTAAATGATGGAAATGCTTTCAAGACAAGGCTAAGGATACAATAGACATGGTATGATCCTGATTTTCTTTGTGTATTTTTGTAAATGGATTGTATTATTTTGTTGACACACAATACAATGCAGGGGTATTATATGTAGGATGAGTTAATTTGAAATTAATTTTGGGGTGGGAGATATTTAGACAAGGCTAACTAGAATTTACCAACTTATTTGAGGACCTTTGGAAAACTTGAAAGACTCAGACAACATAAATGCTTCAAAGAGGTTAAGGTGTTCCTTTAACTAGGATATGTGCATCAAATGGAAGCCCAGATACACACTCTTCCACACAATCTCTGATTTGGTTTGAAAATCTGTCAAGTGGACAGATCTCTGGATAAACGAGCCAACAGTGTGAAGGGCATAGCCCCTTATTGAGTTAGCAAAGTGAAACTGGTTTATTGATATTCTACCAGCAGGAATCTTGTGCAAGTCTCATAATATTCTACCTTCAGGGGTTGGGATCTCATCCCAGTAGAGGTATTTCCAACTGTAAAAGAAGGGAAAGAAATGGAGTGGGGAGATAGGAAAGATCTGAAGGGAGAAAAGAAATGAATTCCAAAGCAGAAAGGTCAGAAGGTCTATGATTTGGGTTGGTAGTATACAGAGCCAAACCTACTTTGCATAGACGAATAAAGCAATACTGATGAATAAATGACAACAAAGTAGAAGTAGATTCAACAGAACAATCACACAGATCTAACATAAGAAAGGTCTGATGTAAAACACATGTATTCAGCACAAAGTCTAAATATTGTATTAATATTCGTTTCTGTTACAAAAAGTTCAAAATCTTTTCTTCCTACTCCTATTTCTTATCTGAAAAATATCCACCCTTGAATACAACAAGTATTCAAGTATTTATAGAAGAAGAGAAGAAGAGAAGGCAAAAACGAACCAACCACTTAATTACAAAAATATCTTACAAAATATCTCAAAGTCATTTGTTGACTTTTGACAACTTTGTGGATGACATCATCCCATGGTGCAACATGGATGATGTCATCATTTGTGTCAACATACTTTAGATATTTACAAGGAGAAGGTTAGGAAGAAAGAGATTATTCATCATCGTCCCACGGCTGAAAGGGGGTATCCTGCTTTTGCTGCTGCTCAGGTGACGAGATGTGGAACTGGGCACGGTACTCCATGAACTTGGTGATCATGGGTTGAAGTTGATCCTGGGAAGGATCCTTGTGTCAATCACTGATAGCTTCGCAAGTCTCCCACTCATCTGTGAGATTTTCTGGGAGTTTGGAATATTCATTTTCCGTGTCTATCAGGTACCCAATGAAGTCACGACAGGCCAGCAGGTTATTGATGGATTCAGCGTCGAAAGTGACCTCTGGTCCTAGCCCTTGTGAAACGATCTCCTTGAAGATCTGAATAGTTTCCTCTACCTTTCTTAAGGTGAAAGAAGGAGTGAGCAAGCCTGGAGACATTCTCAGGACAATTTTCTCCATTTGATGCATTGCATCCAGGGCTTCCTCCTTGATCTTGTCAATTTTCTCTAGGACGAACTCCAGATGATCAACCCGATAATCCAGAGTAGAAAGGATTTTGTTGAGGGCTCTGGGGTTCCCAAAGACGCCAAACTTGACCAGATCTTCGACTGAACAGTCGAGCATTTTCTGAAAGGTCTCATGCTGCATCCTGGCATGGTCCAGCTCTTCGGAGATGGGTCCTGCTATCACCTGGAGCTCTTTGTTCACCCGATTGATATTCTGATATAATCCGGTGAACTTGGCGATCACTCCCTCACTTTCTTTGAGGATTTGGCTCCTCCAGGTGGAAACTGCCATACCCTGCTCACCAATTTTGGCGTATTCATTAATCTTGTCCTGGCTCAGAGGCTCAGGAGTTTTAGGGGTAGTTGTAGGAGGTGCACTGCCAATCTTCTGCAAGGCGTGCAGGAGATGTTTATTTTGTTCCTTTAACAACCTCTTTTCCTCCTTTGCTTCTTGGAGCTTCTTGCAAAGGGCGTCAACTGCAGATAGGGCCTCTCCTTGAAGGCTTTCTGAAGATGTCCCCATTGTGACTTGGGTCACTGTATAATCTGTTGAAGACAGATCCTTTTTATCCTTTAAAGGATTGGGGTAAGCTATCTCCATTACTCTCTCTCCTAACGCACTCTGAGAGAAGTGGGTTATAGGCTTTTGCTTCTTGGCCCCTTTGATGGGATGACAGAGAAGTCCATCGGTGTGATGGGAACTTTCCTCTTTTGTTGGCTCAGGTGCTGAGAGATCCATGCTGGACTTATGGGAGAGGGGCCGGAAATAGAAAAGGGAGCAGCTGCAGTAGTAGAAGGAAAATGCGTGGAGACACTTGGAGGCGGCATTGAGAGGGAGGCCGAGGAAGTGCTCATGGGAGGAAGAGATACTTTAGGGGAGGTAGACATGGGAATGGAAGGGAGCTGAGAGATGAGGGAAGAAATGGTGGGGGACAGCTCCACGAGAGAAGAGAAGATGGATGATGAGGAAGGTGGAACAACAGAAGATGGGGGAGAGGACACGACCAAAGGAATGGCCGCTTGGGTCACTCGAGGAGGGGAAGGAGGAGAGGGAGAAGAGATAGAAGGGACCTCAATAGTTGTAGTAGTGGCAACATCCTGAGTGGATGTGCCCATCGGAACATCCTCGGCCGCTTCTTTCTCTGGAGAAGCCAGAGTTATAACTTGTTCTTGTGCGGCGGAAGGGGGACTCTCAGGAGTCTTTTCTTGGGCAGAGCTTGACTCACCCTCCTTGTCTTTACCTTTGCTCCTTGGCAGATGTTTCAGTCTGGAAGGTGTGTTGCCCAATGGAGAAGTGGTGAAATCAACCCCGAGGTAGATGAGACCATTTATCCTGCACCAGTGCTCTATTCTTCTACAGAGTTTCTTTGACCCTTTCTTCTATCGTCTGAGGCGCTTTGGTTCTGTCAATGACAGCGAATGGCCAGTCGTCCCCACCCATGTCAAGATATACCTGATCAACTTCTTGATCAGTAGTTTGATAACCTTTTAGGACGATGGCTATGCCGTACTGGATGATTTCAGCGAAGGCTAAGTGGGAATGGTCTTTCCTTCTGAGCTCGACCTCATGATACAAGTCGATATAAATATCCTCGATCTGTGGAATGTGGATCGGATCGAGTTTGGCCCTGGGTAGACAATTCCTTGGGTCGAAAGTGGGCCTTGCCAGGAAGTTGTGCTTTAGATTTAGTAGCTCCAGCTCTGCAAACATCTCCCATGCTTTGTGGTGAGAGAGACAAGTGTACCTGCCCACTGTGAGGGGGAAAGGAGTTCCACCCTTCTTTCTCTTCAAGCACTTCTCGTGATAGGTTATGAGCTGTCTTGACAGCTCCAACAGGATCAGCTTGGGGCCGGCATATCTTGGCAATTTGGTTGGTTCCCCCAAGAAGTTGGCTGCCCTTAGATAAGTGAAGGTGGGGAATTAAGTGAACAAGGCCCCCCATTTCTCTGTTGCTGCAACAATGCTCTTGGTCGTATGACCGTGAGTCATGTTTGGCCTCAAAAGGTAGACGATGCCGTAGAACGTTAATCTTTGTAAACTGAGGAATACTATTCTCCAGCTTCAGCTCTGGATAGTATTCATATATTTTTACCTGGGGCCAAACCCCGCACCGCATCAACGCTAGATAATCTCTTTCCGAGGCCGCAACATAAACTATGTAGGAGTTCATGTAGAACCTCCCCGTTGTGGTAAGTTGTTGGAGCTGCTCGGATATAGTGCTGCTTATGATCTCTGCCCACTCGAAGCGTTGATCTGGCACATTCTTGTTCATTGTCTCCAGGTATCTAAGCATCCATTTATGAAAGTAGTGGGCATCAGGAAGCCCAAATACTCTGCTTAGGAACGTGATGGTATCACTGAGTTCCTCTGAGAAATCACTGCGATGAATGACTTGTGGCCATCTGGTCACCACCTTCTTGTTTTTCAGGTATACCTCATTCATTAATTACATACACTGATCTTCATTATCTTCCCAAGCCTTGGTGCAATCTTCTTGGCTTACGGCCACAAAGTGCCGGTGGTGAGGAATGCCAAGCATTATTTTGAAGTGCCGGGCAGTGAGGTTGATCACGACCTCGCCTTTCTCATTCTATACACACCTTGTGTCTTTGTTGTAGCAGCGGGCTACTACCATCATGAACTCATTGTTCACAGGACTGAACGGGATCCCTCCAGCAAAATGTAGGCCACTGCCTACCAGTTTGTCCATCCACGGACTTCCTGTGACCCTTCTGGTTCTGGCCCAGAAGTCTTCCATATCGATATGACCAAGTTCTGAGTCTCTTATATCCAGGTCACATTCTGCCTGGGATTTGGGCATCCTGACCCTCTGATATTTGTACTTCATTTCTTCCTCTGTAAGCTTGGCTTTGCCCTTAGACTTGGTAGGTCTCTTGCTTGATGTAGACATATGTAGTTCTGAACTTAGTTGTTGATCTACAAGAAGAAGAAGTGAAACCCAACGCAGGAGAGTCATGTTAGCTGATTGATCTCCCATTAAAGTATTGACAGAAGGAAGAGTTAGCAATTTTAAGGCATCAGGGCGCAGGGTGCATGAACACTGCAGGCTGCAGGGCTAAATAGTGTGGTGCACAAAAAAATGGTGTTACAAGGGACAAATCAGCGCCAAAGGTTGCAAGGCACATGGATACTGCAGGCTACATTTTTGTTGTTGCAATCGGAAGTGTGCTTGCACCACTTATGCGTGTTTTATACCGGGCGCATGGATTTTTTATGTTACACGGGGATAGGATGCACCATAGGCACATATATTTTTCATGTTACATGGGGATTTGGTGCGCCAAAGGCGCACAAGTTTAGCATGTGTAACATAGACTTCAGGTGCGAAAAAGGGGAACTTGGCGCGGCGCATGGGAGGTCTGCATGACATGATGTTGGTGTAATAGGGGATGCGCTTACGCATTTGAACACATTTTTACACTCGGTGTAAGTAACGCCGGTGTTGCATGGGTATAGGGTGTGCCTATGGCACAGGTTTTTGATATGTGACATGAGAGTTGGGTGCGCCCAAGGGTGCAGATTTAAGGGTGCAGATTTATTACATGTAGCATATGAAATTTTTGTTGCAGCGATAAGGAAAGTGCCTGCATCCATACGGAGACTAGTTTTCACAAAGCGCAGAGAGCTCATGTGCTACAATTAAAGCCGGTGCGCCATAGGCACGACTGTGCTTCTTGTTACAAGGGTTACACGCGTGCCAAGGGAAAACGTAGTTTTGGAAAGCGGTTCTTCTTCCCTTCTGACAGATCACGATCTTTAGGTTTTAACTCCACATTGCCTCAAGTGGTGGAGGGGTAGTAAGGAGGTTTTGGATTTTTCTTTCAGGGGAGAGTAATCCTAACAAGAAGATCTGGAAAAAGGATGGAAACGGCTTTGGGAGGGAAAAATAGAAAAGCAGGAGGAGCTTCATGGTTCTTAGCTCTATTCCATCCTACCACTCAATCAGACAAACAACAGCAAAACCAAAACACGAGAAAAATGAGGACCACTTACCCAGAATATATAGAATGCGAGAGGTGAAACGGGGTCCACGAATGTGACACGAGGATGACAGGCGTGCTGACAGGTGCAGAGGAAAAAGATCAATCACGTGTTTTCTGACTGGTGATAATGACAGGGTGGATGCACCTATATATAGGCAAAGGCGTAATAAATGCGCCAACCACTTTTTGAAGTGGCGCATCAAAACACCTGTCGACATTGTAAAACTTACACCCTGTGGCGCACCAAGATGTGTGTTAACATGTTGTTATGTGCGCCTTTGGCGCATAAAAAGTGCTGTCAACATGGTAATACGTGCGCCCATGGTGCACCAAAATGCGGCGCAACAAAAGTATTGTTGACACGAAGACGCATGCACCTTAGCGCATGCAAGAAAGGCACAACATGGTGAGGCGCATCAAAATGTGTGTCAACACGTTGAAGGGTGTGCCAAAGGAAAAGAAGGGGGCACAGATTAACCTTGTGTTGCACAAACAAAAGGTGCACCCAACCCAAAAAATACCAAAAATGGCTAAGTTCGGAAAACCAGATTTCCTGGGAAAGGGTTTTGCAACGTTCCGAATGCAGAGGGGTCCCTGACGAGGGACCAAAACAAAATTTTGGTATGGTTACCCGTAAAATTACCCTTGCCAATTTTATGGGATAACAGCTGGCTCTTTCTGGGGACTATCTCTAAATGGAAATCAGGGGTAGAGAATCCCAGATCCACACGTGCCTATCCATTGGGTACAAATTCAAAAACAAGGGCGACCGCAAAAGGAAACACACAACTATCAAAAGCAAACACATGAACAAAAACAAACACACAACTGAAGCAAACTATACAAAGAAGAGAGCAAGCTCTACTTCCTGAAGATTTTTAGATGCTGCCCGCTATAGGGAAGCGGGAGTCCAGTTCCATCCTGGATACGAGAGATAGAAGCTATTCTCTCCATTGAGCTGTTTGATCTTGAAAGGTCCCCTCCATAGGGAATCAAATTTTCTGTGCATGCCCTTTGGCTCTCTTTGTTTGTCCCACAAAGGATGAGGTCTCCCACCTGGTACTCTCTTTGCTTAGATTTTTTATCGAACAATCTCTTGACCTGATTCTGATGTTCGGTGATCCTGTCGACCACTCTTACTCTCTTTTCTTCGAGCTCTGCTAGATACATGATCCTCTTTTCAAGGGAATTTTGGAAAGTCTCATCTTCGATTGCTCATGCCAAGCGCAGAGTGGGGAGTTCCACAGAAATGGGAAGCTCAGCATCGGTGCCATATAACACTTGAAAAGGTGACATGCCGAGAGACCTCTTGGGAGTGATGCGGTCTGCCCACAAAGCGTCGTATAATGACTTGTGCCACATTCGTTGATTTTCATCCACTAGCTTTCGTATGATGGTTACTAAGTTTTTATTACTGGATTCTGCCTGACCATTTCCCTGAGGGTAATAATCTGAGGCGTGAGCCAGAGTTATTCCGTATTCATAGAAAAAACCAACAACTTCTCGTGAGGAGAAGTTGGAAGCGTTATCAGCAACAATCTTGTTTGGAATGCCAAACCTGACAATGATATTTTCTTTGATGAAACTGCAAACAACCTCGGAAGTGGCATGTTTGACAGGTATGGCTTCTACCCATTTTGTGAAATAATCTGTTGCTGTCAGGACATAACTATGTCCAGACACTCGATTGGGGATTGAGTGCACCAATAAAATCCATTCCCCACTGCTTGAATGGTTCATCGATAATGACTAGCCTGAGGGGAAAATAGCCAACTTGGGATTGTCAAAAAACTGCTGGCAAGGTTCACACTTTGCTACCCAGGTGGCTGTGTCTTGGAAAAGCGTCGGCCAATAGTACCTAGCCCGGATGATCTTGTGTGCCATCACAGAAGAGGAGAAATGGCCCCCACAGGCCGAATTATGAAAACTCTCAAGTAACTTCACTTGTTGTGGCTTGTCAACACATCGCAAGAAGATGCCATCTATTCCATGTTTGTATAAACCATCGTCCCAGATGATATATCTAGCTACTCTGAGCTTTATAGCGTGCTTCTCCTTTGTAGTTAGATGAGCTTGGCATTCGCCATAGGTGAGAAAGAAAGCAATATCGGAATACCACTCGTCGCTGGTTGCGAAAAATAGGACCATAGGCAGTGAATCGGGTTTCTCCAGCTGGCTTTGTGCTCCATGGGTGCAATCATCTTTTCTTCCGGAAACTCCTGAATCTTGGTTTTCAGCCATAAGTTGACATAGGCCTTTGCCTCTTACTAACTTGGTTGGTTTTATATCCAGATCGTACTCCTGGACTTTTGCAATCCAATTCCCCCGCAAGCTTCCTAACTCCTGTTGAGTTAAAATTGACTTGACTGCCGTGTCAGGGACCAGCACTACTGTATGAGAGTTTAGAATGTAATACCTGAAGTTCTTGACTGCTTTGACCATGGCGAAGGCATGTTTTTCCAAATGAGACATCTTTAATTCATGAGGCTTGAGAGGAGAGCTCATAAACGCAATCGGGGATTCAACATTTTGAGAATTCTTTTGCATTAGGATGGCCGACACAGTGTGCTTAGATGCATAGCTATACATAATAAAATCTTTGGAGAAATCGGGACATACCAGGACTAGCGTGTGAGCGACGGAAGCTTTTATTTCCTCAAATGACTTCTTCCCTTCTTCGCTCCATCAGAAATTTGGTGACCCTTTCATCATGTCTAATATATGACGAGTCTTTTCAGCAAAGTTGGGAACAAAGCGCCTGAGAAAATTCACTTTTCCGAAGAAAGAGTGAACACCGGTCTTGCTTGTAGGTAAAGTAAGGCTCTGAATAGCCTTAACTCTTTTGGTATCTATCTTTGTCCCTTCTTTGCTAACAACATGTCCCAGCAATTTTCCTTCTGTGACTCCGAAAATGGACTTCTTCGGATTCAGGGAGATCCCGTGCTCTCGGCATCTAATCAATACTTGCTCCAAATGATCACAATGATCATTTCACTGTTTGGAGAACACAGTTAAGTCATCTAAGTAGACTATGATGACCTTCCCCATCATACCTTTGAACGCGAAGTCCATTGCTCGCTGGAAAGTGGCACCAGCATTGGTCAGGCCAAAAGGCATCCTGCTGTAAGCAAACGTACCCCAAGGAGTAGTGAATGTTGTTTTAAATTGGTCTTCAGGTGAGACTTCAATCTGATTGTAGCCTGAAAAACCATCAAGCATGGACAACATTTCTGATCCAGTTACTGCCTGCAGAACCTGATCCATTATGGGAAGTGGGTAGTTGTCCTTCAGGGACGCCTGATTCAGGTTGCGAAAATCTACACATATGTGTATTTCACCATTTTTCTTGCTCACTGGCACAATGTTTGCCACCCAAGTACTGTGATGGATAGGAAAAATGATCCATGCATCCAGCATTTTCTAAATTTCAGCCTGGATAGTACCTGAGATCTTAGGGTTATAGTGTCTCTGCTTCTGGCGAAAAGGTTTGACGTCTTCTTTCAACGGGATGTCATGTTGGACGTCCTTTGGCTTAAAAGACTTTAGATCGGCATAGGACCATGCCAATACATCCATGTATTTCTTCAGCAGTTTGACAAACTTCCGCTTCTCTTCAGGTGTGCAACATTTTCCAATGTTCACAAACTGCGGATGTTCTACCGAACCTAAATTGACCGGTTCGGTTTCTGGGGAGGAGTTAGGATCATCTCATTTTTTCTTTTTAACAAAGCGATCATGCCTGTCGAACAACCGCTCTAGGGAGACCAGGCCTTTTGGGATTTTATTTCCTTTGAGCTGGCATATGTCGTCGCTTCCTTTTGATTCTTCATTTTGATCGGTAACTGATTCGCGGCATGTAGAAGTGGATCCTTCAAAATGAAGTTCACTAAAATTTTCCACCTTTTCTAGAAAGGCAATGAGTTGATTGTCATTGTTGAATACTTGCCAATGCTGAGAATTGTCCGGCACACTTGGTCGGAAAACCACCTCAATGGTATATTTGTCTGTTTTCAAACCTGGGTGAGGGAGCATGAGGGATGCTGAAACGGCCAATGAATCAGCCATGTCATTCTGAGCTCTTGGGATGGCTTTTATTGAAAAAGCGTCAAACTCCTCGATGTTGTCCCACACCACATTGCGGTAATGTCTGAGCCTTTCATTCTTCACTTGGTATATCCTCTTAACTTGATTTACGACCAGCTCTGCATCACCTTGTACCTTAAGATTCTTGATCCCTCTTTCCTTCGCGGCTTGCATGCCAAGTAGCAGAGATTCATACTCAGCAGTATTATTTGTGTTGAAAAATTGTAACTTGAAAGAGAGAGGAATAATCTCTTCTTTGGGAGATATAAGCACGGCACCAGCGCCACACCCACTAGTTGTGCAACTGCCATCAAACTGCAAAGTCTAGATCTTGTTAAGATCCCCTTCTTGGATGAGGACATCCATTTTTTCAGACTCGGTAGACAAGAAATAGTTTCCCATCCCTGATGATTCGAAGAGAATTTGGGCTTTAGGGTCATCGGAGTTAGTAACCAGGTACTTCTTTTGCGATTCAGGCTCCAAAGTTTGCATTACACCTTTGACGGGGATCCTAGCCTTAGACCAGTCCATATGAATCTCCCCACCAACTTCACTGCAAAAACTCCTTCCCAGCAGAATTCCATAGGCTGCTGGAATATCGGCAACAAGGACGGTCATTTTTACCCTTTTCTCTAGGAATGCTGCAAACGCAAATTGTGCGTCCTTGATTTGACCGATCAGCGGAACTTGCTTGGTTTCCAAGGAATAACATCAGCCAAAAGGCTTGGTAAGGGTGAGGCCCAGAGCATGGGTGACTTTTACCGGCATGACATTATCGGAAGCTCCAGAATCAATTATGCAGTTGCTTAGTTTGTGGCCATTGATTAGGAGGGAGAGGTAGAAAGGTTCTATCTTGCCTGATGCGGAAGTCGAGGAAACATTTATGCGGGATGAAGGAGGGGTGGAAAGGATTCCTTTTGGGGAAGCCTGATTAGTTATGACAGCCTGACTTTGGATGTATTCAGTCAACCTTACAAGTTGTTCGGGGTTTGACTGAAGGTACTCAGCTTCAGACATTTGGATCTTGGTCTTTTTAGCGTGGTCAATTATGTCAAACGTGGCCAAGGGTTGCGTTGATGGAGGAATGAGTCCTTCATTTCGCGATGGTAGGGTAAAGTTACTGGTCTTCATGGAAATAGAAGAAGGCTGATTTGGAGGAGAGATGGGAGGAAAAGATTTCTTTGTAAAAGACTTAACAGGGGGTTGAGCAGGAAGAGGATTACCTCTTTTAGCAATAGTTGGGGGCATGGATGATGTAGCCTTCTCTTTCTACACATTGGCAGCGACCTCTGCTTCTTTTCCTTGCGAGCGGGTAAAAACAACATATGATTGTCCGCTTGCATATCCTTGGGTACCCTCTTCTTCGTCAGATTCTTCCTCATCAAATTCCATATACCCGATAGTAGAGTCGCCAGTCGGTTCACCGACATCTTGATCATCTTCACCTTGAGATGAAGGTTCTTCATAATTTTTCTCTTCTTCTTCGATTTCGGCTAAAGCGTTGACCAGAGGAGCCTCAAGCACCAACCGTGGAGCAGTTGCAGGCAAATGCGGCCTATGCGGGATGCTATTAGGAGTGAAAGTTCTTCGTGGAATATCCCGGTACGAGGAACTGGGGGAAGCTTGGGCCAACTACTTCTTTAATGCGATCAAGTCATTCGCCATCTTTTGAAATGCCAGATCAGATGAAGTAGTGGGAGAAGGGCTCGAAGCTTTAAGCTTGGACGATTCCCTTTTTAATTCACCAGATATTAGCAAGTTATCTTCGATTCGGATGGCAGCAGCCTGGGCGAGAATCAAGGTAGCTACTTGTTCTTGTAGGAGTAAGAAACTTACTTTCAAGCTCATAGCGTTTACGAAGAAACACTTCTGATTCTCCGGTGTTGGAAGCATGGTAGGCGGAACATGGTTGATCAGTGAATTGAAACGGGTGATGAAGTCACGCATAGTTTCATTGACTTCCTTATTTAGGTGAGTGATCTTTGACAGTAACACGAACGCGTCTTCAGAAGGCTTATACCTGTCTTCAAAAGCAGCCCGCAAGGTGGCCCAACTAGTAATAGATCCGGCCGGCAAATGCTGAAACCATTCTGCTGCGGGCCCTTGCAAAGTTTCCAGAAAAAGGTGAACCGACACATCTTCATGGGTCACATCTAGGATACTGCATGACATGATGAATGCAGATATGTGTGAATCCATGCTTTGGTTTCTGCTCCTATCAAATTTGGGAAAATTCTTTCAATTTCCATGTGGGAGTGCGTGAACAGGATGTGGCAAAGCCAGGGGGCCCATAGCATTTCCCCATGGTACTGCCATCTGGACGGCTGGAAAAATAATGCAGGCTGGAAGCACAGTTCTACTGAGTAGCAAGGCACTACAAAGTGATGTAGATGTTCCTGATGAGAGATGCTTCCTTTGTGGAGGTGAGACACTCCTGGATGACCGGTCAGCTGAACTCAGTGACGAGAAGCGAGACGGTGTTATACTAAAGTTGTGCCTTTAAAGCAGGTTGAAGGTAAGATCGACTTCTCCGCAAGCTCTCCTACTACGAGTAAATGGTTCACCTGCCAGTGTACCTTCTAGATCTGCAATCTTTGGAGCGGATTTAAGAACTCTTTTTGGCTGTACCTACTGATTTTCTGATTATTCTGACAAAAATCAACAGCATGTTGTTTTCTGAATATTTAAATTTTATCCTCCTCTTGAAAACCGATTGTGGTTTATTTGTTTGATTAACAAGGATAAAATGATGGTAAAACTTAGTAAGCTGATTTTAAGATCTAGAGTTAACTTTTCAAAGAGTTTGAAAATTTTGGTAAATAGTCGGAAACTCAGATCTACAAAAAAATACGGATTTTTGTAAAAACTCAGTGAACTAAAGATCTCTATCTAGCCCAGATCTATGGATCTCTGAAGAAAATTTTCAGTTTGGGTCACTTTTGCAAAAAAATTGGGTTTTAAGCAAAAGTTCAGATTTGCAAACAGGTAATGATTTTTCTGATTTTCACTGATTTTTTAAACACACCACCATCATAGATCTGATAGATCTGTTCGTTCCCCAGCGGAGTCACAAAAAACTATGGGTTTGAAAATTTGTCGAGTGGACAAATCTATGGATAAACGAGCCAACAGTGTGCAAGGCATAGCCCCTCTTTGAGTCAGTAAAGTGAAACTGGTTTATTGCTATTCTACCAGCAGGAATCTTATGCAAATCTCACAATATTCTACCTTTACGGGTTGGGATCTCATCCCAGTAGAGGTATTTCCAACTGCAAAAGAAAGGAAAGAAACGGATGGGGAGATAGGAAAGATCTGAAGGGAGAAAAGAAATGAATTCCAAAGTAGAAAGGTTAGAAGGTCTATGGTTTGGGTTGGTAGTATACAGAGCTGAACCTACTTTGCATAGATGAATAAATCCATACTGATGAATAAATGACAACAAAGTAGAAGTAGACTCAACAGAACAATCACAAAGATGTAACATAAGAAAGGTCTGATGTAAAACACATGTATTCAGCGCAAAGTCTAAATATTGTATTAATATTCGTTTTATTACAAAAAGTTCAAAATATTTTCTTCCTACTTCTATTTCTCATTTGAAAAATATCCACCCTTGAATACAACAAGTATTCAAGTATTTATAGAAGAAGAGAAGAAGAGAAGGCAAAAACGAACCAACCACTTAATTACAAAAATATCTTACAAAATATCTCAAAGTCATTTGTTGACTTTTGACAACTTTGTGGATGACATTATCCCATGGTGTAACATGGATGATGTCATCATTTGTGTCAACATAATTTAGATATTTACAAGGAGAAGATTAGGAAGAAAGAGATTATTCATCATCGTCCCACGGCTGAAAGGGGGTATCCTGCTTTTGCTGCTGCTCAGGTGACGAGATGTGGAACTGGGCACGGTATTCCATGAACTTGGTGATCATGAGTTGAAGTTGATCCTGAGAAGGATCCTTGTGCCGATCACTGATAGCCTTGCAAGTCTCCCGCTCGTCTGTGAGCTTTTTTGGGAGTTTGGAATATTCATTTTCCACATCTATCAGGTACCCAATGAAGTCATGACAGGCCAGTAGGTTATTGATGGATTCAGCGTCGAAAGTGACCTCTAGTCCTAGCCCTTGTGAAACGATATCCTTGAAGATCCGGATAGTTTCCTCTACCTTTCTTAAGGCAAAAGAAGGAGTGAGCAAGCCCGGAGACATTCCTAGGACAATTTGCTCCATTTGATGCATTGCATCCAGGGCTTCCTCCTTGATCTTGTCAATTTTCTCCAGGACAAACTCCAGCTGATCAACCTGATAATCCAGAGTAGAAAGGATTTTTTTGAGGGCTCTGGGGTGCCCAAAGACACCAAACTTGACCAGATCTTTGACTAAAAAGTCTAGCATTTTTTGAAAGGTCTCATGCTGCATCCTGGCATGGTCCAGTTCTTCGGAGATGGGTCCTGCTATCGCTTGGAGCTCTTTGTTCACCTGATTGATATTCTGATATAATCCGGTGAACTTGGTGATCACTCCCTCACTTTCTTTGAGAATTTGACTCCTCCAGGCGGAAACTGCCATACCCTACTCGCCGATTTTGGTGTATTCATTAATCTTGTCCTGGCTCAGAGGCTCAGGAGTTTCGGCGGTAGTTGTAGGAGGTGCATTGCCCATCTTCTGCAAGGTGTGGAGGAGATGTTTATTATTTTCCTTTAACAACCTATTTTCCTCCTTTGCTTCCTAGACCTTCTTGCTTAGGGCGTCAACTACAGATAGGGCCTCTCCTTGAAGGCTTTCTAAAGATGTCCCCATTGTGACTTGGGTCACTGTGTAATCTGTTGAAGACAGATCCTTTTATCCTTTAAAGGATTTGGGTAAGCTATCTCCATTACTCTCTCTCCTGACTCACTCTGAGAGAAGCGGGTTATAGGCTTTTGCTTCTTGGCCCCCTTTGATGGGATGACGGAGAAGTCCATTGGTGTGATGGGAACTTTCCTCTTTTTTTGGCTCAGGTGCTAAGAGATCCATGCTGGACTTATGGGAGAGGGGCCGGAAATAGAAAAGGGAGCAGCTGCAGTAGTAGAAGGAAAATGCGTGGAGACACTTGGAGGCGGCATTGAGAGGGAGGATGAGGAAGTGCTCACGGGAGGAAGAGATACTGCAGGGGAGGTAGACATGGGAATGGAAGGGAGCTGAGAGATGAGGGAAGAAATGGTGGGGGATAGCTTCGTGAGAGAAGAGAAGATGGACGATGAGGAAGGTGGAATAAAAAAATATGGGGGAGAGGACACGACCAAAGGAATGGCCACTTGGGTCACTCGAGGAGGGGAAGGAGGAGAGGGAGAAGAGATAGAAGGGACCTCAATAGTTGTAGTAGTGGCAACATGCTGAGTGGATGTGCCCATCAGAACATCCTCAACTACTTCTTTCTCTGGAGAAGCCAGAGTTATAACTTGTTCTTGTGCGGCGGAAGGGGGACTCTCAGGAGTCTTTTCTTGGGCAGAGCTTGACTAGCCCTCCTTGTCTTTGCCTTTTCTCCTTGGCAGATGTTTCGGTCTGGAAGGTGCGTTGCCCAATGGAGATGTCGTGAAATCAACTCCGAGGTAGATGAGACCATTCATCCTGCACCAGTTCTCTGTTCTCTACAGAGTTTCTTTGACCCTTTCTTCTATCGTCTGAGGTGCTTTGGTTCTATCAATGACAGTGAACGGCCATTCATCCCCACCCGCGTCAAGATATACCTAATCAACTTCTTGATGAGCAATTTGATAACCTTTTGGGATGATGGCTACACCGTACTGGATGATTTTAGTGAAGGCTAAGCGGGAATGGTCTTTCCTTCTGAGCTCGACCCCATGATACAGGTTGATATAAATATCCTCGATCTATGAAATATGGATCGGATCGAGTTTGGCCCTAGGTAGGCAATTCCTTGGGTCAAAAGTGGGCCTTGCTGGGAAGTTTTGCTTTAGATTTAGTAGCTCCAGCTTTGCAAACATCTCCCGTGATTTTTGGTGAGAGAGACAAGTGTACCTGTCCACTGTGAGGGGGAAAGGAGTTCCACCCTTCTTTCTCTTCGAGCACTTCTCGTGATAGGTTATGAGCTGTCTTGACAGCTCCAACAGGATCAGCTTGGGGCCAGCATATCTTGGAAATTTGGTTGGTTCCCCCAAGAAGTTGGCTGCCCTTAGATAAGTGAAGGTGGGGAATTGAGTGAACAAGGCCCCCCATTTCTCTGTTGCTGCAACAATGCTCTTGGTCGTACGACCGTGAGTCATGTTTGGCCTCAAAAGGCAGATGATGCCGTAGAAGAAGGCATCGTTAATCTTTGTAAACTGAGGAATACTGTTCTCCAGCTTCATCTCTGGATATTATTCATATATTTTTACCTGGGGCCAAACCCGGTACTGCATTAACGCTGGATAATCTCTTTCCGAGGACACAACATAAACTACCTAAGAGTTCATGTAGAACCTCCCCGTTGTGGTGAGTTGTTGGAGCTACTCAGATATAGTGTTGCTTATGATCTCCGCCCACTCGAAGTGTTGATCTGGCACATTCTTGTTCATTATCTCCAGGTATCTAAGCATCCATTTATAAGAACAATCTCAGAGCTTATTAGTTGCTATACATTTGCAACCAACCTAACATGATACAAATTTGATAAAAAAAGAGTTAAAATGGTTCTCAAGTGGTTTCTCAGAGAATGGGCTTTTTCCCATATTTTCTCATGAAAATTCTAAGTTTTTCCAACCATTTGCATGACAAATTCATGCAATATATAACTTTCACTTACTCACTCACTTTGCCCCTCAAATCTTCCCTCCAAAAGTGGAATATTCAAAGCACCTTTGCTTTGCAATATTTTTGGGAAATGACATTTAAAAAACTCACAAAAAGTTGCCAGTTGTTTATTAAAAAGGTGAATCATTACAAAAATTTCATCATTCTTCAAAGTGGAAGCACGTTTTTCAGTCCCCACGCATGTAGATCCCTTTTATTTCATTATTTCATCTTTTCCTTTCCCAATTTTTTACTCTGCAACTTTGGATCTAGTAATTCATGTTTTTCATGAATTAGAGTAAAAATTCATTTGAAATGTGCTTTGGATTCACAAATTGAGCCCCCAATTCAATCAATTCAGACCCTGTAGGCCAAAACGACACGAATTGGCAAAAAAAATGATGAAAATTGATGCAAAAAATGCATCTCCAAACTTCTTAGAGCTCAAATGGTGGCCAAAATGGTGAAATGCATAGCTACCATCGATATGTTCTTATCCTTAATTCTGAGCCCTCCACATGGCAGATCTGAAAAAACGGGCCTTAGGGACACTTTTGACCTTTTTATAACTTTTTGAAAATTTACAAAATTTCTTGATTTCCTCCGCCGCTCTGCCTTTGCGATTTGGGTCTGACACGTGGCATAATATGATTGAATATAGAGGTGTGGCTCAATTTTACACTTTTTGCATCTTTTTAGACAAAGGAAAAAAATTCAATTTTCCTCTGCGGCTTCGCCCTCCTGCAAGACATGTGTCCTCATATGATTGGCTAAGGGGAAGCGCTCTAATTTCATATTTTAATCTTATTTTTCCAATGGAAATGTTTCAACATTTCCTCTACCAGCCCACTCTTCTGCCATTGACTCTTCAGATGAATTTTGACTTTTTACCTTTGGGCTCGCAGGTCCATTCAACAATTTTACCCTTTTGATAACTAGAGGCTAAAAATACAACTTACCTTCGATGGCCCGCCTCCCCACCTCTAAGCTTGCCATGTGTCATCCTTTGATTCGATGGTGGGATGCAGTCCATTATGATGATTTTCTCCCTTTTTTCCAAAATGGGCAAAAATTCTAACTTTCCTCTGAGGCTCCATCTTCCGCTTTGTGCTCCGATGCTAACACGTGTCTTCATCCCATTGGCTACGAGTTTGCGGTCCAATTTTATACTTTAACTCTTTTTCACCAAAGGCCAAAAATGATCAAACTCCTCCACCTTTCCATCTCCCCGCCTGCCATGTGTCCTCCTTTGGGGCTTGCAAAGCTGCGGGGGAAACTTGCACATTTATCCAAAAACACAAAAAATGTTAAGTTTTTAGAAATGACCCATTGATCCTTATCCAATTACAAATGGACATGTATGCAAAAATATATGAGCTAGAATTTGACGGGAAAAGGATGCCCGTATTACTGTCAAAAAATGTAGAAATTGCCAACGACCCCCAAAATCGATTTTTTCTTCGTGGGTGAAGAATTTTTCGATCAAAAGACAAATGGAAAGTGATTTTAGGAAATTTACAACCGTGGAAAGGGATTTTTGAGGGAAAATAAGTACAAATCAAATAATTTTGAGCTCCAAAGGCCAAGAAAAATGAAAAAACAACAAAGGTGTTTGAAACGGGAAAAATTAGGGAAAAACGTAAAGTAAACTTGGGGATTCCTTCATAATGGTGCAAAATGGAGGAAATGTGAACAACACATAGCACTCAAACACAAAAATGAGTTGTTTTTTGTCAAATTCAAAGCATATGAGAATCCCAAAACCATTTTTCCTCAGAAACAAGGAAATAACACATTTCTCCTTAGCAAAACAGGGATGTTTCAAATTGGGCACCAACACCACGTGCACAAAATACCCCCAGAGGTCCTTGCAAATGGTTGACAGTGGAAAATATCTTCTTTCCAAAATAAAATATGAAAATATTTCATCCTATCATGATTCATCTTAGTTTCTTGTATCATTATAACATTGATTTTCTCCTTCATTTTAAAATCAAACATAATCCTATGCTTACAGGGATGGTTTAGGCCCCTTATATTCCAATATAAACAAATCATTTAGAGTGAGAGGATTTTTGGCCTACCATCAATGTTTTTTTTCTGCCCCTCCACGATGTCCTTCTTAGTAGTTCTCTCCCTTTTTTCATTTTCAGATGGTCTTCCTGGAGAAGCTTAATTGGAACCTACACCCATCTTTGATCTAGTCCACAATGTTGGTTTTTGTTTTGGATATGGTATACAAGTTGTCTTTGGGACATGGGTATCAGCGCATACCTTTATGGGGATTTAATTTACCACTTCTATAACCACATTGTCTTCAGTTATATTTTCCTTTAGGTTATTCTTAGAGGACTCAAGATCACATTAGAATTTCATCCAAACCAATGTATAAGATCTTGAACATATTACTTACCAGTATTTATTCTCCTAGTATTTGTGAAAAAAAATCACCTATAGTATCTGGGACTATGGATCCAAATATACTATCCTCCTAACAATCTTCAAATACCGCTGCATCTTCATCCTTTTCAGGATCTTGATTTTCTTCCATCTTGTTGACCTCCTCCTAACCTAATTCAACTTCTTCTTCTTTCGTGTTCTGTACTAGGTATTCTAGAATTCGGTCCTTAATCTCTAATGATTTACTTATCTGTTTCCATGTAGGATTTATTTTCGATGGTCCACTATCATTTGGTTGCATGTATCCCTTACCTTTCATATCTTCCTTATTAATGCCTTTGTTTTTATTTAGTAGATCTTTCTGGAAAGCCTCCTCTTTGGCTTTAGGGAAAGATTTTATATTGTGGCTTACCTTGAAGTACGAGAAGCACATAAATGGTGTGAAATCATAGAAAATCTTCTTGGTATGAACCCCCCAGGGTTCCTTGATTTCAATGCTTCTAGGTAAGGAAGTTTCAAGGGCCACATTAACACAAAATCATGCAAATAACAATCTAGTTTTAGGACAAGTGACTGGAGCATGTGAATATTGTTAGATGGTTTTGTAAAAGTAACGCAAGTTATAATTAATGAATTTGATGTTAAAAATATATTCCTTAATACATTTATAGAGTAATATGTATGCTTGTTAAGACATTTTTGAAAATTTTGTATGTCAGCACCACTATTTGTATGTCATTTTTCTACCATGAAAGTATATGAAGTATGGAACTAAACAATGAAAAATTTTAATAGGAGAAACATGTTGCTATCTAGAAGAGAATTAGAACTGTTTATAATCATTTTATTTTCCAATTGAGGTTTTCATTATATGTTAATAACTCAAGCCTACTTAATTTCTGGTGAATACTAGTGAACAGTAATCAAATGCATGATATTTGATAAATGAATTAATTTCATACATTGTATATCATTTATAAAATTAATAGTGGTGCTCAAAATGTGAGTCTTTTTTAGTTTTTTCTAATTTTGAATTACCTTTCTATATATGTTTATATATTCAAAGTCACTCAAAAATTGTGGACACAAAATCATGCATTTTGAGTAATTATTTAGTCTCAATCACATACTACTATTTGCATGGTTCCTAAGCAAGAAGAGTACTTATTAACCCATGTCTTTGACCATATTTCATTCCTTTCTATTGCTAATTTCGGTCTTGCACCTTTATTGACCTAGTATGCCTTTTCATACTTCATCTTTTCCTTTTCTAGACTGGAGCGTGTTAGGTTATGGAGCCTGTTTTCATGTGTGAAAGTGTTGAAGACTATACACTAAGAGTACTGTACAATTTTCATGTATCCTCAAAAAATGCACCCGACATATCAGGAAACATGCTCTTCTCATATAGGTGAGTTTTTTGACCCATAGGTTTATGAGAAGGGTTTTTCCCATGGTTTTGATCCCCGCGGTTTTGTAAAACTGCTTAAGCAGTTGTCTATTTATATGGTCTTATGCATATGATAGATGTATAAGTAAATGTATTGCAGATGTGTTTTGAATTCGGCTGTGAATTATGTAGAGTTTGTTGAGCATAGCTCCAAACGGATCTGGGTATTGTATTGAGAGAGCGGTGGCTTGTAATAAAATTTGAGCAAGTGATTCTTGGTGGACGTAGCCCAAATTAGGTGAACCACGTTAAATACTGTCTCTTTGTGTTGTGTTATTTTATTCTATAATTTTATTTGAGATCTGTAATAATTTCTGCATATTAGCTTTCTATTGTTGCGATTATGTGAGGGATTATTCCGCATATTTTATCTCTTATTTCCTAACAATTGGTATTAGAGCCTGGTTTGGTTTGCTGAAGTGTTGAATCGTAGGGAAAGTTTTTTAGCTTGAGCGGGAGCTATGGCGGATGATGGAAGATATAGGGTTGATAAATTCAACGGGCAAAATTTCAGTCTTTGGAGGATGTAGATGGAAGATTACCTTTATCAGAAGGATATTTATACTCCGTTGTCTACGAAGGTGAACAAACCCTAGAGTATGACAGATGTGGAATGGGATTTGTTGGATCGGAAGGCACTTGGAACGATCTGGCTATGTCTTTCATCTTCAGTATTATTTAATGTTTCAAATGAAAAGACTACAAAATATCTAATGGATGCATTAGGGAAGTTGTATGAAAAACCATTTGCCTCTAATAAGATATTTTTAATGAAAATGTTGTTTAATATGAAGATGTCTAAGAATAATTCAGTAACAGATCATTTAAATGATTTCAATACGGTTGTGAATATGCTAGCTTTGGTTATAATATAATTTGATGAAGAAGTTAGGGATTTATTAATTATGTGCTCTTTACCTGAGAGTTGGAATAGCCTGGTAATGGTGGTAAGTAACTCGGTTCCAGCTAACTTGAAGTTGAAGTTTGAGGATGTTGTAGGGGTGATTCTAAGTGAGGAAATGTGAAGAAAAATCTCTGGGGAATCTTCTACTTCAGGGAATGCTTTGACAGTGGAAACTAGAGGGAGACAGAAGAATAGAGGAAACCGTGGAAAATCAAAAGATTAGGAAAGGTCAAAATCCAAGAACAAGATTGTATGTTGGAATTATGGAAAGCCTGGGCATGCAAAGAAGGACTGTTGGGAGCTTCGGGATAAGAAGAAACAATAGGAAGAAAACAAGGAGGAAAATGTGGCAACGGGTAATGTATGTCAGGATGCTTTGATTCTTTCTTTGCACAATATTACTGAATCTTGGGTTTTAGATTCAGGGGCTTCTTTCCATGCTTCTCCACATAGGCATTATTTTGTTTATTATGTTTAAGGAGATTTTGGGAATGTTTTTCTTGGTGATGATGAGCCTTGCAGCATAGTTGGAAAAGGTTCTGTTCAGGTTAAGATGTAGAATGGGAATACTTGGCTATTGAAGGATGTCAGACATGTGCCTACATTAAGATGAAATTTGATATCAGTAGGGCAGTTGGGAAGTGATGGTTGTACTGTGATATTTACAGTGGACTCTTGGAAGGTTACCAAGGGTGCTCTTGTGGTGGCAAGAGGTAAGAAGGTTGGAACCTTGTATTTAACCATTGATAGTACTAATGATTGTAATCTTGTGGCTTCAGATGCAGATACAACATTATGGCACTATAGGCTCGGTCATATGAGCCATAAGGGCATGAACATCATAAAAAATAATTTTCCTGGATATACAGGAACAAGTTTGGATTTTTGTGAGAGCTGCATATATGGGAAATAGAAGTGAGTAAGGTTTCTCAAGGTTGGACCTACAAAAAAAGAGAGTAAGTTAGAGCTGGTGCATTCTGATGTGTGGGGGCCAACTCAGGTATCATCTCTTGGGGGTTCAAGTTATTATGTTACTTTTATTGATGATGCAATAAGGAAAGTTTGGGTTTATTGTATTAGAAACAAATCTGATGTATTTGACACTTTTGTTAAATGGAAAGCCTTGGTAGAGAATGAAACAGGTCTTAAGCTAAAATGTCTTAGGTCAGATAATGGAGGGGAGTATTGCAGCAATGAATTTGATGATTACTGTTCTAAGAATGGAATCCATAGGAAAAAGATAATTCCAGGAACTCTGCAGCAGAATGGGGTATCAGAAAGGATGAACAAAACAATAATGGAATGTGCTAGGAGCATGAGGTTACATGCAGGACTGCCTCTTTCTTTTTGGGCAGAAGCGGTGAGCACAGCTGTGTACTTGATAAACAGAGGACCCTCAAGTGCCTTGGATGGAGGCATACCTGAGGAGGCTTGGTATGGTAAGAAAGTTGATTATTCATTTCTTAGAGTCTTTGGATGTGAGGTGTTTGTTCACATAGACAAGGATGATAGGACTAAGCTAGAGGCTAAATCAGAAAAATGTACTTTCATTGGTTATGGTGGTGATGACTTTGGATATAAATGTTGGAGTATTAAGGACAAGAAAATCATTCGATCTAGGGATGTGGTCTTTAATGAGAAAGTCATGTATAAGCAGTAGTTGTAGGAAAACAGGGAAGAATCCAAGAAAGAATATGCAGCGGTAGAGGATCTTCTGGATGGGAAAGTGACACATGAATCAGTTCAGGAACCCCCTCAACAGGAACCCCAAACTCCTATATTGAGGAGGTCTTCTAGGGTAAGAAGAGAACCTGAATGTTTTTCTCCTTCTCTTTATTATTTATTACTCACTGATAGTGGAGAACCAGAGAGCTTTGATGAAGCAATGCAGGTAGATGCCAGGAAGAAGTGGGAGCAAGCCATGGATGAGGAGCATCAGGCTCTCATGGAGAACTAGACATGGGATTTGGTAAAGCTACCCGAAGGAAAAAGAGCATTGCAAAACAAGTGGGTGTACAGAGTTAAAGATGAAGGAGGAAAGAAAATATATAAGTCCTGGTTGGTGGTCAAGGGGTTTGTACAGAAACAAGGTATAGATTTTGATGAGATATTTTCTTCTATAGTAAAAATGACTTCTATTAGAATTGTTCTAGGAATAGTTGCAGCAGAATACTTGCACTTAGAACAGCTTGATGTAAAGACTACATTTCTCCATGGTGATTTGGAGGAGGAACTATATATGCAGAAACCAAAGGGCTATGAGGTCAAAGGTAAAGAGGAGATGGTGTGCAAACTGAAGAAGAGCTTGTATGGCCTGAAACAAGCTCCCCGTCAATGGTATAAGAAGTTTGATAGCTTCATGATGGAGCAAGGTTATATTATATGTCATTCTGACCATTGCGTGTATACAAAGAAATTTGAGGATGGAAGTTATATTATCCTATGTTTGTATGTTGATGACATGTTGGTTGTAGGTAAAAACATGCAGGAAATAAAAGTACTCAAGAAACAGCTAAGTGAATCCTTTGATATGAAGGATTTGGGGGCAGCCAGACAAATCCTTGGAATGAGGATAACTCGGGATAGGAAGGAACAAAAGCTAACTTTATCTCAAGAAGAGTACATTAAGAAGGTATTGGATAGGTTTAAAATGCAGGATGCTAAACCGGTTGGGACTCCTTTGGCAGGCCATTTTAAGTTATCAAAGGAGCAGTGTCCCAAGACAGAGCAGGAAAGAAACCAGATGTCCAAGGTACCTTACTCATCAGTGGTTGGCAGTTTGATGTATGCTATGGTGTGCACTAGGCCTAATATTGCCCATGCAGTGGGAGATGTGAGTAGATTTATGAGTGATCCAGGTAAAGAGCATTGGCAAGAAGTAAAGTGGATCCTTCAGTATTTGAGAAGGACCATGGGGATAGTTTTGTGCTACAGTGGATCAAACACCACTTTACATGGTTATGTAGATTCAAACATGGCTGGAGATGTAGACAGCATGAGGAGCACGACAGGTTATATTTACACTGTAGGTGGGACAGTAGTGAGTTGGATTTCACGACTACAAAATTTGGTGGCTTTGTCAACCATGGAGGTTGAGTATGTTGCTGCAACAAAGTCAAGAAAAGAGATGATTTGGTTACAACAATTGCTTGAGCAGTTGGAGCATAAGCAGGAGGAATGCAAGCTGCATAGTGATAGTCAGAGTGCTATACACCTAGCTAAGAACTCTGCTTTCCACTCCAGGATGAAGCATATACAGTTAAGGTACCATTTCATTAGGACAGCTTTGGAGGAAGAGAAGTTGAAGTTGGAGAAGATTCATACCAGTAAGAATCCTGCAGACATGATGACCAAGGTGGTCACAAGGGAAAAACTAAAGTTGTGTTCAACTTTGGTTGGTCTTCACAGAAACTAGTGAAGGGTTGCGAAGCTTGCTCAGAGGAAAACCAGTCTCTAAGTGGGAGATTGTTAGGTTATGGAGCCTGTTTTCATGTGTGAAAGTGTTGAAGACTGTACACTAAATTTTTTTGTATAAATTTTTTTAGGCGTAAATTATTTTTGGCCTCGAAAAATGCACCTGACATATCGAGAAACGTGCTCTTCTCATATAGGCGTGTTTTTTGACCCATAGGTTTATGGGACGAGTTTTTCCCATGGTTTTGATACCCACGGTTTTGTAAAATTGCTTAAGCAGTTGTCTATTTATATGATCTTATGCATATGATAGATGTACAAGTAAATGTATTGCAGATGTGTTTTGAATTCAATTGTGAATTCTGTAGAGTTTGTTGAGCATAGCTCCAAACGGATCTGGGTATTGTATTGAGAGAGCAGTGGCTTGTAATAAAATCTAAGCAAGTGATTCTTGGTGGATGTAGCCCAAATTAGGTGAACCACGTTAAATACTGTCTCTTTATGTTGTGTTATTTTATTCTACAATTTTATTTGAGATCTGTAATAATTTCTGCATATTAGTTTTCTACTATTGCGATTCCATGAGGGATTATTCCACATATTTTATCTCTTATTTCCTAACAGACACCCAACCAGGATGCCAACACCAGGTTCCCTTGTCCCCTCTAGGCGCTCTTGTCCTCTTTACAGTTTACTTTCACTTTTTGGGTCTTTTCTAGTTGTTTGAACATCTTACCTTTTTGGTAGCCAGACTTTTTAGGGTTAATTACGAAATTCAAGTGGAATAATCATATAAATATATAGTTATGTGATCATAATAAGGGACCAAGCATGAAGTATCTACTTTCTCCACCTAAGGTTGTATCCATTAAAGACATATATAGCTCTATTTACATCCATCTAGCTCCATCACAAGGGACACAAGGCTAGTTCATTTGCATCACACTTCATAAGAGGGGATTCTATTGTTTCCATGCACAAATTTATTATATTTTACATCTAGTTACTTTCTCTCTACTCACCAAATACAATTGACATAAGAGCAACCTAGGGAACAATTCCACACACACATAAACCTAGAACTACATTGTCTCTGAGATGTAGTGTAATTCTCAGTGATAAGTCCATGAATCTGGTAACTAAGGACAGTCTGACCCCTTCATATACATCTTTCTTTTTTAGGTTTTTGATGTTTTGTATAGGGTTTTGAAGGTGATCCCTTTATTATATGTTCTCAACAAAATAAGTGGGCTAAGTACAACATACACATGACAAGAAGTAAAGGATTTGCATCATCTGACGACTCTATGAAATTGGCTTCCGAAATTTATGCACAGACTAGGGCATCTAGATTTCAGAATAGGCCCCCTAAGCACCCCTATTTGTTTTTCAGGTTCCCCAATCCATCTAAATCACTTAGATTTGCATTTTCTCGGGATCTTATGTGACGGTCTCCTATTCTTTTTTAGCTAGTATTCACTGCGACAGAATCCTGCGGCATCCTTGAATGAGATAAGGCTCTTCCAACCCTCTTTGAACATTAGGGTTTCTTATTTTTATTGCTTAGTTTTCTTGGGTGTATTTATGTTATTTCATTACTTATATGTTTACTGCAAACTTTCTGTAGACACCAAATTTATGTCTTACGACCTCCCATACCATGCATCTCATTTCGCAACCTAACCTCATCACCTAAACCATACACAATTATTTATTAATTACCTTACAAATTAATAAATCCACATCTCCAAACTTGCCACCTCATTTCGCCACCTCATCATGACCTAGTCCTAACCCTAAACTAACCTAATTAAGACCTATAACTTGGTCTACATCCACACTCATGACTAATGACTCCTCACTCGCACCCAAAACCGACCTCATAATGACTTGACCAAGCCCACAACTAATCCCTCGGGCGAAAAGGAGGGAAAATTGACTATTTTACTAAAAATAGCCCACTTTGACTGAACCGATACCTGTTTCTACGTGACCGCCATCGGTTACGTAACCGCCATCGGTTACGTAACCGCCATCGGTTCCCTGTAAATGACCTCCCCCAACCAAAAACAAAGGATCCAAAAATTCATTTGGGAAAGATCGGGAATTCATTTGGACAAGCAGAGACAAGTGAAGAAACAAGAAGAGTTGTCAGAGGAGGACATTAAGCCCAAGACTGCAACTGAGTAACTAGAGCCCTGTGGCACTCATCCGAACATTGGGAGCTAAGATAACTCATCTTCTGATTGTTAGATCATCCTACCTGAGTTCTACCTTTGTCATCACAGTCCTTGGACCTGCATCCTCATCAATAACCAGTAAGTAGTATCTTGTATGTCCTTTTAATAAAATTTCTTGAACTTCTGAATCACAGCCGTTATAAGTCTATTCCTAGATCTACTACTTGGTAACACACTACATCTAACTTTCATTCCTCTACCCTTACATTACCCCAAGAACACCCTCCCCGTACTCTTTGAGTCCTTTTCATCACCCCGTTACCTAACCCCACTCATTTACTAGCCTTATAAACAACACAACCACCCTACAACCAATCTTCAGCAAAATCCCCTAAAACATTGCCCCTACTGATATCAGTTATCAACAACCGGTACTGGTGACAGTGACCGGCATCGGTCACTATGATTCAAAACCAAAAACATGCCTTTCTTCTATTGTTTTAACGAGGTAATTAAATTGTGATTTTACAATCATTTGTGTTAATTCATATTAGTAGGGGAACTAACCACCTTCGAAAGGAAGTTTTATATTTCCTAGGCTCAAGGCAGTTCCCTCAGTTATTGTCTAATTAAAATCTGGTGGTCTTGTATTCTTACTTGCAGGTAGTCCTTCCAAGACAAAAAGGAGTTCTTCGTAGTTGATCTGATCTCTCTCTACAGTATGCGCACACCCTCCCAACATTCAACAGGTATTCCTCCTAGCCCTAACCCTTATCTGTTTCTCAAGAGAATAAAAGGATAGAAGTAACTCTATTCCAAGAATTGAAACAATCTGTGCGAAACATTTTGGCACGCCCAGTGGGACCCATTTTGGGTTTCTTTGATCCTTGCTTGCTTTTATATAGGAAGCATACTTGCTATTTTCTTCTCCTAGATATTCACAAGGTATTTTGTTATTTTGGTAAAAGAATATGCTTTGCTTTCACATCTTTGCATTAGTGAAAGTCATCTCTTTTGCTTCATCGAATATCATTTTCAATTTGTGTTTAAAACACGTGCATCACATTCTTGCTTGCTGCTTTCAATTCTAGTGAACATAGAGTAAGTAACAGGTCGTACACGTGGGGGTGATATCCACAGTATTGACAAGAAATTAATCTTACTTTCACTACACAACACATACCGAATCACGACATAATCAACACAACAGCTCAAACATCCCCCCTTTTCCATGGTATTCCTCCGCCTGATTGAGGTAACCTTATAAGCCAAAACAAACTTGACATTTCCCCTAAGTCTTTTGTCTAGGATTGACATCACCTTGCGTCTAAGGCATAAGCCCACAATAATTAAAACTAATCCTAGGGTTAGTATCTGGATTTGCGTGTGCATCTTGCTTGTTTTTAGCTTTGTTTCTCTGCCCTATACTGTTAGTGATCACTTCAGAACAGTTTGATAGATGTACTAAGCATTGTTAAAAACTCAAATCAGCAGCTTCTTACAGTTTCTTATACCAGTCCTATTATACCGACATCAGTTAATTGACCGATGCCAGCTACAGTATAACTAACATCGGTTAGCAGACTGATATCGGTTACAGTCTTTTACAATCCCTGACAAACTAGCAACCTACCAATTTCAACAGTTCTAGGGTTGTTTCTATTCCTGATAGATTGAAACCCTACTATGTACTCTTGTCCATGGTTGTTATCACTCGGAAGCAAGCCGCTGCCATGGTTTCACATTCCTGCTCTGTGCCTTTGCCTGAATCTCCCCCTTCACATTCTATTGGGAACCCTACGGACACTAGTGAGGTTCCCAAAATCCCTGTAGGAGATAAGGAATTTGACAAATTTTTAGATGCTAATCCTAGCGCTGTACAGTACTATTTGTCTCATTACCCCTGACCGTACACCCGACGGTCAGCTTCTCGTAGGTATGCCTATTAGTATAGCTGCTCATTTAGCTCCTTCTCCACCTAATAACTCCACCTTACCTTCTTCATCCTTGGCCCCGTCTCCCAACTCAGTGGCTTCAGAGGTTCATACGACACAGATTGGTTTTCCTTTGGTTAATCTGGGGCCCCACATATCATTACCGCCAACTGCTCCTACCTCGTCTCTCTCACCGACTTCCCCTTTCATAACTTGCTCTCTGCCACCTATCCACATGAGCTTTCCTTCTCAAGCTCTGCCCACCTTTTCATTTCTGTACACTTATCCGGTGGCTTCGACACCTTATATAGGACATCCTTATTAGGTCTCTGTACGTCGGAAAAGTGACAGGCGAGCGTGAGAATCGACAAGTAACTCTTCTACGTACCCGACCTCCCGAGGTCGTGCCGAGACAGCCGGTGGGGGTAGAATATGCTGACAAGCTAGTTAGGCAATCTAATGTCTTCGACACGCACTAATGGTATTTGCGAATCTAAGGCAAAGAAGGCCCTTCTTACTTGGACTGGTGTGATAGATCGATCAGCGAGGATGACTGCTCGAAGGCTCCAATCAATATCGAGCTCTGGCGTGATTCGATCTATGGGCTGCGGAATACGTGGGAAGTGACCTGGGATTGTTTCGTATATATCTCCTGATAAGGTCATATGGCGGACAATGAAAATAGTCGACTCTATGGACGATTTTCTGGCCTAGTCCAGAATTCCCTAGCTTCGTTAGCCGCTATATCTAGTAAGGACAGTTGTTCGACGATGATAGGTGGAAGTGGGGTAGACTGAAATATTAATGTGCGTAGGCCAGTGTCTATATCTAACTGTCTTGTGGATTCGTTGGGCTGTGGGATCTGGGGATCACAACCATAGACTCTTGGTTGTTGCGGTCCCGTTATGGTCATACAGGAGATCAAGTTCTGATCCCTAGTATCCAGTAGTCATAAGCTTTTTCAGCTTCTACGTTTAGAATCAGCAATTGTGTGATTTTCTCAGAATACCTCACAGGTGTTCTAGCGACTTGGATTCTTAAGCTGGTATCTATATCTACTAGGGTGTCTCCAGCGTCTGGCTGTGGAACTAAAGGATCGCACCTGAATATTTGCTCTTTTTCAAATCCTTCTACAGTCATGTGGATGTTTTCTAGGATAACCTGTAGTTTGGCTGATTTGACCAAAACAGATGTGCTTGGTCGTCTTCGATATTTAACCCTCTCAACTGTGACCTGATCTGTTGGAAGTCTGTTGTTGTTTGGAAGACTTGTATCCTAAGGTTTTGGTCAATATCAGTTATTGCCACTACGGTATTGGGCTGGGGCACAATTTGCTCGAAAATGTATTCCCTAGGCTCCCTGGGTCCCGTAATTGTCATACAAAAGCAATAATGAAATAAACTATGATAAAGTAAAAACTAAGTGTACTTCTAACATATATAATTTCTTTTTGTATTTTCTGGCAATTTATAAGAAAGCAGCTATTTAAAATATTTAGAATTGACAACTAAACTAACAACGTAAAACAAACAAAATAGCCGAGTGTAGCTATTTGTCTGTGCAATTTCGTATATCTATCCTAAACAATGAAATAACTAATCTATTTGCAAGATTCTCGATCCTACCTCAGAAGTGAGGAATGAATCATAGTTTCTCAGAAACTATCAATCCCCACAACCTCCCTGGCAATATCGAGAATGGAAATAACTGAAATAAAAGATTAACTACTTTATTTGATAAGTTCTAATTATAACTTTGAAAGATGGAACCTGGATTTCGCAGAACAGTGGCGAATCCGACGATGTGTATGTTCTTGTCCCCTCAGTATGATCTCCACGTTCTTTGTGCTCACGTGAATCCAGAAAAGCGTGAAAGTGCTTGCATCAACAGGAATAAGTATTTGGATCAATGGACAGCCTTTGAAATGCAGATAGAATAGAATGCGGATAGGAGAGGGATAGCACAAGAGTACAGAGCTTGGCCTATGCAATTCCTAGCGGGGTCTATTGCGAATCATGCAACAAAGAGTGTCCAGAACCTGAGACTAGCCTGTATGAAGAGAAAAACCTGCAACTTTAATGGCTATCTAGATCGTTCTACTCCAAAACAATAATGCTGTCTGCACAAGTTGGGTCTGTGGGCTTACCAACAGTAACATAAAGCTAAAACAAACCTGTAATAAACTGTTCTACCAATCTTGAGCAAACTAAAACGACCATGGTACTGAAAACATGAAGATGGGATTGAAAATGGTGGCCCAAAATGATTGTTTGCATCTTGCACAAGTTGGATATGTGGATTACAAGCTGCAATACAAAACTAACCAAGGCACTCAATGGAAACTAGACAACCTAAGCAAAGGAAAACTAACATCTACTGCAAACAAGAAATTTAAAACAAATTTTTGGAGCAAAAAATTGAAACTAGATCAGGGCCATTTGATGTGCACAAACCATGCATTTATAGAATTCCCAAATGCAAAGAGCAAATCCAAACTGAACTCCTAAACATTAAACAAAAGAAAATAGCCGAGCTGAGCTAATTTGTCTGGGCAATTTCGTATTCTATCCTAAACAATAAAAACTAATCTATTTGCAAGATTCTCGATCCTACCTCAGAAGTGAGGATGAATCATAGTGTCTCAGAAACTACATCCCACATCCTCCCTGTCAATATCGAGAATGAAATAACTGAAATAAAAAACGATTAACTACTTTATTTGATAATTCTAATTATAACTTGAAGATGGAACCTGGATTTCGCAGAACAGTGGCGAATCCGACGATGTGTATGTTCTTGTCCCCTCAGTATGATCTCCACGTTCTTTGTGCTCACGTGAATCCAGAAAAGCGTGAAATGCTTGCATCAACAGGAATAAGTATTTGGATCAATGGACAGCCTTTGAAATGCAGATAGAATAGAATGCGGATAGGAGAGGGATAGCACAAGAGTACAGAGCTTGGCCTATGCAATTCCTAGCGGGGTCTATTGCGAATCATGCAACAAAGAGTGTCCAGAACCTGAGACTAGCCTGTATGAAGAGAAAAACCTGCAACTTTAATGGCTATCTAGATCGTTCTACTCCAAAACAATAATGCTGTCTGCACAAGTTGGGTCTGTGGCTTACCAACAGTAACATAAAGCTAAAACAAACCTGTAATAAACTGTTCTACCAATCTTGAGCAAACTAAAACGACCATGGTACTGAAAACATGAAGATTGGATTGAAAATGGTGGCCCCAAATGATGTTTGCACTTGCACAAGTTGGATATGTGGCTTACCAGCTGCAATACAAAACTAACCAAGGCACTCAATGGAAAACTAGAAACCTAAGCAAAGGAAACTAAATCTACTGCAACAAGAAATTTAAAACAAACTTTTGGAGCAAAATTCAGAACTAAGATCAGGGCCATTTGCATGTGCACAAACCATGCATTTATAGGAATCCCAACATGCAAAGATCAAATCCAAACTGAACTCCTAAACATTAAACAAAGAAAAACACTATTCCAGGGGACCAAAAACATTAATGCAAGCTTAAGTCAGCAAGAAAAGCTGGTGAGTCATTGATCTTTGCGTGCGTTCCGTCAAAAGCACGTTCTGGAAAACGCGCACGGGACCGCCGCCCTGCTCAGGGCGGCGGTTATAGGACCGCTGCCCTGTTCAGGGAGGCGGTCACGAGACCGCCGCCCAGGCAGGGCGGCGGTTTCGTCACTGAAGACCAAAAGGCCAAGAAAAGAGGAAAAATAGGGAAAACAAAGCACGCAGGGGCTAAGCGGGATGTTAACGCATATCCGTAAGGATTTTCTGGATCCCGAACACCTTGCGAAGAGACCTGTATCATCATTGGGGCACTTATTACACCGTTCCGCAGTACAGTACCTTACAATTTTGGGTATGTACAGTCTCCTCAACATATTCATCCTCAATACCTTATCAACATTTAACCCCACCATTGTCTAGTGGAGGCCCTTGGCCCAATCCTCCACCTTTTACAATAATCACACCAGCATCTCATCCAACCACGGATTTCATCAAACAAATGATGGAAAAAATGCAAAATCTGGAGGCTTCTGTTTCAGGAAGTCGTAGCACCCTGACATATGAGCAAGTTTTTTGAGAGCCTATCCACCCTTCTGTCCCTCTTCATTCATATCCTCCTCAATGGGAATTACCAAAATTCACTCGTTTTAATAGTAAATAGGATCCTCAACAACACTTGTGATCATTTAGACATGCTTGTTATTTGATTGCTCATGACGATGCCTTGCTACTCCACACCTTTCCCATGTCCTTATCAAGACCCAACTTGGAGTGGTACAGTGCTTTAACCCAGTACTCAATCTTCTCTTTTAACCAACTAGCCCAATCTTTCTTGGATCATTTCTCCATTAATATTGCTAAGAAAGTATCTATCACCGACCTCTATGCCGTCCAACAATTTGAAGATGAATCTATCGCAGATTTCGTTGGACGATGGCGGGGCCTCATCAACCAACTTACTTATGCCTTGCCTTAGGCTGAACTTATCAAACTCTTTACGTGGGCCTACACTAAGAACATTTCTCCTACCCTCCAAATTCAAACTTTCCACACCTTTGATGAGGCCTTTACTATGGCTCGAAAACTAGAGATTCGAGCCTTAGAGGAAGAGAAATTGCAGTTGCGCAACAAAAACCCTAATTTCCTGACCCAAGACCCCACCAACAAACCCAACACCACCAATTCTCACACATCGACTACTTCGAAATCAAAAGGAGCTGTACATGCGGTGATGGTAAAATCTCAAGCACCGTCTAATACCCCACCAAAAACCACCTATAAGTATAAAGTGGAGCCCATCAATTACACTCCCTTGGGAGAAACTTATGGTGTCATCTTGGAAAAATTACTCAAAGCCGGAGCTATCACCTTGCCTCCTGTTAAACCTCACTCCGGGTTTGACTCCACCGACGCTATACCTTCTTGGTACAAAGAAAATGACTTCTGTAACTTTCACCGCATAAAGGGACACAGTCACGAAAACTGCAAGATGTTGAAAAACATAGTGCAGGAAATGGTTGATGCAGGGGATATAACCCTCAATAATCCTAATGCCCCTACTAACTGAAATTTGAAAATCTTCAACAAACCATTCCCAAACCACTCATCTAATAGTAATGTAAACCAAGATATCTTAGCCGAGGAGAGTGTTCATGAAATCCATGCAGTTTTCGACTCTCAACTAAAAGCCTCTATTGAGGAAATTCTGAATCAAACCTCTTCACTAATGCAGGGACCCAAATCCCCTTCACCACCATCAAGACAAGACAATAGCCTTACCATTCCTTTACCCATAAAGGAATCAACCATCCAGAGTTCTCTTCTCACAGATGAGCCTTCTTACACCACATCCCTGCAAGACTATGAGTGGATGTTATCTAACTTATCTATTTCCCAAACATCTCCTTCTGTCGCTCTTGCTATAAAAGAAGAAGACTCACCCCTGTTTTTGTCGTCCTTAGGAGAGAAACCTCTCAAATCAACATCACCACATTCTTTAATCATGAGGGATCCCCTCAAACATGCCCTTCTACCTATTAGTTCCTCATCGCCTAAATCTTTTCAACGACCGGTTGACCTCTTAACACCCATCGATGCAGTGCCTCATTTACCCCCTGTATCACACCCACAGTGGACCAGGATCACAACACACCTGAAGATTTTCATTCCCCAGAAGATAGACGGGTTTTATGGGAACGTTTGAGTACACCATGCTTTACTCAAATGCAGATGACTGATCTTGACACCTCTACCATATACCCAAGATGTTTACAAAAGCTCAAAATGCCTGTGTCCTCATCTTTACCCCCCTCATCTCTACCGAATACCTCGTCCACATCTACTAACCTAACCAAACCTTCCCCTACGCTTGGGACCCCACCGATACCCAGTTTAACACACCCACATAAACGGTTAGATTTATCCAAAAATAAATCCATCCATCCACCTAAGAGACAAATCCAGTCCCTGCCTTTGTCACCACTAAAACCCTCGCCGTCATACCTACCTTCCATATTGGGACCTCACCCCTCCACCTTGCCTCAATACATCACACCTCCTACGTTTTCTCTAAAACAACCTACACTTTCTACACCCATACAGAGATCCTGTCCACCTATCAACCCTAAACAAACTCCATCATCAAAGGATTTGTTTGTGGTCGCCCCACTTTCTCCATGGTTGTTCCCCCGCCACCCACGTTATTTGGAGCCTCACCATCTAACTAGCTAAACTTGACTTCTGCACCGAAGAAGCCACGTTTAGTTAAAACCACTCATCAATACCCCTTGTCTCAACCACCACCCATACAAACCAACCATACCCAAACATTACCAAAACCCACCCAATCAATACCCTCATCTTCCTCTGAATTTGACCCACTCAAAGGATCTTACGCCAAGATCCTTGATGTGTTGGTGGAGAATGCGACCATTTCCCTACCCCCACTTAGACCCTATGATCCATCTAAACCTCGACCTATAGGTTATGATGAGTCTAAAATCTACACTTATCATTGCACACCAGGGCATGATGTAGAAGGATGTAAAGCTTTGAGAGCCATTCTTCATCAGTCACCTCGCTCTGATAGAAAGGTTAAAAAAGACAACTTACAAAGGGAGAAACCTTTAGCTTCAATCTCCTCTCCTATACCACCTGTCCCTGCTTCACCAAGATCTATCATTATTACAACCGCACCTCTCGAAGCCCATGATTTATCCCTACCATCTTCCTCCTCTCGTTTTCACGAGATCAACATGATCAGTGTTACTACTCGAGGGAAGAAAAACAACGAGAAAGCTAAAGGAAGCACACCTACGGCCTCTCTTTCTCTGTCTGCCATCTCGATCACACCACCACTTAAAGTGGTTATTCGTGGACCTGCCTACCCCGTCTCTGATGGAGTTTCCCACCGTACCATGATCAAATAGCTTCACCAATCACCTGTAAAAATGACACTGTACGATCTCATTCAAACTTCTAAATCTCATCGACACGCTCTCATTGAGATCCTTCAAGGGATAGAGGTCCTACCCAATGAAACCTTTCCTGTTGCCTCCATTTTAACACCCAATCACGTTGCTTGCCTCACCAAACAACCTACCACCCCAACCACTTCTGTCTCTGTACAACAAGCCGCTGCTGTTAGTTTCTCCGAAGATGAAATTGTTGACTTTGGTGCAAAAGAGCCTGACCCTGCTCTTTTCATCTTAGCTTACGTCCGGGACATCCGAGTACGTTGTGTTATGATTGACGGGGGTGCTAGCCTAAACATCATCTCTTCAAAATCCTTCCAACAAATGAATATCCCTTCTAGCTGCATGTGTGCCAACCCCATCATGTTGCGGTCATTCAATGATGTTATTACTTCTACCTTAGGCACCATGATCCTTAACATTCGTGTAGGACCACGTACTTTACCTGAACTCTTCTATGTCCTTGAGGGAGAGTTCCAATACAATATGTTGTTAGGCCACCCTTGGATCCGGGCTATGGGATGCGTTCCCTCCACCTTACATAGATGCATGAAATTTGAGTACGAGGGGAAGTCCTACACTGTAAAAGTTGATCCTCCCCCCTTCAAAACCTGCAATATGTTATATCTCCCTAATGATGTGCTTGTACCAGTTAAGACACCCATTCATCCAACCCAACCATCCACTTCAACCGCACCTCTACCATCCACCTCAACCGTACCTACACCTTCAACCAATGAAACCGCCTTCGCAAATACCACTTCCTTTTCTACAGACAACATCCCAACCTCAGACCCCTTAGTATATGTTTTTCAATGCCTTACGCTGGGGGAGTATCACCTATATAACGTTAGCACTTTCCATGCCCCACAGGAGTACGGACAGTTACATGCACATCCTACCTATGACCGTCGTGTGGGGGAAGTAATCCCCTACGGACCACCTAATTGCCACATTAACTTAACGTATGGGGGTGTCGATACATCTTCTGTTACCCATGAACCTCCTCTTGGCGTGGTTCCTTTCCAATATGATTTTCAATATTTAACTAATCATCGTTTCGCTCTCACCTTCCTGACGCGTTGTGCTTGGAAGGGCTTCGGTTTCGGTCTTTATGAACAAGGCTGACATACGATCATCCCCATTACCACACACAAACACAAGGATCATTCTGGTCTTGGCTTCTCTAAACCACCTACACCAAAAACACCACCTATCCGTTGTATCCAGGAAGACAATGAAGTCACCCCTTCTGAACCATTATCACCCATTTTGCCATCATCACCCACAGAGCCGATAGACCCTGAATCTATCCCTCCTAACTTTTTTTTTCATAAATGCTATCTTCCTGGGTCCTCTCACTTATCAATGTGATAATGAAGACCCATCTTCTCTTCCCCTCTTGTATCCAGACATGATTGAAGAGGACTCACCTTCAATTAATGTCATTGAGTGCCATGATGACGACTCCATCCTCACCTACCTTGGCGCGAATGACTCTTATATTCAACACGCCTTGCCATCTGATACTCAAACCATGTTGAATGAGTCGACTATAGAAATCAACATCCACACCAAGGATGATCCTCACATTGTGAAGATCGGACAATCTCTTACCGCATCAGAACAAACTACCTTCACTACCTTCCTCCGTGCTCGTAGCCAAGCTTTCACCTGGTCCTACGCTAACATGCCAGGAATCGATCCTGACATTACTGTCCATAACATTAGCCTGAAACCCAATTCCAAACCAGTTAAATAGAAACTGAGAAAAATGCATCCATGCTTTGCCCTCTTGGTCAAAGAAGAACTTCAACGACTCCTTTCTATTTCCTTCATTTTACCTATTGACTATCCTCAATGGATTTCTAACATCGTACATGTCACTAAAGCAACGGGGGGAATTCAGATATGTATGGATTTCCGGGACCTTAATCTCGCTTGCCCAAAGGATGACTTCCCCCTACCAAGTATTGATCAACTTTTTGATCTCATTGCCAGTCATGAGATGCTTTCTCTCATGGATGGCTTCTCGGGATACAATCAAATTTTGGTAGCCCCGGCCGATCAACATACTCCTTGGGGAACCTTCTGTTATCGTGTCATGCCGTTTGGCCTTAATAATGCTGGTGTGACCTATCAGCAGGCTATGAATTACATTTTTCATGACATTATGCACACTATCCTTGAAGATTATGTCAATGATCTTCTTGGCAAATCTAAACATCGCAGTGAACATCTTGATGTTTTAGCCATTATTTTTGATCGCCTGTTACAATATTGTGTTCGTCTTCAACCAAAGAAATGTGTCTTTGGTGTTCTTTCAGGAAAACTCCTTGGTTTTATTTTCTCTTTGCATGGCATCGAGGTTGATCTAGCTAAAGTCAAAGCTATCCTAGAAATGCCCCCACCCACTAACCTCAAACAATTGCATAGTTTGCAGGGAAAACTCCAATCTATCTGGTGTTTCATCTCACAACTCTCAGATCAATGTCAAGCTTTCCATCATCTCCTTAAAAAGGATATTGTCTTTCAATGGAGCGAGGAATGTCACCAAGCCTTTGAGGCTCTTAAAGCCTATCTCTTGCAGCCACCCATGTTTATCCCACCTTAGGACGATCGCCCTTTCTACCTTTACCTTTCCGCCACCAACCACGCTGTAGAGGCCATGCTCACACATCGTGACTCCGAGTATCGAGAACAAGCCATTTATTACATAAGTTGTACTCTGGTGGATTATGAGACTAGGTATGCACATGTAGAAAATTTGTTCCTAGCCCTATCATTCGTGGCCACCAAACTTCGACACTACCTCCTGAATCACAAAACTTTCATCATCACCAACATGGACCCCATCCATTATATGTATGCCAAGCCTCATCTAAACCAACGCATCGCCCGATGGCTTATGCTCCTCACTGACCTCGACCTTGAGTTTGTACACTAGAAATCAATCAAAGGACAAACTATCGCAGACCAACTCGCGGAAGCCCCTTTACCTGGGGAACAATTTACCAATTTTACTTTCCCCAACAAACTCATCACCACTCTCTCACTCAATGAGGAGTCATATCCAATGACCCTCTTCTTCGATGGATCCAAATGCCAGCACGGCAGAGGGGCCGGTGTTGTTCTCATTCCTCTTGACGCTGAGCCTATGCCTCTTTCATTCTAGCTTGATTTCCCCTGCACTAATAATATAGCAGAATACGAGGCCCTTGTTTTGGGTCTCTAGGTCATGTTACACTTAGGTGTTAAATCTATTAACATTTTCGGTGACTCTCAATTGGTAGTCAATCAAGTTATGGGCATCTACCAATGTAAAAATGAGGAACTTCAAAAGTACAAACACTATGTAGATTCACTTTTGACCTTATTTACTCATTATTCTATCCAAACCATTCCCCGCTCCACTAAAAAATTTACGGATACTATGGCTTGCTTAGCCTCAAAAATTCCTACCTTACCAACTGACTCTGACATATTCGTCTTGGTCTAACAACTCTTTGCCCCATCTTACTCCGCCCTGGATGTTTTTATGATAAATATTGTGTCTACTAATTCGCAGGATATCTGGTATCACCAATTTCATGACTACCTCACAACCTCTGTTCTCCCACATGACCTAACGAGTACTGGAAAACATTCTTTTCTTAAAAGTGTTTCTCATTATGTCATCATGGGGGGAGTCCTTTATAAACATGGATTTGATGGCATCCTCCTTCGATGTCTAACCGGCGCAGAGGTCACCTATACCATCCAACAAGTCCATGACGGTATTTGTGGTGGATATTTTAGTGGCCTTGTCATGGCCAAACGAATCCTTTGCCTAGGTTATTATTGGCCTACTCTTAATAACGACTACTACGAATATGTTAAGCGTTGTGTTATGTGTCAGCAACATGCCAACCTTCAACATACTCCTAGCCATCTGCTATAGGTCGCACAAGATCTTTGGCCTTTCTCACAATGGGGTTTAGACCTTATTGGTGAGATTCATCCGCCCTCTTCGCAACATCACCGATGGATAATCTAAGCAACCGAATATTACACAAAATGGGTGGAGGCCATTCCACTCATTTCAACCAAAAAGGAAAAAATCATAGAGTTCATTAACCATCACATTATCTGTCGTTTTGGTGTTCCTCATCACCTGATCACAGATAATGGTAAATATTTCAAAAATAAGTTGTTACAAGACCTTTGTGACAACTTTGGCATCAAACTTAGCTTCTCATCACCTTACTATCCACAAGCCAGTGGTCAAGCCGAATCTTCTAACAAAACCCTAACAAAAATTCTCATGAAAGTTGTTAATAATTCTGGGAAAAATTGGCCTGATCACATCCCTTTTGCCCTTTGGGCTTATCGGACTAGCATTCGTACCTCCACTAATGCCACCAAATTTTCTTTGGTATATGGTACCAAGGTTGTCTTGCATCTTGAAATACAAATACCCTCCCTAAGAATATCTCTTTAGGATATTCTCACCAATGATGATTTCTGCCAAGAGTGGTTAGCCCAATTGGAGCTTCTTGACGAGCGTCATCTTACAGCTCTTGACCACCTTCAAATCTATCAAAAGCGCATCAAGCGCACTTATGATAAGCAGCTTCATGAGTGTACCTTTAAGGTTGGTGATCTTGTCCTCAAAGAAAATCAACATGTAACCAAACTAGAAAAGAGCAAACGTGGAAAATTTGCTCCAAATTGGATTGGGCCTTACATTATCACTCACACTTATGGATTAGGCACTTATCGTTTCGCTTTGCTTAATGGTAAACCTGAGTCTGAACCCCTTAATGCCTTGCATCTTCAACCATTCTACTATTGAATTTAGTGTTATGTCACTTCTTATCTACCTTGCGCGCGTCCCTTGAGCTCATTTACCACCGCATACACTTTGTTTCCTACATCTCAAAATCAAATCAAGCTCACATGGTTTGATTATCACCTCCCCTTAAAGATGCCTTCCCCTTTTTAGTCTAGTCCATGACTTCAAAGTATCAAAATGACACATTCTTAATTAAACACTTATGGAATTTTCTTGAGTCAAACTTCCTACAAAACTAGATGCTTTATGCCTAACGGACATCTAGACCTCTAAATTATGCATAGACTACTCCCTCGAAGGATAGCTATATGCCAAACTATTGCTGCTATTATATATAGACTACTCCCCCGAAGGACAGCTATACACAAACGCCGCATCTGCTACTATAAATAGACTACTCCCTTGAAGGACAACTATACACAGTCAGCCTTTATCAAAAGCTTCTTGCATTGATCAGCTTCGTGAAGACCTCAAGAGTAACAAAATACATATCCCTTGTAGACTTCCCACATCGATCATTCTATATTCAGCAAAATAAAAGCCACATTCAAAAGCACTTTTGAGTCATGGACTTGTCTATTTAGGTTTGGTTCTCTTTCATCAGGATACTCACTTTATAACAAGTTCTTTGCGCCTCAGCTACACCATCCACCTCACCTCACCATTTGTTTAAACAACAAAACTCAAGGGACGTGACATTTACCCGATATATTGTGATTATACAACTCTTTTCACCTATCGACTTCTCGTCTATGCAAGGTACCTAGGGGTTCAAGCTCATTCTACATTATTATGTGGTTTGTTTGGCTCTTTTCAACTACGGAACACTTTTCCCTCTTTTACCTGAATCTAGGATTATGTGTTGACCTTAATCAGGACACGGTTCCCTACCACTTGGGTAGGCTAACTTTCAATTCACCTATACTTATACCAACACCAACAACATTACCCCACCAATATCAATATTTTTACCAACCAACAAATTGCCTAACCATACCTAAATTTCCTGAATTCACCTCTCCCTGGTCCTAAGGGAGAACTACATCGGCAGCACTTAGGAGACATGGGGTCTCCCAAGGTTAGCTCAACCATCCCCTACCATAACCTATCATGTGTTGTAAATATAAATATTTTTTTGTATTTCTTTTTTGCCAACATTCATCTTTATCATTTTTCAAAACAAACATTCAAAACACAACCATTCTTATTATTATAACTCAAATCAACATACATATTTAGTTTTATTTAGATGTTCAACAAATACATCTTCTCTATCATCGACACGCAGGTCGGCATCCTTATTTATTCTTATACCTCTATAAAACTCACTTAGACCCTTGCGCCTCATCCCGAACCAGGTGATGATCGTGATCGTCGACGCCTCTCGCTGAGCCTCTCCGTCCTCAAAGGCACCACGGAAATTGGTACCGCCCACTAATCTACCAATCTCTCCTGTAACATATGAATATGCCCTCTCGCATGGAGGAATCTCACCTCTAGTCTCTCTACTCGTGACTCCACAACCGCTAACAATCCTGTTGTCTCATTCACCTGCGTTTGGAGCTGATGAACTAAACCTTGCAGACGATCTCTCTCCACTGTATCACAGCTATGTCAGGATGATCAGCCCTCTCACGTGAACCTCGCAGCTCTACTACCCACCATAATCTATAAGCCTCTGTTGCTCCTGCATCCATTACCCTGCGATCGGCTGCTATCTCTTCTAGTCCTTCTGGAGGTGTCAACCAGGGAGGTGAGAATGATGCCTCCGCGTCAATCCTCATGTATGGTCTATAAGCCAAGGGTATATCTTGAATGAATCCAAATTATCGCCACACGTAATCTAGAGGAATCCTCTCATGCTCACCTGGTCTGTGCCCCGTGATCCACCTCAATCGCTCTACACCCCTCAACTCCTCAGCTATGTTCTCTATTACCATATAGTTCCCGTAAGGCCTCCAACAGATATCCACAATCGTCACCATCTCCCATACCTGCCTATAATACTCGATGTCACCTGTCATGGCTTGGGATCTTACCTCTTGTTCTTTCTGGACCCATCATCTGAATCCCAACCTCTGCACTCCTGTCTCTCCCGACTGGATGGGTCAGCCTGTTGGTCGTACGCAAACAATATGCTCATAGGCCCAACAATGTAATAAGTATGAACAATCCAGTGTCATCCTGTGACTTCACCTGCAAGCCCATAAACCCCTGTATAGCTCTGCCAAATATGCGGGTACCCATTCGAAAGTCACGCTCCTTTCTATCATTTCCCAAATAATATACATCAATGCTTTTGGAAATCTTCCGCCATCCACTCTCGGTAATGCATAATACCCCACCGCTATCATTAATACTACTTCCAACGTTGTTGCCTCAGGGTGTGCTGTATACATTATACCATAAGTGAATGTCAAACCTCACTGTGTCAAATCTCGTGCGTATGGACCAAATACTACTATTATCACTCCTTGCACCACGCTAGGCAATGCCTGATATACTGGTCTTCCTGTAATTGGGAGTCTCAAAATATGGAACACATCTTCTAATGTCACTATCATCTCCCCTGTTGGCAGATATAAGGTATTCTTTTCTGGATTCCATCTCTCAATCAACGCCTGCAACATAGCATGGTTACGTGTGATTCGTGAATAATAGTGGATTCCACTTAACCCCAAATGATTTATCAATGCCCATTCAGCTGGTGTTACATCCACTCAAATTCGTGACAACAACACTGGCACATTATCATTCATCCTTAACCCTGCCTCCGCCTGCACACATCAAAACGACACACAACCATTCAATAAATCAAATACCTAAGGGTTTTTCTCACATTCTGGAAATTCCTACAGTAACCGGTATCAGTTATAGATAACCGATACCAGTTTACTAGCCGATATCGGTTATCTCTAAACGATACCGGTCACTGTCAAAAATATACAACATGCTTCAAAACATACACCTGTGATAAATATTTTGCCCGTTTACTCCTCTCTATACCTAAAAACATACGTGAACACCTTGCTTACCTACCCCATAACACTCATCCCATCCCAAACCCTTTCCTATCACCTTTTCTTTCTCATCTTTATCCACTTACTCTCTCTCATCCTATTCATAAAACATGCACGAATCAAATTACAACCAAATAGTTTACCTTTTGGGATGCAGCAGCTTGAGGTGGAACCTGTCTTCCCTCTCGTCTCTGCCTGCTGGATGCTTCTCCTCATTCAGCCATGTTCACCACCCTCTTCAAATATAACTTGTCTTTCTGCCTTCTAAATCTCAACCCTTACTCACTTTTCTTGTCTCTTTCCTCCTTATCACTCAATTCTCTCATGCAATTACCTGTATCAGTCGTCAAGCAGCATTGCATTCTCATATTTAACTTGTTGCATGCTTCTAAAAATAAGAACCTAAGTTGCCAACCAAGCAGTTCTATTTTTAGGATATCTAATTTTGGAATAACCGATATCGGTTATATAACCGCTATCGGTCATATAGCTACCGACATCGGTTACATAACCGATATTGGTCATGTGCCCCGTTTTGCTTAAACCTAGGCCGTTTCTTCGTTTTTACAAAATTTTTGTGGCGCCCGCCTCTTTTTCCTACATCACAACACCATTACCAATATTTTTCATCAAAATCACATCAATATATTATCATAATTTCATCAACATCATCTATCTACAATAAAACAAACCATCGACAAAACACATAAAACATTTCATATACACCATGTGGATCAAACTCATCATACATTAAATTTCACAAACCATCGACAAAACACATAAAAAATTTCATATACACCATGTGGGTCAAAATCATCATATATATATATATATATATATATATCAAAGGTTTCAAATATACAACTTGCCCTACATATGGGCCTCTATGATCTCAAAATAATACACAGCCGGCATGCAGGCCGCAATAACTGTCAAAATCTCAACTCAGCTCGTAGGCCGGTCTCTCATATCAAAAATATACTCAGCTCGCAGGCCGGTATATACAACAAAAATGAATAAAAGAATCATATGTGGGCGCGCAGGCCTCTATATACATAACCGGTTTGCAGACCGGTGTCTCTATCCAATATCTAAAAGACAAAAACTATCTCCACTGCAAGGATACCTTAGCTCTCTCCATCACCCTCGGCCTGTCTCCCTACTGGTCCCTGTGCTGCCTCTTGCCTCCTCCCTATAACAGACCCATCGGCTGTGGCTGCACCCCCTTGGGATCTCTGGCTCTGCGAGGTCTCGGCTCTGTGTGCCGCATATGGCTGATAGTCAGCCCTGGTACCATCAAGGACATCCTGATAGTACCAGGCCTCCGATCTCACCTCCATATAACGGGCCTGTACCACCATGGCTGCTGGGGCTGGTCCCCCGACTCCTAATAGCAAACCCTGCCCTGCCAGTGCACCCTGTGCCTGTAGAGGTATCTGTACCTGTGCCTGCGGCGGTGCTGGTGCCTATGGCTGTGCTGCCACCTATGGTGGTGCCTGTGGCTGAGCCTGTGCCTGAGCTAGCTGCCCCTGTAGGACACCCATCTGTGCCTGTGTAGCAGCTAGCTGCCCCTGTAACAACTACACCTGTCCCCTGAGCTGGTCCCTCTCTGCTATAACAGCCGCTAAATCTGGATGTGTAGGTTGTGCTCTCCTCGCTGCTCTCTCCCCTACCCACCATACCAAAAATGACCCTGTGTAGCCGGCATCATCCACGGTATCATCCGCCGGCCTCTCTGCTACCTAATCTGGGTCCACGGGCTGTGGTGTAGGCAGTGGGGCCTCTACATCATCCCTCTGGTACTGAGGGAAGGGAGGTGGCTCATCTTGTCGTATCCCCAACTTCTGTCGTACCCTCTCCAGGGGTATCCGCTCATGCTCTCCCGGCCTCCGTCCAGCTATCCAGAAAGTATATTGGATCCAGCGCATCTGTGATCGGGCTCCTCCTCGGGGCTGATGACCTCTGTAAGGCCTCCATACAATATCCAATGCGGTCAGGCCCTCTAGCATATGACGGTAGTAAGCTACATCCCGTCCTGCGAGCACCGCTTATGGCTGGCCCACGACCCCCAACCACCTCTGAAAGCCATACCTATATATCACCTGTGGCCCTGGCTGCTGGGGCAGCTCTACTGGTCGAATACATATGATGTGCTCATATGCCCAGCAGTGTAACAAAAATGTGGAACAAATCCCGAATCACCTCATCCAGTGATAACCCCATAGCTCTCTGTATAGCTACACCAGGTATACTGGTGCCCAAGCATAACACGTATGCTCCTCCACCATCTTGTGCAGCACCCCCATCAACGCCCATGGAAAGCAGCCTCCCTCTAAGTTTGGGAGGGTGTAGCATGTGATGCCTATCATCATCAACACGGCAAGCCGTGTCTCATGTCTGTGGGCACGATACATATCGCCATAAGCAATACTCGCGCTGTGGTAGGTCAATAACGTGGCTGCATCCCCAAATACATGAAGAATGTTGTTTATAGCCGTCTCTGCATCTACCTGGAATACTGCCTCTCCTATGATCGGCAGTCTTAGGATGCGATATACATCCTCTAAGGTAATAGTCATCTCTCCAGTCGGGAGATGGAAAACATTAGTTGCTGGATCCCATCTCTCGATGAGGGCAACCATAAGGTTGTGGTCCCTATCTACAACCTTATACCGCTGGACTCCTTCGAGTCCCACCTCACACATAATGGCCCACTGCGCTGCGGACACATGTGGCCGCATCCGTCTCAACAGCGGGGGCATCCTATCCCGCATAGTCAGCTGCTGACGTGCCTGCACAAATAACCCACTTCATTAGACCTACCCTTTACAATAACAATTACGACATCCCTCTATACCCCCTGTTTACCCCACCCGACCACACCCCGACTTTATAACACACATCTACACTCACCTATTTTACCCTAAAAACATCTACGATATCCCCTTCCCTTATCTCGCGCCCTACCAATCACCCAGATCTACTCTCGCCATCTACCTATGCCCCTACCAATTTAACACCTCCTACTTCATACCCAACACCTACTCTATCCTACTCGAACCAACCACAAAACCACACCATTTCCCCCCCCCACCCTGATCACCTTTCCTATCAACTTTACCCCCCCCCCCTCTTCACCCTACACAACAACCAAACAACAAAACACCCCAAACAACAACCCAAACAACAACCAAAAAACCCAAAACAACAACACGACCAAACCAAAAAATAAATAATCCTACCTACTGACCAGTATCAGTCATCCATGACCGCCACCGATCCCCTCCAGCTACTGATATACACCGACGTTGGTCGATATATGACCGACGCCGGTCCGCCCAAAACCTAACCTCCCTAAAAATTTCGTGATCGATGATGGTCGCCTAGTGACCGACATCGGTCACTGACCACGGCTGGAGCCGAACCCGATGCGGCCCCCCAAACTCATTTTTTCCCTATTACCCCCTTTTTACCCAATGAAAAACCCTAAAAACCTACCCACCCTACCATTTTAACCTCACTAACCCACCTACCCTCTCCATTTTAGAAACAACTTCAATTTATTCATTCTTTTATTTAAAACTTGGATTCCTACCCAAAACCCAAATTTGGCTTAAAAACATTAAATTCACATAATGAGAGGTTTCAAACCTACTAGTACGACTACACGTCATCATGGTGGGATAGGTGGTGGTGGTCTAGCTGGTCCAGCACCTCCTGCTCCTCCTGGCTGTGCCATGGCTATAAATATCCTCTGTTGGGTCCTCCACCAATCAAATGTTGCCTCCTACTCGCTAGGGCCTACCAACCACTCACTGCTCCACTCAAATAGTGTCACCTCAGCTGAAAAATTCAAAAATCTCACTAATACACCTCAGACAACTAAAATCAGTTTTCAAATTGACAATATGACAATGACAGGCCGTATTTTTTCTTTTTATAGGTTTTTTGACCTATATATCGTTTATGTTGTGCCCTAATGAACCAGTATCGGTCATCTAACCAATACCGGTCATCTATAGCCGATATCGGTTTAATACCTATTTCACCCCAACTCCCACCCTTATCCACCACTCTCTACTTTTTTCCCACATCGCCTACACCCACCCTTCCTAAATAGCCCTTTTTGACTTCATTGGCCCACTTCACGACCACAACCAACCATTTTGCCCGACCCAAGGCCGCAACCAACCATTTGGCCCGACCCAAGGCCACAACCAGCCATTTGGCCCGACCCAAGGCCACAACCAACCATTTGGCCTGATCCAAGGCCGCAACCAACCATTTGGCCCAACCCAAGGCCACACCCAACCATTTGGCCCGTCGCAAGGCAGTAACCAACCATTTGGCCTGACCCAAGGCTGCCACCAACAAATCAGGCCTAACCCAAGGCCGCACCAATTAAATACTTCGCCCAAAACCAACAAATTACAATTTTATCCACCCATCATGTAGCTTTTTTTTCAATCGAGCTCACCTGTTTGTGTTTTAGCATGATTAGGGTACTTGACTTGATCAGTCGACCAACTTTGCCTAGACCAAGACCGTGACGTTTATCTCAACCAAACCAACCATTTGGTACTGCCAAACATGCCTAAACGTTCCTATACCTTACCCATTATATCCCTTGGAGCTACTTCATATGCCTTGGATACCAGGATTATATCATCCTTGTTTGGATAAACTATCGACCTTTGCCTACAAATTGCTTGTTTTCTCTTCAAATCATGTAACCTGGTCACACTACTGCATTTCAACGTGCGTCTGCTTCCTTGAACCTACCCCACCATCTTACCATTATCTCAACACCGTTTACCCTTTATCAACCCTATCCCTGATTTCACGCTACCTCAGTCTGTGATAGATTTGAGGGGGATTACCTATACCCTTAACAGGAATAACCACTTCTTATTATTGTCAGTGCAGCTTTACAAGACAAGCTACATGACAACAAGGGGCTAATGTAGACACCAAATTTATGTCTTACAACCTCCCATACCATGCATCTCATTTCGCAACCTAACCTCATCACCTAAACCATACACAATTATTTATTAATTACCTTACAAATTAATAAATCCACATCTCCAAACATGCCACCTCATTTCGCCACCTCATCATGACCTAGTCCTAACCCTAAACTAACCTAATTAAGACCTATAACTTGGTCTACATCCACACTCATGACTAATGAATCCTCACTCACACCCAAAACCGACCTCATAATGACTTGACCAAGCCCACAACTAATCCCTCGGGAGAAAAGGAGGGAAAATTGGCTATTTTACTAAAAATAGCCCACTTTGACTGAACCGATACCGGTTTCTACGTGACCGCTGTCAATTCCCTGTAAATGACCTCCCCCAACCAAAAACAAAGGATCCAAAAATTCATTTGGGAAAGATCGGGAATTCATTTAGATGAGCAGAGACAAGTGAAGAAACAAGAAGAGTTGGCAGAGGAGGACATTAAGCCCAATACTGCAACTGAGTAACCAGAGCCCTGTGGCACTCATCCAAACATTGGGAGGGAAGATAACTCATCTTCTGATTGTCAGATCATCCTACCTGAGTTCTGCCTTTGTCATCACAGTCCTTGGACCTGCATCCTCATCAATAACCAGTAAGTAGTATCTTGTATGTCCTTTTAATAACATTTCTTGAACTTCTGAATCACAGCCGTTATAAGTCTATTCCTAGATCTACTACTTGGTAACACACTACATCTAATTGTCATTCCTCTACCCTTACGTTACCTAAAGAACACGCTCCCCATACTCTCTGAGTCCTTTTCATTACCCCGTTACCTAACCCCACTCATTTACTAGCCTTATAAACAACACAACCACCCTACAACCAATCTTCACCAAAATCCCCTAAAACATTGCCCCTACCGATATCGGTTATCAGCAACCGGTACCGGTGACAGTGACTGGCATCGGTCACTGTGATTCAAAACCAAAAACTAGCCTTTCTTTTATTGTTTTAACGAGATAATTAAATTTTGATTTTACAATCATTTGTGTTAATTCATATTAGTAGGGGAACTGACCACTTTCGAAAGGAAGTTTTATATTTCTTGGGCCCAAGGCAGTTCCCTCAGTTATTGTCTAATTAAAATCTGGTGGTCTTGTATTCTTAATTGCAGGTAGTCCTTCCAAGACAAAAAGGAGTTCTTCGCAGTCAATCTGATCTCTCTCTATGGTATGCGTACACCCTCCCAACATTTAACAGGTATTCCTCCTAGCCCTAACCCTTATTTGTTTCTCAAGAGAATAAAAGGATAGAAGCAACTCTATTTCAAGAATTGAAACATTCTGTGTGAAACACTTTCATTAGATTAGGCTAGAATATCATATTTTAGTTTAATCATTTTGGTGAACCCGATCTTTGAATCCACTTTCTCTCTTGAGCTTTCTTTGTCTTATGCTCATCACCCATAGTGGTCATTTTGGGTCTTTTTCAATATTGTGAGCTATCTGTTCGTAGAATTTCCAAATCAATGTCTGATATAACCATATCCATGACTACCATTAAAAATCCATTGGATAACTCTTGCAATGTCCCTCTAAGGTAAATTGAAGCATTTTACAATGAAAAATCATACGATGAGGATACCAATGTTGACCAAGAGCAATTAGGCACACTCATCGATTTTAAAAAAACTTTGCATAGTAATCCCACCCATCTTCTGCATATTTTTCATGCTTTGATTGTTACTAAGAACACTCATGATGCTTTGGTACCTCTTTTTTCCCAATATTTGGCTCCCATGGTTTCTACTCCACCCCTCTATACCTCAACTTCCATTCCTACCACCAATGATCCTATAATTCACCCTATCACTCTGAATACACCACCTGGATCTTTTTCCAATACTCCTGATTTAACCTCTTTATATCAAGATCTACAAACACAAATTTTCTAGCTCTAACTTGCTACCTCTCATGCCTCACCATCTTTGGACTCCACTTCACTTCTACATACTCCTTTTGTACCTACCATTTCCTCCTATAGATTACCACCTATAGATTTCTTCCTAACTTCAACTCCCCCAAATTACCCATCTTTAAATGCCATGGTGACCCGCAAGAGAACCTTAACACTTTTTATGTGGCATGCCTAGAATATACAGATGGCCTTACCATAATAGCTAAGCTCTTTCCCCACAGTTTACAAGATTATGTGATGTGTTGGTTCTATGACCTACATGTTCAATCGGTAACATATTTTAAGCATCTTGTCGATGCTTTTCTCACTCACTTCTCTACCAACATCAGCTCCAAGATCTCTTATGCTCAACTCGCATGACTAAAACAAGGGTCTAATGAACACCTAATGGACTATGATTTTTGATACAAACACAACTTAGCTAATATTTCAAATGTTCTTATAGACTCTAAGCTTCAATATTTATACATATCTTTCCTATTGCCACATCTCTAGGAAATTGTACTCTTTGAGACCTCTCCTTCATTTGATCAACTCTATCATACTCTTAAGCTATGTGAAACCAAGCTCTTATCCATAGGAAAGATTAAATATAAAGAACACGCATCATCTTCCACATGCTTTTGAAGTAAGTCAACATTTAAACCATCTGCCACAAAACCAACCAACACAAAAATTATGGTCAATACGGTATCAACTACCAAAGATCCCCAGTCGCAACTGGCTCAGTGTACATTCACTATTCTTCCATGTATTCTACTACCACAACTTATCAATAGTAACCTCATTACACTTCCTCCTCTGCTTTAATTAGATCCATCTCGAACAAAAGGGCATCATTAAAATGAAAATTTTCATTATGATTACCATCAGTGCATAGGGAATTACACTAATTTTTGTCTCAAGCTCCACATTCTCATTCAGGAACTAATCGACAATGGTAAAATTGAGCTTCTAAAACCTCCAGTTTTTGCACCTGTCAATGAAAAATTGTAAGCTTAAAATATTTAAAAATCCTCTAACAAATAATGATACAAAAGCTACTTAATCCTCAGCTAATTTTATATATCAAAAAATGTCTCCTCTTGCATTAGGGGCTTTTGAATTATTGGTTGCACATACTGTTATCCAAAATGTTCCCCTTGCACATTTTGTGGCTAACTCCCTTCATTCTTCCCTCTCTTGTGCCTTAGTCATAATTTTTTTCTTTTCAGGCACTCAAGACCTTTTGGAAATGGCACCATTGGATAGAGATTTTTTTTAGCTTTCCAGAAAGGTAAAGTTTTCCTCCTAACTCCATGTGTTTTTTAAGTTATGGCACAGTGGAGATTTTGTGGGAAATTTTCCCTTGAAAGGTCCGAGCCAATAACATGATGCCATGTGTCCTCGAGAGGGCCAAGGGTAGAGGTAAACTTGGAATTTTTACCAAGTGTTTGGCAAGGTTTCAAAAGAATTTTTCACCCCGAAGGCCCGCCGATGAATTGGATGTTGCCACGTGTCCAGGCAGGGAGGAGTTAGGAAAATTTCCTAAGGGTTGACACAAGCAAATTTTTTTACGCCAAGCCCACACCCAATCACATTATGCCACGTGTCCTTAGGCCAAGAGAGTGGCGAAGGGTGGAGGAAAGATTGGATATTTGGCAAAAGTGATCGGCAAGGGTGAAAAGTTAATTTTTTTCCCCAAGAGCCATAGCCAATGATGATAGGCCACGTGTCTCTGAGGCATCGGAGCTTCAGCCGCCAGGGAACAATTAGGAATTTTTCCCAAAGGATAGCGCAAAGATAAGTTTTTTCCCCCATGGCCCATAATGAATGGAAACCCACCACGTGTCTTCAAGCGGTGGGGTGCAGGAGAAATTGGGAGATTTTTTCCCAAGTAAAATCAAAGAAAAATTTCAAATGAAAAGCTCGCCCCCAAAACGCGAGCCAATGGGATTGTGCCACGTGTCCATGTCGCAGCAAAAAATGTAAGACAGGCCCGCAGGGAAAAATGAAAGAGAAAGCCCACATCCAATGGGATTTTTCAACGTTTCCAAGTCAGAAAAATGGTCAACAGTGATGGAAAATTTAAGAGAGGATGCCCGCGGTGAATCATATCATGCCACATGTCCTCAGGTCATCATCTCGGTGGAGATTTTTAGGAAAATTTTCCAATGGCCAAAATGATGGAAAATGGAGCATCAAGAGCCCACAGCCAATGGAATCATGCCATGTGGCACCGGATCAGCAAGGTGCGGAGGTTTTTGGGAAAATTTTCCCAAATGCAAAAAGTGGGAAATTTTCAAAGTTTTGGTCCACCAATCCGTTTTGGCCCTATTTTGCCCTAAATTTTCAAACGACCATAACTTTCGATCTAGAGCTCGGTTTTTTGTGTTCTTTATATCAACAGAAATATGGTGAAATTATCTACATGATTACGAGCTCAATTTTGTATTTTGATGGAGTTTGGAGAGATAAAATTGAAAAATTCCTCTAGCACGTGATAATCAACAAAAATGACATTTCAACCACCATTTTTAATGAAGAATGGCTCGCATTCTCTCCCAACATGGAAAAAAATGTTAGGGAATGGACCTGTAAGGATATCCATGCTATTTATTATGAATTTGGTTGGTGGTTGAAATTTTTCTCACATTTTCCCGTGTTTCTCTCTCCTGGGATCATTTTTACACTGTAAAAGCCAGTTTTAGCTCATTTTTTGAGGGTTAGACATTTTTCATGTATTGTAGGCTCCCTTTTTCACCTTTAAAAGTGATTTTGTGGAATATCAGACCTCTTCCAAGAATATAACATGTTTTCTACCTCTCAGATGTTGTAATGCATGTATTTTTTATATTTAAAATGACAATGCAAGCTCTGTGAATGAGTTCCAATCCTTTGTTTGTATTGTTTGCTTCATTTCTGACCTTTCATTACATTTTATCAGCCTGTGCATGATGTTTTGTTGCATTTCTATGATCTATGTCAATCTTCAGAAGTAAAAAATGCTCACCACTCCTTTGGTGCATCACCTTATTAGCATTAGTTTCAGTTTTTTGCATTCTCTATCTCTGTCCCCTTTGGAATTTATAGTAGGATTTTGAGTTTAAAACCTATGAAACTTGAAAGTAATACACCTGGTCAGAGGATTTGAGGAACCAGCCTCTAACCTGGAGATTATTTTCCCATTTTTACAAGTCCCACACTTAGGGAAAAGATTCAATGTTGTGCAATCACAATACAACAGACAAGGAAGAATATGAATGCAACTCAAGATCCATGAATTCCCTCCTATGTGGGCTAATTAAAATTGAATTTGTGAAGGTAATGCATTGTACCACTGCCAAAGAAATATGGACTGAAATTCAAAGTATCTATGAAGGAGATGACAAATTCAAGTTAGCAAAATTACATACCTACAAAGACTAGTTTGAGAGTATTAAAATGAAAGAGGATGAAAGTATTACATCTTACGTGTAGAGAGTAGATGAAGTGATCAACATAATTAGAGGCCTTGGTGAAAAACTTGAAGAGTCTGTGGTAGTTCAAAAGGTCCTTAGATCTCTAATTCTAAGTATGATGCTAAGGTTTCAGCCGTGGAAGAAGCCAAAGACATAAAAACCTTAATAGTGGATGAATTACATAGTATCTTATGAGCATATGAGATGAGGACAATGTGATATAAATATACCGAGAAGGAAGTAACATTAAAATCCAAGAAAGAGACTCAATCCAAGCAAGATAAATAAGAATCAAACTTGGAGGATGGAGAAGATGATGAGAATATCGTGTAATGTTCTTGAGAAAACTAAGAAGAGGCTCAGGTAAGTATAAAGGAAAGATTCCATTCAAGTGTTTTGATTATGGACAAGTAGTTCATTTTGATGCTAAATACCCAAACAAGAATAAGGAAATCAGTTTGAACAAGATGAAGAAAGTCATAAACACAACAAGAAAAAGATTAACTTCAAAAATAAATATGGTAAAATAAGTTCTTCAAGAACAAAAGAAACTTCTACTCAAAGGAGAAGTCAAGTGAATTAGATTCAAGCAACTCAGGAATCTCTGAAAATGAGGATGATGAAACTCATTTTGAATTATTATTTATGGTCGTGGATGTCTCTGAATAATGCAGCACCAAAGTACAGAATATAGTTAACTATGAAAACTCTGATGAAGTACAAGAAAATGTGAACCTAGAAGCTGAAATAGATTATATACATTTATCAGATTATTATAAATGTGTATAATCCGATAAAGTAATGTTCCATAAAAATGAAACAATAACACCTGTAGTGTACGAAAATTGATGCCCCCAGTAGTCATTGTGGGACTGTTGTAAGGTACTGCATCAAACATCCATGTTGCATGTAGATATCTGTGTAAAGTATGTGATCACAACTAGAAAATCAAGTGAGCGCACATGTGTGTATGATAAAGATAATGACATGTAAGATATCTAACTAGCATGTGTATAAAGTGTACATAATATCATAAGTAAGAAAGAATAAATGTGACCAAGATATGCAATATGTTGTGGAGTGAGATGGAATGGAATGTAGAGTGAACGATAGGGGCCTTGTGCCCCCCGAGCGAATGTGAATGAGTATGCATGTGATGAGGTTATTTTATAAATACCCCCTTAACAGTCGAGAATGAACCATAAAGAAAGAGTGCATCATAGGAAAATGAGTGCAGCTCGTAGGAGTAGATGTAAGAAATATGTAGCATGAATGTGTAATGTGAATAATGCGTATAGTATGTGACAATGCTTCGATAAATAGGTGTGAATAATGCACGATATGTGAAGAGTGTAATGTATGTAGTGTAATGGGTAGTGTGTGAGGTTCATATATATAGTGCCCTCAACGGTCAAGTGTGAACCAAAGCATGAGAATTCGACATCAGAGAATGACGATACAAATGTATCAAGATGCGCATGATGAACATAGAAGACTAGATGTGATGTGTGTAAGATATAAGAAAGCTGAAGATGCTAGAAGGAGGTGGGGGGATAAATTGTGTGATGCCCCCCGAGTGTATGATGATGGAGATGATCAAATGACACTTTCTAATATATCCTCATTGTCTTTATCAAAAACCAACTGGATATGCATCATAAACTTGATAAGAGATTGAATGCATTGCATTGGATCGTATAAAGATACTTTGCGATGTAAATTCTACGTGGTCATTGTGTATTCTTCATCAATAAAAGGTGTTTGTTGACATCCATGTGCATACCAATGAGTGATATTTTGCTAATATCTGGGAGATGAGTCATTGTAGATAGAAACATAACCAAATGGTGTAGGGAATGTGATATGATTATGATTGGGGTCTAAAGTGCCCCTAATATAATGAAGCCAAGATTATCCCAGTGTTAGTGGAGAAACATGAGGTGCGTGTGCGATAAATAATGTTAGATGGAAGATGAAAAGGCCATAAGTGACCGTAATATGAACACATCTATGATAGAGATGGGGTGAATGAGACGGTGGTAAGATATCATTGAGTATTAAGCCAAGACGAGTCAAGACATCGTAGATGCAAATAGTGTTAGCACAAGTAAGATCCAATGGAACATGTCATCAATAAGAGTTATTAATTAAAAAAATGTATGTGAAAGGAAGTGGTGAGGATGAAAATTTCCTATTAGAAGGTGGAATGACATCCAAAGTATGGAAATACCCTTGATAAAGTACCATAGCATTAGTAGGAGGGGGTGTTTTGAACTTGTATTCACTAGCGCCTACAATGATGAAAGTATCATTGAGAAAACAAGAGTAAAGTTAATCTTTCTTAAGTTTTCATCAATAAGTTCAATGATATCGACCTCGTCATCATAATCATCAGTGTTGGCATTGTCATGTTGGATAACAATATCAAGGATTTTAGTAGGAGGTGAAATTGACGTAGGAGTGAGAGGATCCTAAACAAGAAGAGTGGTAGTGTTAATAGGAGAAGAGATACTATAGGGTAAATGATTGCAGTAGTATTTTTGGAAATAGAAAGGATGAAGAAGAATGTGACACACTAAATTGGCTAATATCATATGTATCAATAGTGTTATATGGAATAGGCTACGGTAAAGGAATATGCATAACAATAATTGGATCTATGCGGAAGAATTTAAATGGCTCAGGGTTTCCAGAAATGGTATGTTCATAACCATCACGTATGAACTTAACACATTGATGAACCATAGATGGGACAACATACATGGCATGAATCTAGGATCTACCCAACAATAGATTGAATTGAAACAAGGTTTTGACAATGAATAATTCTATAGGGATTGTTTTAGGTCTGAACTTGATATATGTAAGGTGATAGTTCCTAAGTATGTGCGAGTTTTCAAATCATAGCCACAAATAAAAAGTGTGGAATTCTTAGAAATTAGATTGTTGGTATCCATTTTTAATGAGTTTATGCTTGATATAAATGGTGCCAATGATAAAACCGATAAGCAAAGTTGCACAAATATTATCAATAATAGATGGCGTGTAACATCCTCATTTTAGACAATAGAACAAGTCGATTTTTTTTTTTTTGATAAATGCATTCTGGTTCTACATACATAATTTAGAACTCACAAATCAAATAACCATTCATATAACGGATAACCATATGCAGCTGTAATGACTCGGAGTACTTCCGATCTATTCATTCCATGACTCGGTAATCTACCGATCTATTCATGAGTAATAAGAGTTGGTGTTTTTTAGTTAACACTTACTCTTGCGGTTCTCTTCCCTACTCTGGGATTCAGAATGCTCTGTCCAAGGAACCTAACTGAATAATTGTTACCATTATTCATCGGCATCTCATCCCTTAGACTAGGTGAATTAGGACAACGCAATCAGCAGCTTGCGATACTTTGGCCAAAGATTTGAAACATACTGTTTATGTCTCGTATTCCTTAACGGCATACTCGTCAATCTGGAATACGCCCTTCACCCCATTCTTATGTTATATAGAATGTCCTACACTGACTATTGTCAGTCCTTCCTTTCACAACTTAATCACTCGGAGATAGATTAACAAGGTGATAATGTTATATGGATGCCCATGAGGATTAGGGATACAGTGACATACTGGTTTAACCCTGCAGTTAGACCAATGTGTCAAGATACCCCGAACCTCCTAGGCAGCCTTATAACCTGACCACATTCCTAATCAGTCCCTGAGTAACTAATCCGGTCACAAGTGTAAATCTTAGCGATCAATGCAAAGGGTGTCGCCATAAGTCACCTGCATTGTTGTAACTTCGAGAAGATCCTAATCTTCTCGGAGGTACAATCCTGCAGTTGTCTTGTGTCGTCAACCTTTAAATCCGCCTCGAAAAGATCTACTTATTAATATGCGTTAAGCACTTTGAGTATTAAATTACTTTAAAGACTTTCCCTTAAGGTTAGCCTTTCTCGATCCCTGGATTCTTCGTCTTAAGACGACCCTCCACTATAAAACCCATTACATGGTGGAGTTATTAAGGTCATGGTCTCATCAAGGAGTCATTAGAATATGCATGATTCTAAAAACAACAGAATTGGACAATATCTCATAACCTTTACTTGAGATTTCCATCTGAACTCCATTTGATTTATATCAGTTCTCTAAACTGAATTTATATCATCCTTATTAGTATAAAGATATAAATGATTAAGAACCCAAATTAATATTGTCCTGTCATACTCAGGACTAGGGATTAGTATTTAATCCAGCTTGTTTAGCGTTCTGCTTAGGTTCATTTTAACCTATCTTTTAGAAAGACAATTATTTAAATACTATATTGCTTTCACTAGAACAATAAGATCTCCTAAACACTCATATGAATTCAATCACATTTCCTTACAAGCTTTCATTGTCAATCAAAAAAGCATCCAAATTACACAAGGATAACATTGCCATTCTGGTATATAAACCGAAGAAGGTCAACTATCAGAAATAGAATACAACACACATAAGTATCAAACACTTATTTCCATTCCTTTTAAAAAATTATACAATTACATTTAATGCAAGCAGCATACTTAATACAATGCTTAACAGAAAAGAAACATCTTTCCACCTACAGTACATTTATATAATCAAGCTGTAATTCATTATGATACAAATTAAATAATCTGATCATTCTGTCAGATCTGCATTGCTTTTTACCACTTACGGCAACCATCTGCAAAAATAGTCAACATGAGTCAGTTCGATGAACTGAGCATGATAAGCACTAACTTTTAAAACAATTGCAATCCATCAATTGTTTTCATTAAACACCCTGTTTAAATGAGATCAATTATCAAACAAGTAAACATATTCAGACTATGCCTTTGTAATACAAAATGTCTACAAATGTGTAACTCTATCATCGTTACAAAATAGTCTTACTCACTTCTCTAATATTTCATCAAATATTAAGAATCAAAGAACGAAAGTATTAGAACAATCATCTTGAATCCAAGATCAGCAACATTGGACAGATCGTTACTTTCATCAGAAAAGGAAATATCATAACAACTCTTGATTACATCAATATGTTAAAACAGCCTACTACTTCTAGTATATCCTGGTCAACAACAGGCTTTATAACACTAATACTGATGCTTCCATAAGACCATGCAGAGATTACCTTACTAATACCGTAACACACACTGCCTCATCCAATTAGTAAATCAGAAGGGAACATATCATCCTGTACATACATCTGTGCGTAATCAGAGTTGGTCAAATAGCACTCACGATTTACTATACAGCGTCACGTTACTTGATACAACCATTACTCAGACAAAATTTCCCAATATCAAACAACAGTATAACAAGTCAAGTTCTCAATTGAGGCAAAAGAAGATACAGGTTAACTTCCACAATTCTACTGAACCCGAACAACAGTGGAATGACCAAATGATTGCCAATGTTTCCTTCTGGACAAGTAAATGGTGTACAAATTAAAACTCAGGCAAGAAATTTTAATCACTAATTTCAAACAAAGAATCCAATTGAACCCTTGCCAATACGACACAATGGTATTCTTATGAATAACAGAGATCAAAATACAAATTATTCCCTTAAGTCACTGGAACAACAATTTCTAAAATTCATCTATGATCAACCATGAACAGTGATTTAAACAAATAAATCATTCAATCGACTCCACAGAGTCATTCAATTTAAAAACGAATGTAATTCTATATTTACATTGCATACTGTTACGGGTTAATATCCATGACCTAACTCATTAAGCCAATATACAAGATGTCAAAATATTCACAGAAATCCATCAAGGCCAAAATAAACATCACGAGTTCAATCTCAGGCTTATACAGAAGCCAAAAGAAGCAAGATTACCCTCCACAGGGTCAAACAACAGGATAACCCAACAGTCCTAATTGAAATAGTTACACTGTCCATCTGTCAAAAATTCAACTGAGTCCTAACAATCAGTAACCAAAATAATGTAAGATGATAAATCATCCGTGCCAACAATGGCAACATTGTAATCAGGAAAAAACAAACCAGAATATTGAATTTCCAAAACATAGAATCCAACGATACCCTTACCAACATTTTCGCACAAGATGGCACAGGAAAGAAACATAGAATTTCATCCAAAGAGTATAAACCACAAACTCTTGCAACACGAAGGTAAAATAAACAGAGGTCGTGCTACCCGTTACTTAAATAACAAGGAAAAACAACTACCACTGAGTCGAAAGGAAAACTGTAACACAATAGTTACCTATTCCCAACCATTTTAAAAGACAGAGCGACACCCAAAAAGTATCATAGCCACTGTCACTAAAAAACCACAATAGGGCTTTCAACGGTTCAACAAACTGAACAAACAAACAGTTCCATAATATTTCTTCCGACTGTTTCCAAAAACAAGAATCGACGACCAAAAATCGACAACATAACAATCAATGGTCTATACCCATCACAGGACGATTCATGGGCTCACGCTGAACAAGCCGAGCAATCATACATTTCACATGTTTCGCATAATCAATCCAAAATGCAAACACAAGGAAATAATGCCACAGTTCGAAATTAATAAACACCCATCAAAAGATAAATGAAATTTCGAACCAGAAGAGATACATTACCAAGAAAAATCACACAAGATATCCATAGATAAAACATCTAATTTCTTAAATCATTTGAACAGAGTTGTTCTAATGAAATCACTTGAAAGACAACAAGATATTTAAAGGTTAGGGCCTAACATGCCTGTATTTTTGCTCAAATTTCTGAGGCAAACCACTGGAAGAGCTCGGGCTTCCTTTTCCTTTTTCCAAGTTAGAGCGATCAACAAAATTTTGCTATCTCCAAAACATATATACTATCCTAACCAGAGAAAAGAGATAGATAACCTCATGCTCGCCATGCAACACAAAGAAGACTGGTGCGAAGAACCAGCGAACAGGCAGAGAGAAATCTGAAAATCGCGATAAGCTAAACAAACCAACAAAATTCCTGTTTGCATGCCTTCACGTGAGTTCCGAGCTCGTCTACATCGAGAGCATTGAATGCAATTACACCAACCTTCCCACTCAACGCCACTTCCACCCGACCGCCAGAATTGGCGACAGTCAAATGAAACCTCCAGTTCATTATTAGTTTTGGTGACCTGCCACGTCGGCACAAGTTAGCCGTTCCCAAAACCTCCGCCAAACCTGTCCTTCATCCTTATCCCATGCATTAAATGTCATAGAAAACGTCGCCCAGGTTTCGCACCCCTCCATAGGCCCCTTTACATTCTTGATCATAGTTAGGTTAGTATCATAGGTTAGAATTTAGGATAATACTAATTCTATCCACATTACACAAAGATACTAACTTAGGACATTAGCACATATCCTAGGTCTAGGTTAGATTAACCATAATCTAACCCCTAGGTTAGATTTTAGTTTTAGGTTACTAACCATTAATAATTCCAGTTAGGTCTACGTTCTGTACACTCAGGAAAGACCTATATCATACCTTCTTGAACAGGGTTAGCTCCTGTTCTGCTGCAGAATCGTATGTAACCGAATTATTACCTGGTCCACGATCGAGACCTTCCGGATATACTTCGATATCAGGAACCAATTTATTTCAAAAGATCAGCCTGAGTCATACTCCTGACTAGCTAAATCAATACTTCCATACCTTGCAACCTGTTCAAGGTCTGTGATTTTAATTCATCACGAACAAATTTAAAGCAATACTTGGATCAATTCCACTGATCCAAGACTAGGTATTATAGATGGATAACTCTATAATTTATTCCTGAGATCAGATTAAACTCAGATACAAGATGAAATAGATAAAAGAGTCTAATCATATTCTGACTAGTCAAGATCTGCAATCTGCAAAGAAATTATAGTACATATCAAGCATGATTTCTAAATCGAGGAACACATCCTTTTACAAGAAATCACATTATCAACACTTGTATGCTCAAGAGAAGTCAACAACAGTTCAGGGTGTTGTTACATGCTTCCCTCCTACAAGATTCATCGTCCCGTATTGAATTACATTATTAAATTAACCTTCCGGTCCCCCAATCCCCAATTTTAGTAACAAAAAACAATGTGGACTACTTCCATATTGAATAGTCCAGAAATCAATGTCCAACACATTTCATTCAACCTGAATAAAGAGCCTTCATCTGGATTTCATAAATAATTAAAAACAATAAGTTCATAAAAGAATGTTTTGTCAACAGATTTCATTCTGTTGAAAAAGATAAGGAAAAGCCATTTCATCTATTCATATTTTTCCCCAAAAGTTGCACTTTCCTCGTTAAACTGGTCCCACTGGACCTTACATTGCTGAATAATCACGGATTTCTCAAAATGCAATTTGGTGAGTTTCCAGCACTGTGTGGGTATTAACCACGATATTCCTGGCGGTCTATGGACCTACAAGAATTCCATTTAACAACATTGTGAACAGATCTGAAATGTATTTCTATAAGCCCAAAGAAATATTGGAAAACATCAGCATGCGAGATAAAAGCAGGTGGCAATGCTAAACGATAATCTACAGATTGATTATTTCGACAATTTCGAAAGTCCCACAGAATCGAGTCGGGTGACAACTTGGCAGCCTTGCCAAAAGTTATAGACCTTTCTAGGTTTAAACACGAAGAAAACCTTATCACCCAAGCTCAAACTTTCAATCACCCGCTAAGGGTCAGCATAGCCTCTTCTGATCTATCCAACTGCTTCCTTTAGTCGTTCACGAATCAGCTTAACTTGCTTGGTTCCATTTTGTGAGAATCTCTAGTCAATTACCACTCGATCTCAACACGTCCCAAAAACTTACAGGGGTTCTACCTTTCTTCCATAAAGTGCTTCAAATGGTTGCCATCTTAAGAGACTGAATGATTTAAGTGTTGTTGTATGCGAACCAACTAATTGAAGATTACTCTTCCCATTTATACTATTGATCCATTGCAATACATTCGCAGACATGTCCTCCAACACCTGATTTACCCTTAGTAATTGTCCCATCTGTTTCTGGATGATATGCAGAACTTGAAGTTCATTTTCATTCCTAGGGCTATGTTAAGCGTTTGCAAAACCTTGACGTCATTCTAGATCCTCTGTCAGATATAATCAGTTCTGGTACACCATGCAATCTGAAAATTTCATGTACGAAACCTCTGGCCAGGCACTGGTGAATCATCCTTTAGATTCGTCCAGCAATGAAATGAGCTACCATTGGTCAAGTTTATCTACAACTTACCAGGATAACATCATGTTTTATTCCTGGACATAGGTTAGTCCTTGTACAAATCATGTTATTACTTACCATTTGTACTGTGGTAATGCATGAGGATATAACAGGTCCAAGCCGGGTTGCATATGTTCTGCCCTTCACCCGCTGACATTCCAGACAAGAGTCACAAATAAATCACATCCTTTTCATACCTTTCCAGAGTATGCTGTTTCAAATCAGCTAGCATTTTTGTGATACCTGGGTGTCCAGAGAAAGGTGAATTATGAAATTCAACTAACAACTTCTTCCTCAAGTCATTCAACATAGGTACATATACCCTGTTTTCATAACGCAAGATTCCTTCATTATCAAGATGAAAACCTTTATACCTTATATCCTTAGGTTCTGCAGCAAGCGCTACTTTTACTTGTTGAAAGTATGCATCTGATTCTGAGGCACTTTTTACCTCGTCTTTAAACTGAGTTCTTAATGTTATATAGAGCAGAAATGTGCCTCCTACGACTTAGCGCATCAGCCTACCCCTATTCTCCTTCCCTTTGATATAGCTTATATCAAAGTCATATTGTGATAAAAATTCTAACCACCTTCTCCTGTCTGGCATTCAGATTGGGCTGAGTAAAAATATATTTCAGTCCCAAGTGATCAGTTTTCAACTCAAAAGGTTTCCCTAGTAAGTAGTGTCTCCAGACTTGAAGTGCATGAACAATGGCAGCAAGTTCCAAATCATGAGGGGCATAATTCAGCTCATGAATCTTAAGTTTTCTACTCTCCATAAGCAATGACTTGATCATTTTGTAGCAAAACACCTCCAAGGCCTATCCCCAGAAGCCATCAGTTTACAACTAGTAAAAATTCCATTAGGGTCTGGTTACAGCTAATAATAGTGCAAGGAAAGTCAACTGGTCTTTCAGGAATGTTTGAAGCCACTTCGCACTTGTCATTCCATATTGAATTTCTTTCCTTCTTTTTCAATGAAGTAATTGTCCTGCAGCTACCCTTTAGAAATATCCTTTACAAATTACATATAGTAACCTTGCAAGACCATGAAGCTTCTTTACTTCATGTACATTCTTTGGCACAGGCCATTCAGTTAATTGCCACTATTTTTGAAAGGATCTTACAGCAATTCCTTCTTCTTATAACATGACCCAAATGTGAAACTTCTTGATCATAGAAGAACATTTGGATAACTTACCATACAACTTCCTCTTTCTCAAATTCCCAAAACTATCTTCAAATGCTCATTGATGCCCTCAACTCTCTTAGAATAAATGAGATATCTAGATACAAGTACAAAATTG
>CM034148.1:386785647-386805353 GCA_019776745.2 Taxus chinensis
GGCGTAACCACTCTGGATTCACTAATGGATTGCTAAGGGGTGTAAGTTTTGTTTTCCAAATACCCGTTTGTGGTTATTAGTGGTAATATTGTAGAATGTAGCATAATGGGTTATTCAATTTTTTTTGCTTGCTGTAATGTAAATGCATATTTATTTTCTAGCATTGGTTTTTGGTTTTCATTTGATAGTAATTTTACAATAGTAATTGTTCATATGGAGTTTGGTAGCAATGTAGGAAGAGTATGCTTCATTGAATTACAAGAAATTTTAAAGTAAATGGGGTTAAATTTATTTTTTATGTTTTGTTTATGCATGCGGATCTTGTGGATGGTTACTATGATTCCAATTCTCATGTTAAATTTTTCCTGTGTATCAATTTTATTGTCACAATCCTATCATGGAGTGTTATGGAATAGGACACTCAAATTTCTATAACAAGACAATTGGGATATACAATAGAGGCCATCAAATGGGGCAGATATTATTTCATGAAATCCCATTCTAAGATTGAAGTTCTTTGGGGATATGTGAAATCATGATACCTATGTCACCAAGTTGGGTCCCTTGTATAATATATTTTTCATAATGATGTTTTTATTCAGGATTTTGGGTTTCATTGTACATTATTGTCTATAATTGCTTCTACAATGTATAGTTCATATTATTTCAATTAATCTTACACAATGAAGTGTTTCTCCAAACATTTTGGTGTACATTGATGCATGTAATTTACTTACAAAATCTATAGTTTCTATTTTTTCACTTCACCTTATACAATGAATTTTTTCTTCCAAAATTTTGGGAGTATATTAATCCCTTTAATTGTTTCTATGGCCTATAGTTTCTAATCTTATGTAATGAAATTTTTCTCCAAATGATTGGGTCTAATTAATAATTATACATGTTTCTACAATGTATAGTTTTTGTTGTTGGCATTTTATGTGTACATGCCAATATGTCTCTCAATTATCTTATATCAGCTCCTTTTTTTAATGGATAATATCTTTAAAATTCAATGATTACTCATGTATTATCACTTTGTTTGATTAGAAAAAAATAATGACTTTATTATAGCCTAGATATAAGCCTTATTATGAAAATAGATTGAAATGAGAGAGTCTCTATGAACAAGAATTTTATCTCGTGGAACAACCCTTCATGTTATCATCTATAGATGCATGTGTACGGGAACTAGAAATTCATATTATTTTTATGGTGTAAATAAAAAAACCTCTTTAAAAAACTATAGTGTGCAACCCTAAGGAGTCAAATTTGTATTTTTTTAATTTATATAGTTATGTTCAAAATGGGAATTATTTTTAAACACAAAGGAGTAGTTTTGGTAGAAGCAAGGGAAGTTAAATGAAAACATCAGTGAGAATTTTAGAACAAAACTATGGACACAATTTTTTACACTATGATTTAAAAAAATAGCAAACTGGTGCAGATTCCTCGTTGCTACTACAAGAAATGCTTATCATCGTTGATATGGATCTTGTTCTTGTGGAAATGGATATGTTTGAAAATGGTAAGTAACAGGGGAGTGAGGTATACATAAATAAATATATAACAAAAAAAATCACATAATTTAATTAAACAATCACCTACTTTGAAATCCTACTAACTCTTTTGCATTACACTTCTTATCTTTCCAACTCACTCTGGTTTGTCGATGGATTCATAGTGGTTTTAGGTGGGAGGGGTTTGGTTTTGCATCTTCTTATTTTGGTGGGTTTGCAATACTTTTGACTATGATTTTGTCAATGGCTTCATAGTGGTTTTAGGCAGGAGGGTCTGGTTTAAGACCAATGAAGGCACACCACTTGTACTCAAAGCCACCCTAAAGTTTATAATGTATCACATTTTATCTATTTATCAATTTAAAGTTATAGGCTAGTTTATTATTTTTTAAATGTCACATTTTTTTCTAGTATTTAATTATTATGATTTGTTAGCTAGTATTTGTTGGTGTCTTTTGATGGTGTTGTTCGTTGTATGTTTAGTGTCATCTCCATATCAATTAATGTTTATAAAGGATGTATTATGGGGAAAACCTAATGTCCTAAAAACATATTGTTTAATATTTTGGTGGGATTTTTTCCCTCATGTAATTGGGCTTTATGAAAAATTAGGTTAAGTGAACCAAGTTTATTAGAGAACTAGGTACTGGAGGTAAAATGAGCACTCAATTCTAATTTTTTTTCTATTTTTTAGTTTATTATGTATGTGTAAAAAGTTGTAAAAAATACTTAGATGCAAAAATATAGTCAAGATTCAGATCATAATGTTGTAGTAATCATGATACTTTACAAGGATTGTTAGTTAATTCTAGTTAAAAACCATAAGTGTAGATGTGGATGATAAGAAAATATGTGTGTTCATGTTCAAACTCAGATGGTTGTTGTTTCCATCCTTGAAATCCATTTGTAGTCTAGAACAACATGTTTGAATTTGTAATATTTGATGCAGAAAGTGTGAGTCAAGTTCATGTGCAAGCTCTATGGTGGCATGCTACAATTCTTGAGTGTGATTTGTTTCAATCATGTTCATACTAAAGGTGGAATGTTCAGAATATTCTAATTTATTATTCACATTAGCATATGATTTATAACATTCACGTGATTAATATAGTTATAAGTGTGTGCGAGAATAATACATCAATGTGTAATTAGTACATCAAGTTAGGATATTTGTAGAGAGATTATTTGAGATTCTATAGGTATTGTTTGAGATATTGTGGGAGATTTTATATGTATCATTTGAGAGATTACAAATATTGAGAGATAATATAGGAAGAAAATAAATATTATCTCCTCCTTTGCAGGAGCTAAAAGGTGTAAAAATATCTCTCTTCCGATTTGTTCAAAATATAAGAAGTTTTTTGTTTGTAAGTGGATCCAAATCAAAAATATAAACATATCAAACTTGTCTCAAAATAGAGAAGATATTTGTTATGGGGAAATATTGACCCTTAAAAAGGGAAAATATTGACCCTTAATTTTATATTTTGTGGTCCTCACGTGGTTAAGACACATGAAACAATGCATAGAATTTGTGAAATTAATAAAAATAAAAGGACATGTGTTGTGCAAAAGGAAATACATTTTTCCATATGGAAGAGGGAATGTGAATGATTGGAAAATGAAAAGAGACATGCACATGGGGGAGGCTTCTAGAACTCAAGAACATAGCAACTCAATGCCAATAAAATATTTTCCATAAGGATCTAGAAGTCTTGATAGTTGTAGCGAATCTTTTTCCAGCTAGAAAGGTCAAGGGTACATGGAAAACTATAAATATCTGCCTCATGATCTTCATTTGGACTACTTCCATGTTTTGCTAAAATAACAAGGATAATATTTGTGTGTTTTGATTTCAAGTTTGAAGCAATATCAAGGCATGGAAGTTTATTGTAATATATATCATGTTAAAAGTGTACCCCATATGGGACATGTTGCACTATGATCTTGAAGGTAGGATGTGTTCTTATATAAATAGAATATTGTGGTTCTAAAATTGGATGCAAGGTTTGTTTCATTATGCATAGGTTGATGTACACTTTATGGTTATGTTATGCTTTACTAACTTTTTTTATGGGATTTATGTAATTAGCTCATACAATGAACTTCTTAATGTTATCCATGTCACTTAAAAGAAAATTTTAGGCTTTGGATTATGATTAACTAAAATTAGGGAATATGTGTAGTTAATTTAATCTAGAACAACATGTAAATACAGTAAATAAATGTAATAAATGACTATGGAAAATGACCTAAGCAACTATGGAAGTGGAAATGCTCAAACCCTAGATTACTAAGAGAGTTAGAATAAACCCAGCTGATTAGAGGAGTTTGTTAGAATGTGTTACAGAAATTATTAGATGAACAGGAACCAGAAACAACTGTGTAGTGGTCCTAGAAAGGGTGGATCTGATAAATCTAGCTGGACTGAAGCACCTGGAAAGGAACTAGGGCCCATACGGGTACTCTAGTCTACAAAATGGGTACACTAGTCTATACAACAGGAACTAATTTTCATAGGTTTAGTTGGTGGTACAAAACCTTCGTTGTGTATCACATCAGATTTATTGTACTACACCAGGTGTTGCTGATAATCCAAGATGAAAGAAAGACCCGTAAGAGACCAAAAATGAGTATCAAAACCCTAAAAAAAAGAATGTAAATGAATGGGTCAAACTGACCTTAACCACCACAAAAGTAGTCTTAGTAACTAACCATTACACTACATTTCATACCCAAATGTAGTTCTGGTGTGTGTGTGTGTGTGTGTGCATAATGTTCCCTAGGTGCACTTGTGTCAATCATACTTTGTGAAGAAGCAGTCAATAACTAAATGTAGAAAATGTAATATAATGTGTGCATGGAATATAATAGAATCCATCCACCTATTCTTGTGTGATGTATATGAACTAGTTGTGTCCTTGTGATGGAGCTAATTGATGTAAGTTATCTCCAAATGGATGCAAATCTAGGTGGATGATAGTAATGACTAGTGCGTGGTCCTTCATTATGGTCTCATAACTTTATATTTATAGGGTTATCTTGATCTAATTTAGTAATCAACCCTAAAATGAATTACCACTAAAAATATAAGAAGATGAAATGGATAGAAAGTGCCCAAAAAGTAGCGAGAACATTCAAGAAGGATCGGGGCACCCCTGGTGGGACTAGGGCACCCATGGGCACCCCAGTACTAGCTAGGTGTCTCAGTTGAGGCTAAAATAATGAAAGATGATTGAAATATACTAGTCATGTGGGTGTAAAAGGTCAGGAATGAAGAATTAAAATAAGAGAAGATGGCCAAAAGATGGGGGTTAATTAGTACTTTCTTCACTCAAAAACCTTCTAAATAGTAGTATGAGACTAGGACTAAATAGTGTCTAAAGTGAATTATTTTGTGACTACATTTACCTCCACTTTATGTTGGTGAGTGGTAATATCGATAACATAAAGTAGATAGAGATGCATACCGGATGTCCATGAATATTGTAGTAGAAAATGCACCAAAGGACTAGACAAAGTGTGGAATGAAAAAAAGATGATAAAGTGTGGAAACTAAATATGAAAAAGTGCAAAAAATGTGATGAGAGTTAACTTAGGGTGTAAATTATTGTGTAGCTACTGATGTGTTTATGTACCTACATGGTTATTATGGTGTGTGCTACCATGAAATGTTGTTGTTGGCGCCATTTTCATTGCCCCCATTTGACTGCTTGTTTCTCATTCGACTGGCCCTGGAAGGAGAAAACAATCAAGTAGTCAAATATGTATGTATGTATTTAAAATATTCAAGTAAAAGTATGTAAATATAAATTACGTGAATGAAAAATGTAAATGGAACATGTGCATCTGGTCCATGTTGATAAAGAGAGTATATATGGATATCTTGTATTGTCAGGGTTTTTTGGGCAATCTAGCACCATAGGCCAAAGAAGTATAGGGAGGAATTTTGTTATATCCTCTAACCTTTAACTACTTCCCTGAATGTGTGTGAAGAGAGCTCTATACACCTTCATTTTTTGGGTGATCTGATGCCACTGGCCGAAGTAGTGTAGGAAGGCACACCCACTGTAACCTTTGATCCTATAACTACTTCCTAGAATGTTAAGGACACCATGTCCTATAAAATTCATTGTGTATGGGGTTCGTAGAGTGTTCTAAACCCACTCGTTGTATATAACCCACAATTCCAAGGGTGGAAAGTGCACTGAACTGAACCGATGTAAATGTGTTGTGTAGTATGTAAACCCCAAATGATGCCCCCCCTCTTTGGGGGTGCATGCGATGTCAATGATAGGAGAATGCAGCCCTAAAAGAGGACCAACTACACATATTTTGAAACTATGCCCTACATGGGGAAGGGAATTTTCTTGGTAGAAACCAAGCAGCACACAAATACGAAGGCTATCCAAAGACAAGTGTTACTATGAACAAGCATGCATATAGAAAATAGTCTATAAGTTATGTAAACAATGGGCAAGCTACCAAAAAAAGTAATGTAAACATGAAAGAAGGAAAGCAATCTGCACAAAGTGGGTTGTCAACATGGGACATCACTCATGATGTCACAAGACACACAAGGCCTTCATGGCCGTATACAAACAAACAAGTGTGCACACCAAACATAGGGCAAGGACCACAAATAAGAACAAATAATAGACAAGAAATATAATAGACAAGTATGGAAGAAAATATCTTTGCATAACAAATGTTACACATGAAGCACATGTTAGCATGTTAGAAATATAACTAGTATGTCAAAAGCATATATAACCAAGTAATGGAAAGTGCTAAGTACAAAATGAAACAATAGCACCTGTGAGAGATGAATGTGGATGCCCAAAGTGATTAGTGTAGGAAGGGTAGAAGGAGATCATCCATGTTGTGTGTAAGATACCTATATCTGTGATCAAAACTAGAAAAAATACGTGAATCTGCATGGGTGGATGATAGAGATAAATGACATACAAGTAAGCTAACTAGCATGTGTAATTTAAGCAATCATGAACAAGAAAAAGTAAGCAAGAGTAAAATCAACCATAATATGCAGTATGTTTTGGATGGATGGAATGGAATTAAAAATGGAGTGATAGGATCTGCATGCCCCCCTGGTGAATGGAAATGTATTGATTGAGTTTCATTTGGTTTTCCCCCTCAGCAGTCAAGAATGAACCATAAATGATACTGCATCTTCAAGAAATGGTCCAATAGTGTGTGTTGTGTCTAGCATGTTGTGATGAATATGTATGTGTAGTGATGATGATATTAGACATATAAAATAGATGTGTATGAACCTTATATCATTACATGATGAATGTATGAGTGATGATTTATCCCTAAAGTGTGTATAACTACAATATGATAGAGGAAGTGACGATGTAGCCTATAGTGTGTGTCACTACAAGATGAATAGTAGGGAGTGGTGATGTAGCCTAAAGTGTATACCACTACAAGATGATAGAGTAAGTGATGATTTAGCCTATATCATGTGCCACTATCCTATAAATGTCACATGATGAAAGGTTGAATGATAAATGTGTGATGAATGTAAGGTCCATTTGATTTCTAAACCTTCGGTAGTCGAGTATGGACCAAGGAACTACAGTGCACCATAGGGTAGTGAGTGCAAGGCGTAGAAGACAAAGTGGTATAGGTAAAGATGAAAGATGACCATGTGAGGAGTATAAATATGCAATGTAAGATGTTATGTACAATGCATATTGACAAGTGTAAGATGCATGATGTAGTATGAATGGCATGTAATACTAGATGCATATATGATATTTAAAATATGTATAGTGTATAGATGCACATATGTAGACTAAATGTAGTATCATATGACACAAGACATATGAAATGTAATGTGTGGTGTCTATAGTGTAGTGTGTGGGGTTCATGTGTAGGAATCTCTCAACATTCAAGTGTAAACTAAAGTATGAATGAATATGTGTATGTTAGGAGATTGATGTATGATATTGTAAAGATGATATATGCGCTAATGTTAATATGATAGGGGGAATGTGTTAGATACTATGCCCCCCAAGTGTGTGTAAGAGGATCATGCAAATTCAATGAGAATATCATCATCTACCAAAGACCAAGTTTTTGTTTAACACTGGAAGCATGGTTAGCAAAAGTAACAATAGGACCATTCGATTGTGGTGGAATTTGCAATGTTTCATGACCACTAGTAGAAGGAGTATATGCTTTGACGAAAGTGATTGGTTGGAGCTTATACTTGATAGGAGGTCAAGTTACACTAAGTTTTAAAGGAGGTTTCTTAGGTTGACTTGGTAATAAAATAGATGACTTAGTAGGAGGGGGTGGTGAACTAATTTTTATAGGTAGTTGATTATGTTGACTTGGTGATGCCATAGGTGGTTTCTTAGGTGGCTCTAGACTAACAAAAGAAGGAGAAACTTTAGGAGCCCATGTGGGTGTAACATTGGTAGATTGGGCTGCAAATGAAATAAATCCTTAATGCTCATGATGTTTTATTATTCGTGGAAAAGTGTGGCAATCGTTTTCATTATGTCCATTGATTTGATGATAATTGTAATATGGATGACCTTGATATTTTGCTAACCAATAAGGAGAATAGTAATGAGTAGGTAGTAGAGTGATCAACTGATGATGAAGGAGCTGAATAATAATCTCATGTTACATATTATTATGCTCAAATATGAGAGGCTCAGGCAATGACATGTCTTTAGGTTCAACTAGATGACATGCCATGGACATAAATTGCATATAAGATGTAGAAATAGCACAAACATATGATTGGGAAACATCCTTAAGCTATTTGAGAGATATAATCATGGATTACATGTCCTTCAATTTATCTTGAAATAAAGCATGTAGAAAATGGATTGATTCCAACAGGGGTTTATTAGATGAAGGATCACTAGGGTTGGCAGATAAACGATCATAAATAGGACTTATTTTATGTGGCAACGTATTTTCATCTAGATACATGGTGTTTAATTGTTTTTGCAAGATAGCATGACTATGAGGATATCTTGTAAGTAAATCATACAAAGGGACTTGATAAATTTTGAGAGCCATGATAGATGAAAAATGAGAATCCTAAGCATGAAAGCGTTCGGGTTCACCAAAATGATTAACTAAAAATGGGGAATATGGGGTAGTTAATCTAATCTAGAATGACATGTAAATATAAAAAAATGTAATAGATGACTATGGAAAATGACCCAAGAAAGTATGGAAGTGGAAATGATAAAACCCTAGAGTACTAAGAGAGTTAGAATGAACTCAGTTGATTAGAGGAGCTTGTTGGACTATGTCACAGAAATGATTGGAGGAACAGGACACAAGAATGTCTGTGCAATGGTCCCAGAAAGGGTGGATCTAAGCTATCTAGTTGGATGGAAGTACTTGGAGAGGGACTATGGAACTTGTGGGTCCTCTATTCTGAAGAATGGGTGCCCTAGTCTATGCAACAGGTTCAAAAATGAGTTTCACAGGTTCAGCTGGTGGTCTGAAATCCTCATTGTGTATCAAATCATATTTTTTGTACTGTGTCAAGTGTCGCTGGTAATCCAAGATGAAAGAAATACTTGCAAGAGACCAAAAAATGAATATCAAAACCCTAAAAAAGAGAATGCGAATGAATGGGTTGGACTGACCTAAACTTCCACAACAATGGACCTACTAACTAAGCGTTGCACTACATTTCATACCCAAATGTAGTTCTGGTGTGTGTGTGTGTGTGTGTGTGCATAATGTGCCCTAGGTTCTCTTGTGTCAGTCAAACTTTGTGAAGTAGTGAGAAATGACTAGATGGAGAAAATGTAATAAAATGTGTGCATGGAATAGAATAGAATCCTTCCCCCTATACTTGTGTGATGTAGATGAACCAACATTATCCTTGTGATAGAGCTAATGGATGCAAGTGATATCCAAATGGATGAAAATCTAGGTGGATGATAGTAATGACTAGTGTTTGGTCCCACATTATGGTCTCATAAGTTTATATTTATAGGGTTCTCTTGATTTGATTCCGTAATTAACCCTGAAATGGTCGACCACTAAAAATATAAGAAGCTTAAATGGCTAGAAAGTGCTCAAAAGTGGTGGGAAAGTTCAAAAATGATCGAGGCACCCCTAGTTGGACCAGGACACCCATGGGTACTCTAGTACTAGCCTGGGTTCCCCAAATGAGGCTAAAATAGTGAAAGATGACTAAAACAAATTGGGCATGTGGATGTAAAAGGTCAGGAATGACGAAATAAAATAAGAGAAGATGGCCAAAAGAAGGGAATTATTTAGTACTTTCTTCACTCAAAAACCTTCTAAATAGTAGAATAATACTAAGACTAAATAGTGTCTAAAGTGCATTATTTTTTTACTACATCTTTACTAATGTGCCATCCTAGTATGAAGTGTTTAGTTATTTTTTTTGTGTAGTTTTTTTTAGGATAGGACTTGACCTAGTTAATGATTGTCCCAATGTAGCCATTTCTTCATAAACCTTCTTTCTACCCCAAGCGCGTTGAACTATCACCCATCATGTGTTGAGCACTCACCAAAGGCACACGTGGGTTATGAGCCCCTCCTTTATGTGAACTTCACAAGAATGGCTCACAATTGATAGAGAATGAGTTACAAGAATGGAAACATAAACATTCACTTAAAAACAGAAGATACAAACAACAAATCCATGCACAAATGTATCATAAATGAAAATGAACATTATAAATAAGCATAATGAAACTAGATCTGACCTAGAATAATATGAAGAACACAAGGGTTTACACTTAAGAACATAAATAACTAGAATCACACACATATATCGATTTACAAACATTTACAGTGGCCTCATTACATCATAAGGGTCATATAGACCGAATGCATCAAGGAATATAATCTTAAACCCTCCAAAAATACTCTGTAGAGAGATTTCTTAGCTATTTTACCCATTACAACCCTTGTTCATACCGAAACCCACACATATATGCTTAATAGCATCCTTGCAAGTATTTCTGCAGCACCTTGTCACTACTTAAAACCCTCTTTAACCCTTCATTTCATCAGCACTTTGTTATTACTCTCCTCCTCTTCTATTTCAAACATAAGCACTCCTTTAACTAGGATCTAGATACACCACCTTGGTTTCCTTCATGAAAAAATAGCATGCGAAGTGAAAGTGTGTTCCTCCATGGTCGAATGCCTATGCCATCTTACAAATGCCTTTGTACCTTAATGATCATCCCGAGAATATCCCTTATGTGGAATATTATTTTCTTAACCTCCAAGGCTCCAGGATGGCACCTTATCCATTCATCATGCCTACTCAGGACTTTCATGTGTTTCTCTTGTGACATCTCCTTCAAAATATGGCTAAGTCCCTAAACCTTCCTTCTCCCTCGTGCACCAAACTCTTCCACCACGTGCCTTTCTCTTGTGCACTTTTTCCTAAGTGCCTTCCTTTTTTACTACATCTCGTGTGCACTGACTTATTCCTTGGGACTTATTCAATTTCATGCCCCAACACCCAACAAAGGCATAATAAGATAATCTAAGAAAACACCTTAAGCAACATAAATAAACAAAGTTAAACTTTATAAAGGATTTATCTAAATCACTACATTTCTCCAATAAAACCTTTTTCTTAAATTGATTTTCAATGTGCATCCTTCTATATCCAAACGGTGGTATTTGTACTCATTTTGTGAACCACCCATATTCTTCATTTTTATTGTTAATAACAAATGTAAGGCACATAATTCATGTTTTGAGAAGATTCATTTTATTTCTAATTAGAATTGAGTTGATATCATGACACAAATGGGGTTAGGGTGCTTAATGAAGAATCACCTTAGACCATCAACCCTCAAAATCATAGCAAAAAAAATACAAACATGTAATAACACCCAATTTGAATCCAACAATAAAACAACAAATGAACAAGATTTGTTAATATAATTAGACAAATAACACACACATACCAATTGTCACTGATATAAGCAATACATCATATAATTGATTTCATTATCAAACATACACTATTTCGATCCTTAAGCTCACATCCACACTCTGATCTAATTAGAAAAGTTAACTACGAGCTAATCTACCAAGTTGACTCCCTAAGACAATCATGTTTTCTTTATATTGGCATACAAGCCACCCAATCAGACTCATAAAATTATGGAACAATATGAATTGAATACCCAAAGGACCCATTACATACTCATACGACCTTCCTATAATATTTGTGGCTCTAAATGATCTTCCTTCCATGTTTTTCAAATTTCAAACAACATTATAGTGTTTCAGGCTCCAAATAGTACTTTATGACTGTTTTACCTGATTCTTAGACGTTTCTTTGAAATATTGATGAAACAGATAGGGTAATGGGCATATGAGGAATACCTGTTCAAATGTTGGTTGATGGGTTGTTGTGCGTGTATGACTTTTGAATCCACAGATGATTATGATAGCTTCCTTTTGGCTAGGAGCAACTACCTGTAATAGAAAGAAATACCACCTAAAAGAGTTAAACAATATGTGTAGTGAACTGCATAGCGTGTGCTAGATCCAGGAAGTGTGATACTTCCTAGATGGCTGTCAGTCCAATTTTTAAAACAATTTAATGTGGGTAATCAAAAAAATCCTATCATAGTTGAAATTATTTGAGTACCTTATCCAAAATACAGTAAGAAATATCTAATCTAATAGGCTAAGTTAAAATAAGATCTGAAGGTCAAGTAACTAGTTCTGGGTCCCTGCAGGTCTGACAGAGGTCTTAGGCAGATCAATGGTGAACAAGGGTGATGTGGAATTAGATGGATAGGTCCCTATTCTGGGTTGTATGAGCACATACAAAGAATGATGCCAGTTAAGGGTGACTGACGGTAGTTGGGTGTAACTGGTGCCAGTTACTGGGGAAAACTGGGAATGCTACAAAATGATTTTTAGGTCTCCTTTGTGATTGCACAAAGGACTTTGGTTGGTCAGAATGAGTTATTAGGTGGTTGGGGTGGGATTTGACAAGGTTTTAATGAGTATATGGAGGGGTGAGTATTAACAGAGGTCTGTGGGTGGCTAAGAGAACAAAAGGGTGACAATATAATGATGATATGAAATGAACCAAAGGAATACAATGTTCCACTTACTTGAATTTTGGTCTTGGGAACTTGTGAGTGAGGGATGAAGATGTTGGTAAGAGATTGAAGGTTATAGATAATCACCAATTATAGGTAATATTTTTCATGGGATGCATGCGCATTCCTTTTTACTTGGTTGGATCAAATCCTTGTTAGGGTGTGTGTTAGATGGCTGGGCAAGAGAAAATGCTTGATCTCCTTCCTTGCATATGTGTTCTCCCTGAAATTCATTCTTGAAAGATGTGATGTCTCTCTGGAATGTGCCAAATGTTTACCAACCTATAAAATAAGGTTGTTTTGGGGATTAAAAGGTGACCAATGGTGGTTCCGGCTTAACCGGTGACGGTTAGGGGTAACCAGCGTCGATCAAGGTGGGATTTCCTAGGTTTACTAAACTAGGTAGATCCCCTTGATTTTCTAGGATATCATGTCATTCACCCATGGATTAGACTGGAAGCTTCTTGCAAGCATGTGGGAATGTGGTTAGAGGGAATGTAGGCATTGATTTTTAGGGTTTGGGTAAGTCTTGGATAGTTATGGTAATTTACTAAGAATAGGTCTTAGGGTGAGTTGGCTTGATGAGGTGTCTAGGTGAGGTGCATGTGTGGATATTATCCATAATTAAGATATTTAAATAATAAATATGGTGAGGATAATGAATTAATTTGATTAAATTAATTAAATTAATATTAGTGGAGTGAAGGGGGCCATGGCTAGGTTATTGTGATGAAGGTTTTTATTTGTCAAGGGACCAAAGGGGAGTGTGACCTAATTTTATTGTCTACATTTTTCCCCTTTTTGTTGCATATCTTATATTGGTAAGCGACGCTAACAAAAATAAGATTTGGTTACCCCATGTGTGGGTGAAGGTGATCCCCCTCAAACTAGGAACTTACGAGGAAGAAGGCAGAATTGGTGAGTGGTTTGATAAAAGGTAAAGGGGAGAAAGGGGAAGGTTGGGAACGGGGGAGAAAGGGTTAAAGGTATACTCAGGTAATCTAGGTTATGGGTCAGGGTCAAAGGTAGTAACAGTCAAACACATGCACACGTATAAACTGCAGCACACTATTGGGTTGAAGAGCAGTCAAACTCTACATCGTCTAAGGTCAATAGGTTTATCCAAACAAGGTTGAAGTGATTCCGGTATCTAAGGTATAGGATATGGTCAGGAAACACGATGTAGGTTAGGTGTTGGAATGTTTAGGTATGTACTGGTACACCAAAGGTAGGGTCAGGATAAATGGTCACAGAAATAGGCTAGGTAAGGTCATTAGTTCAACAACATAAGTAATAGTGATGCAAGGTATAACAAACACATGAGGTCAAAGGTCACTAGTGATGGTCCAGGGCCAAAATCTAGGTCACTACCCAAGTAAGGCTGAGGGAGGGGTAGAATAAGCAGTCCCCAAAGGAGGAAAAAGGTAGGTAGTAAATGATGAGGTTAGGAAATGTGAGGTAAATGGGTTGGGTAAAGGTGAGGTGGGGTAAATGATCAGGATAAAGGGTAAAGGGTAAATGGTCAAGGTAAAGGAGGGATAAGCAAGGTAATAGGGTAAAATGTTTTGTTTTGTACAAGATAGGGTGACCGATGTCAGTCAAGGGTAACCGACACCGGTATAGGGAAACCGTCCATGGTAAGGTAGGGTATGAGACAAATGTCGGTGAAGGTGAACCGGCGTTGGTTAGGTTGGGTTTGTTATAAAAATAAAAAATACGTGTTTTGTGTTATTCATTTGTCATTTAGTAAATTGAGAAAATAAAAAAAGAGAGATAAAAGAGAGAAGAGTGTCCAGAAAAAATGGACCATTGAATTGGTAGTCTGAAGGGCGATTGATTGGTTGGTGAGAGGCAGGTCCACAGGATCGGTGTGTGTGATTCAATTGGTTAGAGACGCAAGGGGAGATTTAGTGATGGCAGAGGCTAGAGAAGGATCGGGTGGGCCACCGGTGCAGTGGCCAGACGTGCCACTGAGACGACAGTAGCATGATGAGTTAAGCATCCAACTTTAGTTGTATTTGGTTAGATAGATTAGATGATTAGTAGAGTGTTGTTGTAGTTGTTGTTTTGGGTGGGGGGGGAAATTAAATTTGGGAATAGGGGGAAAAGTGGGTAAAATAGAAATGGGGAAGGCAATAAATGGGAGAGGAGGGGATGGGATGAGGTGCAAGGGAGTTTTAGGTAATTTTAGGTGGGTAAAAGGGGCAAGGGGGGAAGTTTTTGTGAAACATGTGGGTTTGGGGATCACGGGTTTTTTCCATGATAGTGACTGGCGTTGGTCAAGTGTGGCTGGCATCGGTAGTGTGTAACTGGTATCAGTCATGAAATAGGTGACCAATGCCAGTTAAGGGGTGACTGAGGTTGGTGAAAGGGAACTGGCACCGATCAGGTTTTGGGGGATAAGGGGCCAAAAGTGCCACAAGTTGTGTGATTAATATGGGTATGGGTATGATGGTCAGGTGGCAGCCTTACAAGAAAGTTTATAGGGCCAATTGGCCATAGCCTAGGCACAAATTGGGGCCTTATAGGCCCATATACAGGCACAGGGACAAGGGGCACCACCACAAGCACCGGGACTGGGTCCCAATTCACAGGCAAGAGTGAGACAGGGTCCCACAAGACAGGTACAAGGGATGATACCTATGGGACCACCACAGATTGTGCCTATATCAAGGTTACGATATGCCCTAGGTGAGGCCAGATACTACCAGGACCAGCTAATGGCGGTCGGGATAGATTTTCTATCCTATGGAGAGTATTGGGCACAATAGGCATTGAGTGAGAGGACTAGATCCCGCACTCATAGTGTGGAGAGCACAGGGGGCCATCAAGCTCTAAGGCTAGATCAGGGAGAGGCTACCAATGCATGGAGACTAACTCCAGGGGAGGCACCAGCAGGGACTCAGCCACCACCTATAATGGGAGGGGAGATGCTAGCAGGTCGCTAGATAGGGGCCAAGGAGGCAGAGGGTATAGGTGATACAGAGATGGAGGATATCTATCGAGATGCTTGATATGGGGCTTTTGATATTTGATGTATGATAGTCATTTTTGTGATATATATCGGCCTCCGTGCTGAGAGATAGTTGTATATTTGATCACATACTGGCCTGTGTGCCAGAGATAGCAAGGATGTAGGAGCGTTTCTGTATATTGTGAGCATATACCGGCCTGTGCCCTGAAGAGATCTTGTATTGGTTCATTATTTTATTGGATATGAGACTGGCCTATGTGCCAATGACATTTTATATTGAGTAGCGGTCTGTGTGCCGATGATTTTGAGATGATGGACATGATGGGATATCCATGTATGTTGTATTGAGATACACATTTATTTATATGATTAGATACATGAGATTCTTGATTTGTTAATGTTTTGATGAGAATTTTGATTTATTGGTGCGTTGATGAGATTTTTGTTTTGTTGTTTTGATATGGATGAAAATTAGGTGAGTTAGGCATGATGGAGTCAATTTGGTTTAGGCATGGATCGAGTCGGGTCTAGTTGAGGCATGCATCGAGTTAGGTTTTAGGCATAGATTGAGTCAGGTCTTAAGCATGGTTGAGTCAGGTTTTAGGCATGGATCAAGTCAAGTTTTAGGCATGGATTGAGTGAGGTCTAGTTTAGGTATGGTTGTGTCAGGTTTTAGGCATGGTTGTGTTCAAAGTAGGTGAAGTTGTGATTTATTATTTTTTGCAATGAATGAGAATATGGGTCATATGTGAGATGTGGTATAATCTATTCATAATGATGATAGATAAATGGTAGGCATATTAAATGTATGTTGTGATGAGGATTAAAATATGAAGCAACATGTTATGTATGTGGTTTAATTTTCAATTGTTGATATAAAGAAGAAACTAGGTGGGGTAGAATGTATTTGAGGAAGATGAAAGATGGATTAGTTAGGGTAGAGAGAGGCTGAGCTAACCTCCAAGGGCCCCATGCCCTCGGAGTGTTGCCAACATAGTCCCAGGGAAAAGGGACCTTAGGCCAATGTAGTTCTCCCATTAGCTAGGGAAGAATAGGATGAGGTATGAAAATGATTTAGTAGGTTTTAGGTATGATTTGGGTTTAGGTTTGTTAGGTTTGGATGGTTTATAGGCAAATTGGTATAGGTGATGTCAATTCTGGAAAAAAAAAGAATATTACCCCAAAGGTAAGCGTCGAGGACCAAGTCCTATATAAGGTAATCAAAACGTAAATAAATACAGTTAAAAGATAAGAGGGGGAAATAAAGCCACCTGATTGGTTAGGATCAGATTAAGTAGGTCATACCTTGGAGAAGTTGATGAATGTAAGACCCTAAAGACATTACATGATTGATTGTTGTAAAGGTGAAAAGTAGTCACATGATCACCAAATGTCATGGTTCCAAGAGGTCCCTTAAGGCGGTAGGAAATGGAAGTGGGATGGTGAGAAGGGTGAAAGGTGGTTAATTTTATATGATATGAGGTAGCATTCTCTTCGGGCAAGAGATCCAAGTCACAATGGGTGAGTCCATGACTACAATTTTTCTGTTTTGACTTGTATTTGAGATAGACTGATCGATGTGGGAAGTCTATATGGGATGAAGAATTTAACTCCTTGAGGTCTTCATGAAGCTTATCGATGCAGGAAGCTTCAAATTCTCTCACTTTTTTTTTAAAGGGCTTTACATAGCGGCCCTTCGAGGGAGAATTATATTTATAACAGTGGTTATCGAGAGGAAGATGTAATTTTGAGGGAGTCATCTTTTATATTAGAAGTTTGACTCAAGGAGTTGGGTCCCATGTGAGGGCTTTAAAGTTATGGATAATACCAAGGTGAAGAATAAGATTCTTGCTCAAAAAGCAGGGTGAAAAGACCATGGGATCTCATCTAAAGGTAGATGAAAAGGATCCATGAGAATCATGCTATGTAGTGCCATGGTACACATTTTCAAGAGAAGACAATAAGTGACGGGTACTCACATGATTCTTGTTTAATCATTGGTGAGGTGTATGAAGTGGATAGCGCTCAAGGGACGAGCATGGAAAGAGACAAAAAGTGATGTACAGCTAAAAGTCAACAATAGAATGGTCAAAGAAGCACTCAGGTTTGGGTTTACCATCAAGTGAAGATAAATGATAAGCACCTAATCCATAAGTATGAGTCACAATGTATGGTCTAAGCTAATTAGGAGAAAATTTACCCCGTTTACTTTTTACTGCTTTGGTTACATGTTGATTTTCTTTCAGGATGAGGTCACCAACTTGGTCGTTCATGGACATGCTTGTCATAGGCATGTTTGATACGTTTTTGGTAAACTTGAAGGTGGTCAAGAGCGTTAAGATGACATTTGCCTAATAACTCTAGTTGTGCTAAATAGTCTTGACAAAATTCATCCTCATTAAACATGTCATGGAGAGAAATGCAGAGTGATGGAATTTGGACTTCGAGAGGTAGAACCACCTCGGTACTGTAGACCAGAGAAAATGGTGTGGTGGCAGTGGAAGTGTGAATACCATTGCGGTATGCCCACAGGACAAAAGGAATGTGCGTATGCCAATCCTTCCCAGTATCGTTAACCACTTTCATAAGAATTTTTTTTAGGGTTTTGTTAGTGGATTCAGCTTGGCTGTTAGTTTGTGGGTAATAAGGTGATGAGAAACTGAGCTGAATGTCAAAGGTGTTGCAAATTTTTTGCAATGTTTTGTTTTATAATTATTTTCCATTGTTAGTGATGAGGCGATGAGGAACACCAAAGTGAAAAATGTTCTGATGATTGATGAACTCACATATTTTCTTCACTTTTGTGGAGATGAGTGGTATGACTTCCACCCATTTTGTATAGTATTCGGTAGTAGTGATGATCTATTGATGGCACTAGGAAGAATGGGGATTGATTTCTCTGATAAGATCCAAACCCCATTGAGAGAATGGCCAAAGGTCACGGGTGACCTGTAAGGCATGACTGGGTGTGTGATGAAGGTTGGCATGTTGTTGGCATTTGACACAACACTTGGCATAGTCGCAACAATCATGGTTAAGGGTCGGCTAGTAATAGCCCAGGAAAAGAATACGTGTAGCAATAACAAGGCCACTGAAGTGACCTCCACATATTCCATCATGAACTTCCTTAATGGTATAAGGAATTTTAGAACTTGTGAGGCATCGTAAGAGAATACCATCAAAGTTGTGCTTATAGAGGAGGCCCCCCAAGATGACGTAATGAGAGACCTTTTAAGGAAGGAACATTTTCTATTACAAGTGAGATCAGGAGGTAAGATAGAGAGAGAAATATAGTCAGAGTATTGTTTGTACCAAAGGTCACTCGGGTCCGGGGTAGCGGTTCTGATAGAGTAAACTTCATGCAATAAATATGAAGGTGATTGGAGTCATTGTATGGTGACAAATATTTTAGAATCGGTGGGAGAAGTAGGTATTTGGGAAGCCAAGTAGGCCATGGTATCTGCAAATTGTTGGTTGAAAGTGAGATAGTTTGAAGGGTGTAATGGTCAAAAGGTTGTCAAAAGTATGTCTACATGATGTTTATACTTTGGAAGTAGCTCATTATAACATTGGTATATACCATTGACTTGGTTTACAACCAATTGAAAATCACCAAAGATGTTGATTGATTTGATATCTAGGGCATAGGTAGCTTTGATACCTAATACGAGTGCTTCGTATTCGGTGATATTGTTTGTGCATTAAAAATTGAGTTTGAAAGACAAACGCATGGGCTCACCATCAAGCGGAATGAGGATGATACCAGCCCCACCCCAGGCTGACACTTTGAACCATTGAAGAAGAGTGTCATTTGGTAAGGGGGTTCCTCCAAGGAAAGGGTAGCAGTTGATTCATCCAGAAAGTCAAAATTAGAGGGTTGATCCCCAGAAATAGGTGCGTCGGCCAATTGTTCAGTGATTGCTTGGCCCTTGATGGACTTTTGATGAATGAATTTGAGGTCAAGTCCAAGGTCAGCTAAAAGCATAGCCCGTGTGCGGCACATTGTTTTGATTAAGGGTTTCGCCATACATGAAGTTAAGGGGTTGGTTGTTGGGCGTAACATACGGTTTTGTGGTTTAAGTATGCTAA